>LNAC01000366.1:800597-1120217 GCA_002007465.1 Ailurus styani | reverse complement strand
TTTCTTTCTTTCTTTCTTTCTTTCTTTCTTTCTTTCTTTCTTTCTTTCTTTCTTTCTTTCTTTCTTTCTTTCCTTTCAGAGAGAGAGAGAGCACTTATGGGGAAGAGCAGACCGAGAAGAAGGGAGAATCTTAAGCAGGTCCCACACCCAGCATGGAGACGGACACAGGGCTTGATCTCATAACCCTGAGATCATGACTTGAGCCAAAATCAAGAGCCAGATGCTTAACTGACTGAGCCCCTCACTTATTCAGATGCAAGGTAACCCAGAGTCACTGTTACTTAGTGCTCATAGGATTTAATGATCGAATGATTATCTAGGACAGGTTTCTCCAGGGAAATTTTTTTTTTCTTCCCCTTACCTTTTATTTCTTCCTCATTTTCTCCTCTGCCCTCAAAACAAGCCACATTTCTTGGGTCCCAGCCTCACCACTGGCAGATGATAAGCTGTCTGATGCATACCTCACCATATACACCGTCCCAGGCATTTTGTATACACATTGCAGTGAATCCTAGCAATCCGTTTCATGGCCAATGTTATAGTCAAGGAAGCTGACTCAGAAGAGCTATGTGAATTCCCAAGGTCACCCAACAATAGAGCTGGTATTTGAAGGCACGACTCTCTGACCCCACCAGTGGCTCTGGAGTCTGTTCTGAGTCTGCAACCATCACCAACCATTCCTCTTGTCTTCATGGTCATTTCTTGTCACTGTGCAATTTCCCATGTACTCAGTTATTTAAGTGTATGACCTAATAAGATTTCTTTGGTGCAAAATCCTGCAATTTAGATTTCAACATTGTGAACTTCTCGCTTTTTGGGAAAGGGGCTTTCATTGGTTTTAGGATCATAAAATGTGATGTCATTTCTACTTAGGCCTGTGTTCCTGAATCCAGTGTGGATGATGTTAAACACTCTCTTCAAGTTCGGGATTTTAACCTGCCCTGCCTACCCGCCTCCTGCTTTTAGGGAGTTTTGGGAGCTGGTTTGGGATGCGAGCATGGGAATTCTGACCATCTGGAGAGCAGAGACACCCCCGGGATGGGCAGACCCAGAAATATGCAAGGGCAGGGGCCGCCCCGGAGATGGTGGGTCTGGATCAGAGCAGAAGGAGCTGGGCGGTATATCTAGGAGTCTTGCAAGCTCGTGACCCTCCTGGGGACAAAACGCCAGGTGACTGTGGGATGTCTGCCATAGGGCAAGTGGATGGAGGGAGCTGCCAGGGGCAGCCATGGAGCGAAGTCCAGAGCGGGTACTCAGGGCTCAGGCAAGGATGAGACAGGGCTTCGGTCCAGAAGGAAGTGAGCAGGAGGTCAAGATTTGTGTGCCCTAAAGGCAGACGCTCACGCCGTGGCTGGAACTGGGGCACAAGTCTACAGAGAACGTCCATCCAGGGCACCCCCACGAGACGCCGCCTCGGGTTTCCCTCAGGACAAGACCCCACAAGGCCCAGCTTCTGCAGGGGTCTGCCCGGGGAGGGGAGGAGTAAGGGCAGGAAGCAATGCAATTCTGAAGGCACTGGGAACAGCAGCCCACCAGTGGCTCTGGAGTCTGTTCTGAGTCTGCAAGCGCCACACTCACTTAACAAACACTGATTAGATGCTGCCCATCTGCGAGCACCAGAACTAGCTAGAAGGGTAGTGCCAGTGATGTCAGTGACACCCCTGCAAAGGCTTCCTTGCCAGGACTCTGGGGCGCACGACAGAGCCCTCGAAGGAGCTGTGCATTCAGAGCAGAGGCGCCTGCAGGAACATCCCTAACAGGCACGGCTGCCCAGACTCTGCCAGCGGATCGCCAAGGGACCCAAGAGTCCAGGGAAGCTGTGGCTTCGAGAGCGCTGCCAGCACGGGGTGCAGCTGGGAGCCACTCCCCAGGAGTGCATCTCTGCACTGGCTGCTGGAGGGCCCTTCCCGCAGTAGCCGTTGGGGGCCTTGGAAGCAGGGATCGTCACCCACCGAGACAGCTGCCCCAGTGCCTCGCGGGGCGCAGCAGATGGAGAACTGGGTTGGGGCTCTGTATACCGTTCTGGCCAAGAATGCATGCTCTGGAATCGACAGACCCGTTCCAATTCTAACGTTGCTCCTTGCTAGTTGTGTGGTTTGGGACAAAAAATTATGCACAGGGTCCTCGGCTAGGAAGTCAGGATAATAGCTCTTACCTTACATGGCAGTTTTCATAAATTTTTATAGTTTGCCGAATCTTGTGTGTAATGCTTTAGTATTCTTCTGCAACATCATAAACCACCCCTGACTTGGCGATGTAGTACAAACACCATTTTATTAGGTTTGCAGACCCCGTGGGTCAGTAACTCAGACATGGCACAGCAGGGGGGTTGGCCTGCGTCTTCTCGGCCAGGTCTGGTCATCAGAAGTAATCCCGGCCCCAGTGATGAATGACGCTGGAGTTGGTTTAGCAGTGGGCTTGGGAACCAAAGATGAGCGAAGGAAGGACTTTCGCCGGGGGGCCAGGTAAGGAGTCTGCTTTCTCTTAGGGAGCACAGGCTGTGAAAGCATGGCACCTCCAGTGCATGGACACCCTTCCTAGCTTCCCAGGGTGCTCAGCTGAGGAGGAAGCTGCCCCGTGGGCCTCCATGTGGAGGAGCAAAGGGAACCCAGGCCTGTAGGTCTTCAGTCCCCGGAGCCAAAAGCCACCTTCAGTGTTTAGTTTCCTTGACTCTTGTTTTTGCTGTTCCAACTGATAGAGTTGTTTGCTAACGTGGTGCGTGGGAAGGGCTCATAAAGCGGAACGGCAATAAAGGGCCACCTTTCTGCACAACTCCAGATGTCCGTGACTGAGGGAGAGCTTTGTGATCACGTGCTCTGCTCTCCTGAGGCGTGAGCTTCTGGCCCCCCGGGAGGGTGCGGGTGTAGGCCTGCCAACACTGGCGAGACTGGAAAGGGGCATCTGTCCTCAGCTGGGACTTGGGGCTGTCCCCTCCCCTCCAGTGCCCACGGACGGCTCCGGCCTGCAACAGAGCCTGCGAGTTTTTGAAGATGCACTTGGCATCAGCTTGCTCTATTGTAGGTGCACACGGTAATAACACGTGGCGTTGGGGGGCTTTTTAGAGAATGCGGTTACCCGTTCATCAAAGGTCTCGAAGAAGCTCTCTGACACGAAATGCCGAAATGCCCACGCTAACTGCAAAAGACACCTATTCAGGACCCCGACTCCATCCAAGATTCGGGGCTGTCACCGAACACCCCAGTGAGGGTCTTTGGGGGTTGATGCGTCCATCCCAGCAACACGGAGGGCAATCCGTCTTCCAGAAGAGCCCCTGAGAACATCTCTCATCGTCTTGGGCAAGTCACTGACCACACTGAGCCTCGGTGTCCTCAGGCGTGAAGCAGGGGCCACCTACAGCAGATGAAATTATTTATATAAGAAAGTGTCCAGCGAGGCGCTGACCCAGGGTGTGTGCTGAGCCAGTGAATGCGTCATGACCGCTCCCCGCGGGCGGCTCAGCCATGAGTAGACCAGCCATACCTACAGGGAGCACCGAGGATTATCGTCAATAAATGTGGGGACGACCCCTCCAAGCGGGGCACCAGTCCACGGTGGGCATCCTCACAGCCCCCCAGGACCATTATTCTCTGTGCTTCTCCTGCCGGAAGGATGGTCTGAGCTGCCGTGGCTCACTCTTCTCTCCTTCCAGGGCAAGGAGACACTCAGGACAATAGCCCAATAAGGCAGGTGACAGCGTGCACGGAATGTACTTCTCCACCTCCGGCATGGAACGGAACAGGCTGTCCCCGTCCCCACCCCGGTAGGCTGATAGGTCAGTCCAAGGGCCGGGCGGGGCTCCCTGCGCGGTGAGCTTTGAGCTGGGCTCCCTCTTCCCTTCCTCCCTGAGTGGGTGCTCCTCGGAGGTGCCCCCAGCTCAGAGGCAGAGAGAGAGGGAAGGGATGTCACCTTGGTCCTCACCACAGTCCTGAAGTCGCTGGTCCTCCGCTGACGAATCCTCAGAAAGTCAGGAGCAGCTTCACGCCATGTGACGATGCCTACGTCACTTGCCTCCCTTCAACCCAACCCACGAGCATTTTGTCATCCCACGTCATCACAGGAGGGGTGAATGCAGGGTGACAAGATGTTTTGAAGATTTTATTTATTTATTTGACACAGAGGGAGAGAGATCACAAGCAGGCAGAGAGGCAGGCAGAGAGAGAGGGGGAAGCAGGCTCCCTGCTGAGCAGAGAGCCTGATGCGGGGCTCGATCCCAGGACCCTGAGATCATGACCTGAGCCGAAGGCAGAGGCTTAACCGACTGAGCCACCCAGGCGCCCACAGATGTTTTGAGAGAGACCACATGCACCTAACTTTCAGCGTGGGGTCTCATAATTGTTCTATTTTAGTGCCAGGTTTTTTGTCTGTCTCTTGCTGTGCCTGATTTATAAATTAAAAACTTGACCGTAGGCGCCTATGTAAAGGAAAAAAGCATCGTCCAGGTAGGGGACGGTAGTGCCTTCAGTTTCAGGCATCGCTGAGGGTCTCAGAACACACCCCCCATGAAGGAGGGGGGACAACCAAAGAAAAAGGAGAGGAAGCAATGCTGGGCGACACCGAAAATCTCCTTTTAGAGCCAGCTGTGGAAAAATGCCTTTCATCTCATTTAAATTTCCCTGGTGTTCCCAAGTTTCCAAGAAGACTTAAAAGCACTTTAAATTCGAACTACTTCTGTAACCTTTTGCATTTCCCCAGCACTTGCGATGTGCACGTGTCCCTCTCCAAGTGCTAGGAGAGAGTTCAAGTCCGGACTCTGTCCAGCTCTTGCTTGCAGGCGTCCCCTCTATGAATCGCCCCTCCACAGTCCTGTCTCAGGCATCTGAGGTCTTTCCAGTTTATGTGCTGCTATGAATCGCGTTGCAATAAACACCCTTGGGCAAGCTGCTTTAAAAAAAAATTCCTTCCCATATCTCATTAGAATGTTGCTGTTTGCCTTCCCTGGTTTCATTGGGGTCAGGGAAAAAAGATTCATCATGTCCCGGTACACATAGCAGTCCCATGGAATATGCCAGGTAGCAGGGCAGAGGCGGCTCTGGAAGAGTTGGCTGCTCCCAGAGGGTGTGGCCATGCTCTTGACCTCCTGGCTTCTCCTCGGCCCTCCTTCCCGCCTGCTGGCACCTGCCCACTCACGTCTGCCCCTAACGGCTGGCGTTCTCCGGGATTCCGTGACTCCTTCGGCACTGACCTGCCAGTTACTTTCCATTTGCATTGCCAACAGGCTCAGTCTGAGGCATCCCATTAGTTCCATGAGAATTCACGAAGGTCGGGGGTTGTAGGTAGGGTGTATGGTGGGGCAGGGATTCAGGAAGGGAGCCAAATTCAGTTGAACTTCCAGGGAGTGTCACAGACCACTCCCAAAACATAGCAACCATCACCATCTAACTGGCTCATGGTTTTCTCGGCCACTGATTAGGACTGGCCCTGCCAGCTTTGCCCAGGGTTGCTGCTGAGGCTGTGATCAGAGGACGGGTGGGTGGGGCTGTGGGGGCTTTGAGGTCTGGGGGGACAAACTACAGGCTCCTCAGGCTTCCTCACCCATTGTCTTGGTCGGAAGGGGCTGTGAATTCATATATTTTTGTTAAACTTTATCATCATCCTATGAATAGCATAATCATATTGCTTTTCTTTTTGCTACTTTTGCTAAGGATATTAATGCATTAAGTGTAAACATCGAAAATACACCATAAAGTTTGCAACTTTCATTTGTATATACCGGGAAGTGGTTCCCGAGCCCCGGTCCCCTGGCTAGCCTGCGGGGGGCAGGGGGCTGCTGTGGGTGAGGTGAGGCAGGCTCTGACGTGGATGGTAGTGCACAGGACTGACTGGAGGTGTCCTTGGGAGCACCCGTGGAGGGGGAGCGATGAAGCAAGACTGGGTGGATGGCTCAGCAGCCCCCGTGGGAGCTGGAAGCGGGAGCAGCCCAAGGGACGGCCACTCTGTACGGGTCAGCCGTGGATACAACTGGCGCCGCGAGGGCACCTGTGCTTGCACAAGGGGGCTCTTGTCAGCCTGGCCAGGAGGGGGATTGGGCCAGGTGCCCTGGCATGCCCATGCCACCGTGTCAAATCAGCCTGGGCTCCGCGTGCAGGAGGGGCGGGGCCCAGAGGCGCCGGCAACCACACCGACCCTGGCTATTCAGCATCATCATGGGGTCTGAACTTAGCAGCTCCTAGAGGGAGGGTGGCCCTGCCAGGCACCAGGCTCAGCCGGTCTGACCGAGTATTCCAGCACTGGTGCGGTTCATCCAGACATGCCTGTGAACTCACCTCTCTTATGTACACACTGAGTTTATACACGCAGCAGGCATTTCTCTGGGAGCTTTAAACGCTGCTCTGGACCAGCTGCTTCTCATCATCGGGTGACCTCTTCTTGCAGCTGATCCTGGGGGAGGCCACCCCAATGTCATGATTCATAACCATCACCGCAGTCCAGGCCTCGGGTCTCCAGCACTCACGGGCTCTTACGGAAGCCTCTGGGCGTGCAGTAAATGGTGATTCCCACACCACTACTGCCAACGAAGGTGGTCTCCAGTGACACCAGCCAGAGTCCCCTGTCCCTCACCTGCCCACAGTCCCCTCCCCCTACCCACTGTCACCCCCCACCTGCCTACTCTCTCCCCCCGCCTGCCCACTGCCTCCCCACACCTGCCCTCTAGAGAGGGTGCCAGGACTGGCCAGGACCTACAGAACCTCCGGGAGGGTCACCTGGGGGCCGGACGAGGCCGGAAGCTCACGGGGGACTTGTAAAGAGAGCTTACGAAGAGGAGGTGCCTGACACATGCACGATGTCCGAGTGCTGCCAAAGCTCGGGCAAGGACAATTAAGGCCAAGTACTGAGGACAGATCGTCAGGTGTGTGTCTGCGATGGAAGGGGTGGTGGCAAGAGTAGTGGTGATAACATAAGAGGTTCTTATGTTCTCTCCCCGGCCCCTTGTCTCCATCGCAGACACACAACTGCCTGTATTCCAGGCCATCTGCCCTTATCTCAGCCGATAGAAGGTTCTTCCGGAGTCCTCCGTCCACACTCCTCCCCTGTTCCCCACGGGCCGATGGCTGCGGGCAGGAGAGCATCTCGGCTCCGCTGTCTTCCAGACATTTCTGTTTGCGTGCTCTGTGCTCCGCGCGTGCTTCAGGCTCAGTACGGCCAGCATGGAACTCACCGAAAAGACTTAGGGGCCCCAGCTGCTCCCGTCTTTTTTCTTGCAGTCAGACACCCGAGGCCATGCTGCCCAGAGCCGTGCTTCTCGAAGCGGGTCCCCAGATAAGCAGCATCTACACTGCCGGCAAATGTGTTACAAATGCAAATTCTGGCCCCAAGCAGGCTGACTGAATCAGACGCTCAGAGTGGGTGAGTGGTATTCTATCCACTTCTGGCACACCCGCCTCGGAGAATCACTGCCTTGGAGACGGGAAGGTGCAGGACTCCGTGAGGACACACCGCACCCTCTCTCTGTGCCCTTCAAGTTTGTCCTGTTATCAGTGAATCTTTGCTTTAATGTCCTCTTCCTCAGCAGAGCTCTGGGGTCCCTGATGCGGCCCCTCTCTGAGCCGGTATCTCCAGTATCTGGCGTACAATAGGGGCTTACGTGCGTTTTGCTAAAATGAACTGCCGTCATGATAATGATTGCAATGGTTAACTCAGTGTCAAGATGTTCCTACGTGTCGGGAAAATGGGACCATATCCTACGGCCCCGCATCTTATTGGGCTCTGCAGCTGTTGGCGAGGGAAGGTGACCAGAGCTGGGCACGTGTGGGGGCCTCTTCAGGGGAGCATTTCCCCCTACAACGTTCACCTCCTGAACGCGGTGCATGCATTTCCTGGTACAGATTCTGGATATTATTGAAGCCACATTTAGACCTATTGAGACGTGCCGGACACAAGTGTGCAGTTCTCCCCGGCCCTGGGGGAAGGGGCCCATGTGGCCACAGCCCTGGGCATCCGGGGGCCTGCCTGTGACATCGGTCCCTCCAACTGCACCTGGGGTGGCCCCGCGAGCCTGCACCACGGCCTCTGCAGCATGTGGGTGCACATGGGCAGGCAGCAAACACAAAACAGCTGAGTGGAACCAGGAGTGAGTTAGCTGAAATCGGCCTGCAATCTCTCAACATTTTTTTTTATGTCAATGTCACGCTGACTCACTTAATGGACAAACTCATTGCGCGCCGACTCTGATGCTGACTTATCCCAAGACATTGCCCCTGTCTCCCCTGCCCCAGCTGGTTGCACCGAGGGCAGTCACCTGACCCAGGGACAGCTAATGCGGGAGGGGGGCTAGGGCGGGGCGATGACGTCACCACGTCCTGGGCGCGGGCAAGGACCTCGGCTGGCATGACGCAGCGCCCATCCCTCCAGTTCTTGCCTTACAGCATCTGTTTGGGAGACGAGGGAAGGCTGACCTGGCTTGCAGTGAGCGTGGCAGCAGCACCATGTTCCAAGATCATTGGTGAGTCAATAGTGGAACCCGAAAGGAAGAAGACAAGCAATTGGCTGGGATGCAAAGACACCCCCCCCCGCGCCCCCACAAGGCAGGGGGTGCAGGACCGGAAGAGAGAGAGGGAGGGAGGAGGCTTCCCTTTGCCACAGCTTCGCAGTCCAGGTCCCTGGGTTTGCGACTGGTCCTAAGGGGAGCTTGAGTGCGCATCTGTTCTCTGCAACGAAAGAAGTTGGGTTACGCAGGATCTGGAACTTACGCTTTGTATAACAAGTACCTTGAGTGACAAACATTTTATTGCTATTTGTAGGAAACACAACACCACTGTCTGGGTTCAAATCTTGTTCCTTTTTTTTTTCCACAAAGATTTTATGCATTTATTTAGAGGGAGAACAGGCAGAGGTAGAAGGAGAAGCAGACTCCCTGCTGAGCAGGGAGCCTGATACAGGGCTGGATCCCAGCACCCGGGATCATGACCTGAGCTAAAACCAAGAGTCAGACACCTAATGGACTGAGCCATCCAGGCGCCCCTCAAATCTTTCCAGCTGACTGATGTTGGCCAAGTTCCTTCTCTGCCCCCAGGGCTTAGCACCGTGCCTGGTGTACTGCTCAGTAAACAGTAGCCTAACTCCTGGCTCTTTCTGCTCTATCATAGTGTTCCCGATGGTGTTCACGGGCCTCCTGAAATCCAACCAAATTTAACGGAACCATTCTGTAGTTGCCTGGATTCAGTGAGAAGGAGTACATGGGAAGGCTTTATAAACCATAAAGGACGGCCCACAGCAGTTCTTTTCCGAGTGAGATTCCCGAAACTGCAGGATCAACCTTTCTGGGGAACCCAGGCCCCAACTTACTGACTGGGAAATAGGGTGAGGGGGGCATAGCCCGGATTCTGACGGAAGCTCTCCTGTGATCTTAAAAGGAATTGTGTGTCTTGTTTTCTGGGAACTGATTTTTCTACATCACATTCCACCAATTTGCCTGATGTGGGGCAATTGTTATAACTAGATTCTTGATTGCCACCCCAAATTGCAGAACTGGGCTCCCCATGGGAGGGCTAAGGGAATCATAGCCCAGGGCCAAACACATTCCTCAAGAATAAAAGTGCAGGGGCATCTAGGAGGCTCAGTCCATTCGGCACCTGACTCTTGATTTCAGCTCAGGTCATGATCTCAGGATTGCGGGATTGAGCCCTTTTTTGGGCTCGTGCTCAGTACAGAGTCTGCTTAAGACTCTCTCTCCCTTTCTCTCTGTCCCTCCGCCTACACACGCATGGAAGCTCTCTCTCCTTCTCAAATAAATAAATATTAAAAAAAAAGAATAAAAATGCAGGGGCTGGGTGGTTCAGTGGGTTAAGCACCTGCCTTTCAGCTCAGGTCATGATTCCAAGGTCCTGGGACTGAGCCCCACAGAGCAGGGAGCCTGCTTCTCCCATTTCCCTCTGCTCACGCTCTTTCTGTCTCTCTCAAATAAATAAACACAACCTTGAAAAATAAAAAAAGTAAATGTAATAAAAGAATACCAAGGTAGCCCTAAGGAGCCAACTTGCAGCTAGCTACCAGACCCGGCTGACCTGTCCGTGCATTGTGGAGTATGCAGCAATGGGAGCACCAAGAACAGGGTCCCCCGTGTTCCAGGAAACTCACCACCCTTGGTCCTGAGCACATACTGCCAGGTGACCAGAGGCCTCTTGTCCTTCCCCAGAGATGGGAAAGGCAGTAGCCCCACTGGAGCGGAGGGCTGCCCTCTGTCTTGTACTATGGAAGGAACTTGGTGAGCTGAAGTCCTCGCCTGCAGCTTGGAGTACCTCCCCGCTGAGTCCCAGGCCCTCGGGGGTGAAACTCGGCACCCCCAAACGGGAGAAGCAGCTAATACCTCCTGAAGAAGTGGGTACCTTCTGTTCTGTCCCCCCCCCACCCAGAAGGAGCTCCTGTCCTGGTCCCCTGCCCCCTGGGGACCCTCTCTCCCAGTTAGTCCTCTCTGCTGCAGAGGAGAGAGATATTCACAGAGGTTCATGGAGAGTTTCTGGGCTCAGGTTTATAATAAGATGCCCACGGTGCCAAGCGCCCCTCAAACCCTTGAGGGTCATCCCTGGGACCTGGCAGGACATAGGTAGGCAGGCTGGCCATGAGCCCTGCTGGACACCCCCTCCCATGGGTCACCGCCCACATTCTCCACTGTAATTGTGCGGTGCAAGCAGGCCTCCCCTCTCCCCTACAAGGCCTGTTAGCAAAGTCTAAAAGTTGCTCTGATGTCATCGGCTGGTCTGGAAATCATGCTGGCGCTCACTACAAAGTGCTCGCAGGAGGAACCGTGTTCTGAGAGCGAGAACACTGTGTTGTTTAGAAAGCGCTGGCTTCTGTCCTCTTTCAGAGAATTACCAGGTTGGTGTCCAGTCTTCATGGTGTGTGAGTCACATGAGAAGCTTGTTGCCATGAAAAGTCCGATTCGGAGAGCTGTGTGGACCAGCATGAAGGAGCATTGTTAAAAAAATGCCATCCCCAATTCACAAGAGAAAAAAAAAAAAGGAAAAAAGCAGAAGTATTAATTGACCTTCCCATAGACTCTCAGAGCTCACCAGGAAACCGGTATTTCAAACTAATTCCTCAAGTCCAAGTGCAGAGTCTTCCCCCAACCAGAAGAGGAAGATATCGAGGTAACACTGAGGCACATCACCTTTATGAGAACCTTCCTGAAGTGGGCTCTGTGCTCAGGACTTTAACATCTATGTATGTTAGAAACCCAATAAGAAATCTGTACTTGTTGGAGTGCCTGGGTGGCTCAGTGGGTTTAGCGTCTGCCTTCGGCTCAGGTCATGATCCCAGGGTCCTGGGATCAAATCCTGCAGTGAGCTCCCGCTCAGTGCTGAGTCTGTTTCTCCTTCTGCCTGCCGCTCTCCCTCTCAAATAAATAAGCAAAATATTTTTTAAAAGATTTTATTTACTTATTTGACAGAGAGAGAGAGAGATTATAAGTAGGCAGAGAGGCAGGCAGAGAGAGAGGAGGAATCAGGCTCCCCGCCGAGCAGAGAGCCCGATGTGGGCCTCGATCCCAGGACCAGGATCATGACCTGAGCCAAAGGCAGAGGCTTTAACCCACTGAGCCACCCGGGTGCCCCTAAATAAGCAAAATCTTAAAGAAGAGAGAGATCTGTATTTGTTTTGATTCAGTCAAGTAACTTTTAAAGACTTTTTAAAACCCAGGAAAAAAAATCTTTTCTATTTACCCACATATTTATTTATGACGCTTTCTATACTTTTATATAGATGCACATTTTCGTTTGCTGTCACTTTGCTTCTGCCTGAAGGAGGAATTTTTTTTTTTCCTTTTGGTACTGTGACTCTGTTGTGATGAGTGCTTTGAAAACCTTTCCATGTCTGGGAGTTTTTATTTGCCTTCATTTTTGAGAGATGTTTTCACTGGACATAGAATTCCACAGAGACTTCTTGTTGTTTTTCTATTTTTAGTATTTTGAAGATGTTCCAAAGGTTCCAGACTGGGTGTTTCTTTTCTTTCTTTCTTTCTTGCTTAAAAGATATATTTGATTTACGACATTGCATAAATGTAAGGTGTATGACTGTTGATTTGGTGCATTTACATACGTAAATAATAAGATCATCTTTGTAGTATAGTCCGAACCTGTACCACGTCATGCAGTTATTTCTTTTGCGGTGGGAATGATTAAGATCCAGTCCCTTAGCACGTTTGAGGATTATGATACAAGGCCATCGTCTATACTCACTGTACGGTGCATTGCATTTTCAGGATTTGTTTATTACTAGTTGCAAGTTTTTCCCCTTAAACCATGTCTCTCCTATTCTCCCACCCTAGCCCCTGGCAACCACCACCTCATTCTTTTTTTATGAGTTTGGGTTTTTTAGGGTCCACACGAAAGTGACATCATGCAGTATTTGTCTCTCTCTCACTTATCTCTGTCTTTCTTTTCTTACTTTTTTTTTTAGATCCACTTTTTTTTTTATTTTAGAGAAAGAGAGCGAGAGAGAGTGAGCATGCCAGCAGGAGGGGGGCAGAGGGAGAAGGAGAATCTCAAGCAGAGTCCACGCTGAGCACAGAGCCCGATGCGGGACTCGATCCCACGACACTGAGGTGATGACCTGAGCTGAAATCAAGAGTCGGATGCTCCACCGACATAGCCTCCCAGATGCCCCCCTGTGTGTGTTTCTGCCAAGGAGTCTATATTCTGCTTCTCTGTGCGTGATGTGTCCTTTCTTCTTTACTGCTTTCAGATTTTGCTTTATCACTAGCTTTTAGCAATTCAATTATGATGTGCTTTTGTGTGATTTTCTTCATGTTTCCTGTGCTTGGGGTGCTTTGAGATTCTTGAGTCTGTGATTTTATAGTTCTCAGCATGTTTGAAATATTTTCCAGCCATTTTTTCTTCAAATATATTTTCTGCCCTCCCCCCACGTCTCCACACTTTCCCTGACCCCAATTACACGTGTGGTAGACTGATGTCCTCTAACAGCTCACGTTTGCCTGCTCTTTCCTCTTTGCCTCAGTCTCTGTGTTTCATTTTGGGTAAGTTCTCTTGCCATGTTTTCAAATTTATTCATTTTCTTATGTGCAGAAGTATCTACTCTGCTATTGTCCTACCTAGAGTTTTCTCATCTCTAGAATTTGATTTGGGCTTTTAAAAATATCTTCTGTGCCCTCCATAGCATGCTTAGTCTTTTTTACTCCCTTCAACATGTGAGATATAGGTTTAATAACATGTTAATGTTAATGTCTTTTAATTTTTTCCCTACTAATTCTATCATCTTGTTATTACGGGTCTGTTTCCACTGGTTGACTTTTGTCATGATTATGGGATATATTTTTCCAATTCTTTGCATGAGTGACAATTTTTGATTGGATGCAGACTTTGTAAATTGTATATAGGTTTTGCACATTAGATATATTTAAAGATGTTATTTATTTGAAGGAGAGCGAGTGGGTGGAAGGAAGAGGGAGAGAGAATCTGAAACAGACTCTGTACTGAGGGAGGCGCCCGATGTGGGGCACAACCCATGACCTCAAGATCATGACCTGAGCCAAAATCAAGAGTTGGATGCTTAACCAATGGAACCACCCACATGCCCCGCATGCTAGTTTGTTTTTTTTTTTCATTCCTATGACTGTGTTTGGTCTGTGTTTTGTGATGCCATTACAGTATCAGAAACAATTTGATACTTCTGAGCCTTGTTGGAGAGCTTGAGTCTAGAGCAACTTTTTATCTAGAGCTGTAGCTCTCCCTCTGTCCCTCTGTCCCTCTGTCCCTCTGTCCCTCTCTCTCTCCCTCTCTTCCCCCCCCTCCCTCTCTCTTTTTTAGGCAACAACAGCTCTGGAATAAACCTGTTCTGCTCTGGCTTGGGGGAACATGGACGTTTCCTGCCTCTTTATCAACTGCTGGTATTGTCTCCCCTGTACGTTTCCGATAGGTTTTTCACTGGCTTCAGTTCATTTCCTACACTCACGTGGGTTCAGCTGGACTCTGGGGAAGCCCTCCGTGAGTCTGGAAGCCACCCTTCCATCTGTAGCACTGTCCTCCCTGGCTCCGCATTCTATGCACTCGTCTCTGCACCTCCTCTCGCCGGGCTTGGCCTGAGATTTCCGCTCTGCCCCGATGCCTGGAAGCTCTGCAGCCGGTGTCCTCCATCACCAGTGGAGCTTCCCTCATTTGATCCTCTTTTCAGAGACTCCTGTCCTGTGCTGCCTCATGTCCAGTCTCGGAAAACCCTTGTTTCCCATGCCTTGTCTGGATTCTTCACTGTTTAGGTGCAGAAATCTGGTCCCTGTTCTTCCAGTCTTTCCCAGAAGCTCAAAGCCTTGGCTCAGTTTTGCATGCCTGCCAGCAGCGACCTTTTGCATGACCCCCAGCCCCTGTTGGCCTATTGATGCTAATTGATGCCTGAGTGAGGGGCACTTGGGTTCTCAGGCCCTTCTGGCTGCTGTGGGCACCCCGCGAGCCACAGGCGCCGGGAGAAACGCCGTGAGCTCAGCTCTCTGTGCACCTGCCCTGGTCCTGGTTGTGTCTCCCACAGGCAGGACTTCCCCCGGAGACCCCCCCCCCCGCCCTCCCTGGACATCCTTCCCCACTGGCACGCTCCCTGAAGCTTGCCAGTGGCACCAGGGTTTGGGTTCAAGCATGCCAATTGGTGCTTGTCATAGCTGCCCTGTCACCTTTGAGGTTCAGTCTGCAGAGAGCCAAGGTAAGGCGCCCTGTGATCAATCCAACCAGCAAGATCCAGCCATCTTGCTGGGGGAGACACCCCCCTCCCCCTCTTCTCCTCTCCCTCTTCTGCTCTTCCGGTTTGTACCTTTTTACCAATTTCAGACACTTACGCCAAAGTTGCTAAAATCACATGCAGAATTCCCGTATACTTTTCACTCAGCTTCCCCAAATCCTATGTAACCACAGGCCATTTGTAAAAATCACAGTGATCATTGATCCGCTACTACTAACTAATCCACAGCCTTATTTGCATTGTGAAATGTCTCCCACTAATCTTTGTCTGGGGCAGGATATAGTCCCAGGATTGCACACTCCACTCATTTGCCCTGTGCCCTCAGCACCCACGTCTTGCTGTGTTGCTCATGAACCCGATCCTTTCTGCAGAGCACTGGTGGGTTAGTTCCGACAACGCCCTTCACTTTGGGTTTGTCTGGTATTTCCTCCTAATGGTTTCCGTGTTGTGTTTTTGGCAAGAATGGCACAGAAAAATGATGTTTGCTCTCCTCTGTGGTTCCTGGCTGGAGGCACGTGCTGTCACTCCGCCTCATCACGAGTAATGTTGACTTGGACCTCCTGAAGAAGAGAACGTCAACCATCTTTCTCCACTGCGAAGTCATTATTTTCCCCTCTGAAATCAGTAAGTGGCTTGTGGGAAGAGTCTTCGGGGGTGTGTAATATTCTGTTTCACACCGTCACTGTTTCTCTTCCCTGCTGTGCTCTTGCTCTGGCTTTGCGTTTTCCTTTGGCAGAGCCTGGCTTCCGAGTGACCATCTATTCGCAAGAGGAATCCAGTGGGGGTGGGGTTCACCATGGGCTCTTTTCCCGCTGCATGCCCCCTCTGGATGCCAAGACCCCTGTGCTCTGTTTACCCCTGAGCCATGCCGTCCATGCTGCTGTCCCACGTGGCCGCCCAAGGACAACCTGCGTCCCCTGTCCCTGGTGCCCCAGGATTCATCCCCTGCCCCCAGCTTTCTCAAAGCCCATGCTCCACCCTCCTCCTTCTTGAATTTTCCTATGAGTAGAGGCCTGTTCCAGAGCAGGGCATGAAGTCTTCTTCTCTCTCGCTCTATCTCTTACTTTCTTATTTTGGTGTGGGGGATGATTGCCCTGTGTGTGGCTCCCTGTCCTACCTGCGGGTCCTGGAACTTCCCACGTTAGGAGTCCTGCCCCAGGACACGAGCTGGGACTCGCTCTCCAGGCTCCCTTACAGCTCCCGTGCAGAGCTGGCCTCTGGGCTCTCCTGATCACATGCATTTTCAGGGACTGTAACACTGTAACTTGAGGGAGAGCAAGAAAAGTCTTAAAATCCTCTGCAGACTCCAAGATGGGGTGGTTTCTAGAAGCAGCTAACAAGCTCCTGCCATCTGAGACTGGTGTCATCATGGCAGCGGCAGGGTGGGGTGGGGTGGGGGGGTTCCTTACCCACAGAAGAGCAGGAATGGCTGCTGTTCCTGTGGTCACAGAGCTTCCAGACCGGACTCTCTAGCCTCCAGAGAATCCGTGAGCTGCCCATATGTTGCAGAGTGCCCAAGCCAGTAGCAGTGGGCTCTGCTGGTCACGTAGCCTGACTTCCTTGAGCCCTCCTCCTTGGGTCTCAGATCCTTGTTAACAAAGTAACACACGAAGATAAACCGATATTAGATCTCTCTCTCTCTCTCTCTCTCTCTCTCTCGATCCTTTGCTCCCTTCCTTTAACCCCTTCTTTCTCAGCTGCTCTGAAATGATTCTATTCCTCCTTGAAGCACTGTGGTTGTGCCTAATGACCAGAAAGAGGCCACACACAAGGAAGTGGGAGAAAGAAAAGCCCAGGGATAAATATTTCAAGGACGTATTTCCACTACTGATGGAAAGCAACAAGCGGGGTCCGGCATGATCCCGCAGCGCTGTGTGTCCTGTCCTGCGGGCAGTGGGGACCATCTCCCGCACTCTGTCCTCCCTGTCCCCCAGGCAGACGGCTCAAGTCCACACAAAGCAAAGAAACACAGCGTGAATGTGTGAGGCTTATGGAGGGCCATGGGCACAAAACCCTTTGGAACTCAGAAAATCCTAAAATCCATTGAGCTGGAAAATGCTATTTTGCACTTAGATTTGCTTTGGATGTGTCTAATAGGCATAGGTGATGCTCTAGAACCTCGAAATAAAACCCTGCCTTAGGATTAGGAGGCCCAGCCGAGAGTGTCCGCTGCCAGACCCAGACCCATGCTCTGCTGAGTTCAGGCTGCAGCACCTCTGCCCCACGCAGAGTAACCCCCTTCAGTGGGAGGAGCCTCCAGGAACTGCAGGAAAACACCCCCAGACAGTCCCTTCTTAGGCCTTGGACCAGGGGAGGGAAGTAGGAAATCAGGCACAAATCCGAAGACAAAGACAGGTGCCCTCGGAGGAGAATGTGGCCCCTGAGTGCGGACTGTGGAATCTTCACTGTGCCTGATAAATGCCCCCAGGTCATCCAGCCGAGCTCCGGTCCAGCGGCAGGCGACTCACTGGCCCCTGGCCCACTGCACCTGCTGATGTCTGAGGACGTCTGACCTTGGTCACCGTAGCAGAGGCTTCTTTGCTGGGGGTTCCCCAAGGAAGAGATTCACTCGAAGGCAGTTTGCTCGCTTTTCTAGTCAAGCAAAAGGAGGGACTCTGGTTCCCCTGTGTCTTCAGGTCCTGTGGTTTTCCTGTTGCCACGTCTCAGGGCACCCCTGAGCAAGTAGGGACAGTCACAGAGATGTCTCTGTCTGGAGGGTCCCCCCGCCACCCTGGCTGGTCTACACATGCTCATCTTCCCAAGCTTACTGGCCAAGGTGTTTCTGCCCTGTCACTCTGGATTAGGCCTTTCCTTTTTTTTTTTAATGTTATTATTTACTTATTTATTTACTTGAGAGAGAGAGAGAGAGCACAAGCAGAGGGAGGGCCAGAGGCAGAGGGAGAAGCAGACTTCCCACTGAGCAGGGAGCCCGATGCTGGACTCCATCTCAGGACCCTGGGATCGTGACTGAGCCAAAGGCAGATACTTAACCGACTGAAGCACCCAGGCCTCCCCAGGCCTCTCCTACTTACCTTTTTCAATCAGATACAGGAGTCAGTGCTGCACTAGATGGAGAGGTTTTTACTTGTATGCCTACCCTGAGTCATGAAGACCAGTGAGAGGCCGTCTTAATTAGCGTCTGTTCCAGATTTCGATGACTTTACATGAAATACGGAAGAAGAATGCTATTTTCACATCTGATATTTCCAGAAGGACCAACTGTTCCTCAGCGTCTAGCCTAACAACCCAAACCAAAAGAGCAACAGCAAGAAAACCCGACCAGGCCAAAAATGTAACCATGCGAGGTGGCAGACATTGACAATCTTGCCGCTAATTGTTTTACGGTATATGCGTAGTGTCATCGCCTTGGCCACCCTAAACTTAACACGATGGTAATTGTCAATGACTTCTCACTCAGTTAGGGGGAAAACCCAGAAATACCAGAGAATAACTTCTCCATGCATCAGGCTCCTTTGGGCCCCAGTAGTGTCCTCGTGAAGTGTAGGAATCACGTGGCTAGTGGCACCCCACGTGAGCCCCCTGGGGGGAGGAGGTAGAAGTGATCAGCAATGGCCAGAAGTGTAGGTGCATGCACACTTACAGCTGTGCGTTCCACCTGAGGCAGGAGGAGTTTGCCTGGAGCACCAGCACAGGGACACAGCCATCCTGTCACTTCTGGTTAGGTGACCAAACCTCTCTTGGGCGGTTCACACGGCACACTGGAGTTTTAAATGGTGACGAGCCAGTCGAGCGATAACCACCAAAAACAAAAAGGATTTTGAACTTTGGGGAAGTTAAAAAAGGCAAAGATGATGTCTTCAGTGACAGTCACACAAGTGACCAGTGTCATCTGCTGCCTTCACCTGTGTCTCCTCCAGCCCACTGGGGCTGGTGTCTGAAGTCAGCATTTGGGATCAGCTTTAGAAAAAGGTGGACCTTCGGGGTGCCTGGGGTGCTTCAGTCGGTTAAGCATCCGACTCTAGATTTCAGCTTCAGTCATGATCTCAGGGTCGTGAGATTGAGCCCTGCGTCAGGCTCCACGCTAGGCATGCCTGCTTAATATTCTCTCTGTCCTTCTCCCTGTGCCCTTCCCCAAGCCCCCCTCCCCCACGAGAAAAGGAAAAAATTAAAAGAAAGAAAAAAAAACTGGACAAAGGAGAAAATTCTTTTGTCAAAACCATTGAAAAGAAGGCAAAAAGATCCAGAGTCTATAATTTCCACCCACATTAAGTTATTTGGATAAAGTTTTGCTGTCTTAAGCCAACCGCCTTCATTGAAAATGAAGTGCTCCTGAAAACACTTCACGGGTTTGACCACCAGTTTGTTAGGGAAAAAAAGCAGGGAAGTTTGGGGCCCTCTGCAGAGCACAGCCCAGAATCAGAAGGTGTTGGCCTTTGTGAAAATTTATTGCAGGACATTTATTGACTTGTGAGATAAATATTGACCGAGTCAAAGTCAAGGTTATTACTTATCTTCAGGAATATAAATCTTGGTCTTCTCAGTGACACTAAGTCGATATATGATTTGCTGCATAAATTCCAAAGGAAGAGTTTCACGGGAACATCAGTAAATTTCTCCATCATGACCAGGAAGAGTAGCTTTTTAAAAACCCCTATTGAAGAAAGATGGACATCCGGATCTGCTGGGGACACGGGGCAGGCCAAGTTCCACTGTGACGGAATCCCGGATTCGTTCACTGGAAACACATGCGGAGGACTGTGCGTTGGCCTCTATTGTCACTGATTCCAGGTAGGAAGAATCAAAATGGTCTCTTCTCAAGCAGGAACAAAATAAGTCCATGTATTCTTTTTTTTTTTTTTTTAAAGATTTTATTTATTTATTTGACACAGAGAGAGAGATTACAAGTAGGCAGAGAGGCAGGCAGAGAGACAGGGAGAGGAGGAAGCAGGCTCCCCGCCGAGCAGAGAGCCCGATGCGGGCCTCGATCCCAGGACGCTGAGATCATGACCTGAGCCGAAAGCAGAGGCTTTAACCCACTGAGCCACCCAGGCGCCCAAGTCCATGTATTCTTGACAATTGCTGCCTTTCAGGATAAAAGACCTGTGCAATATATCTTTTTTTAATATATGCATTTTTATATATGCAATAGAAGAATCCTAGCAAAGTTGAAGGGGCGAAAGAAAAAAGAAGAAAGGAAGGAAGGAAGGAGGGAAGGAAGGAAGGACAGATGGAGGGAGGGAAGGAAGGAGAGGGAGGGAGGAGGGAGGGGAGGGAAGGAGGGAGAGAGGGACGAAGAAAGAAATGAAAGAAAGAATGAAAGAGAGAAGAAGAGCATGGGGTCCTGGTGGAACGTGGCAGAGGAGCAACAAAGGTCTTGATCCTAGGATTTGGTCCTCTGCCTTTTCAACTGCAATCCTCAAATAAGCATTCATCATTTACTAGGCTGTGCAGAAGTAACGGTCTGCACCAAGGCAACTAGTAACTACAGGATGCACCCAACCCTCTCTACAAACTGGTGAGATGCAGACACGTGGAAAACCATGCTACCTGCCCCTCCCTTGCCCAGGGAGCCCCAGGAGCGGGCAGGCTGCAAGGATATTTCTTAGGTCAAGGCCAGCAATTGACAGCTCCTCCCTTCATCTGGGTCTCTATCATTTTTAATCCCCCTGGGGGACAAATCTGTAAGGGCTGTTGGGTGGCCTCTTGTTGGGCAGCCATTCCATGTTCCCACCATGGTACCTGCAGCACCTTTTAGAGTTTGAGGCAGGCCACGCACTCTTTGTGGAGTGCGGGTCAGGAATTTTGTATCACGTCCATCACGTTGCGTGTCTGGTGTTTCTCATGATTATGCTGGGCTGTGTCTTCCCGGAAGAATTCCACCGAGGTGCAGTGTCCTCTTTGTATCCTATCTGGGGTCTCTGGCATCAACATGACTTGTCCCTACTGGGGTTGACCTTGATCCTGGGGCTCAGGTGACACCTGCCAAGTCTGTCCTCTGTAGAGTCACTGTGCTTGCCTGGATTACCCAGGAGGTAAGTCCCTGAGCCCACCCCCACTCCTGGGGCAGGGAATGAAGGCCCCCCTCCTGGAGGGAGAAGTGCCCACGTAGATGCTCCCCTCCACCATTCGGAGTTGTCTACGGAAGACTTGTCTATTCTCTCCTATTTATTTACTTTTTCAATCGTTTGATGGTCTCCATCCTTTAATTTTTGAAGCATGTCTCCCTTCAGTACTAGAAGATGCTCTGGGGTAACCTTGAGTTTTCCCTGGTGTCAGTTACTGATCGTTTGTAGTACTGCCAGGAGGATACATGACACAGAGGATTTTGTTGTCTTGGCCTGGCCAGCACCCCTGTTCTGTTGAGGGACTTGCTCTCCTGTCCGGCACGTCCGTCAGCATCCTGCCCCCTGTGGCCCTCGGCGGAGGTTGCTGGGGGTGTGGGGCAGAGACAACAGCTGTTCTCTTTCCCTGTGTTGCTCACCTGGGACTCTGCTGGTGGCCATCTCCCACCTTGTGGGAGAACCTGCTGCAGAAGAAGCCAGCACCACGGCAGCGAGAGGGGACCTTATGGGACAGAGTGCCTTGCCCGCACAATGGGAGTCTTCTACCCCGCTCTCCCTGATGCTATTTTAAATGCCCTCCCCCACTCGAGCCGGGACAGTCCCTCTGCTTTTTAAGCGAGTTATGCATCTGACTTAAACGAAGTGTGGAGCATGAGAACTGCTCCCCTCTGCCAGTCCCCTCCTTCATAGAATGTGTACCCCTCTGCCGTGATGGACTTCAAGATGCAATGCTGCTCCTCAACACCATCATCATGCGGATAGAGTCGAATCAAAGTTTTTTTTGAGATAGAGTACATGAGCAGAAGTGGGGGCATAGGGAGAGGGAGAGAGAGAATCTGAAGCAGACCCCATAGTCAGTGCGGAGCCCGACACGGCGCTCCATCTCCTGACCCTGAGAGCGTGACCTGAGCTGAAATCAGGAGTCAGACACCTCACCAACACTCAGGACACTTCACAGACAACCACACAGGTGCCCCATACTTTAAATGCACTAGAGAAGAATGTTTCTGGTAATTGCCCTTGACTCGCTCTTTTCTTTTCAGATATTTATTTATTTATTTGAGAGAGAGAGAGCAAGTGAGAGAGAGAGAGAGCATGAGTGAGGGGGAGAGGCAGGAGGAGAGGGAGAGGCAGGAGGAGAGGGAGAGGCAGGAGGAGAGGGAGAGGCAGACTCCCAGCTGAGCAGAGAGCCTGACGTGGGGCTTGATCCCAGGACCTCAGGATCATAACTTGAGCCAAAGGCAGCTGCTTAACCGACTGAGCCACCCACGTGCCCCTTGACTTACTCTTTTATGCAAATATATACTTAGTGTATCAGGTTTGTTTAAAATGAGAAAGACCTTAAAATCCACCATTTTAGAATGTTCAAGTCAGTGGGTTTTTGTTTTGTTTTTTGGGTTTTTTTGGTATATTCACAAAGTTGTGTAGTCCTCACCACTGCCTAGTTCCCATCACATTTTCAACACCCTAAAAAGAAACCCCATAACCACTGGCAGCCACTCCCCAGATCCCTCTCCTCCCAGTTTGTGGCAACTAATCTGCTTTCTATCTCTGTGGTTTTGCCTGTTTCGGAAATTTCGTATAAATAGAACTACACAGTACATGGCCTTCAGCGTCTGGCTTCTTTCATCTGGCAAGATGAATCCAGAATCATCTATTCTGTAGCATGCGTCAGAACATTCCTTTTGTGGCCAACTAGTACCCCATTGTATGGGCATACCACAATTCGTTTATCTGTCATCAGTCAAAGGACATCACTCCTCCCCCACCCCGACTTTTGGCTTTTGTGAATAACGCTGCTGTAAACATTTGTCTGCAAGCTTTTGTGTGAATATGTGTTTTCATTTCTCTTGCGTTTATACTTAGGAGTGTCATTCCTGAATCATTTGGAATCGTCATGTTTCACTTTTTGAGGAATAGCCAAACTGTTTTGCAAAGCAGTTGCACCATTGTACATTCCTACCAGCAATGTATGAAGGTTCCAATTTCTCCACATCCTTGCCAACACTGGTTGTTTTCCATTTTTTTGATGAGGGTCATCCTAATGGGTATGAAGTAGTATGACCTTGTGGTTTTGATTTCCATTTCTCTAATGAATAATGACGTTGAGCATCTTTTCATGTGCGTATTGACCATTTGTATAGCTTCTTTGGAGAAATGTCTATCCACGTCCTTTTCTCATTTTTAAATTGGCTTTGTTATTATTGTTTTTAAGAGTTCTTTGTATATTCTGAGATGTCTTTCTCTAGTTTTGGCATCAGGGTAATATTTGTCTCATGGAATGGCTTGGGAAGTGTTCCCTCTTCTTCTATATTTTTGTAAGGACTTGTGAAATATTAGTGTTAATTCTTCTTCTAATGTTTAGTAGAATTCACCCGTGAAGCCATCTGGACTTTACTTTGTGGGAAGTTTTCTGACTACTAATTCAATCTGTTTGTTTGTTATAGGCTTATTGGATTTTCTACTTTTGGAGTCAGTCCTGTTAGTTGTGTCTTTCTAGGAATCTGTCTGTTTCATCTAGAATGTCTAATTTGTGGACATACAGTTGTTCACAGAATTTCCTTATCATTGTTTTAGTTCTCCAAGTTCAGTAGTAGTATCCCCTCGTTCCTTCATGATTGTAGAAATTCTAGTCTCCTCTCTTTTTCTTGATCAGTCTAGCTAGAATTTTGTCAGTTTTGTTGATCTATTCAGAGAAGCAAATTTTGGTTTTGTTGATTTCTCGATTGTTTCCTACCCTCTCAGTTATTTCTATTCCAATCTTTATTCTTTCCTTCCTTCTACTTGCTTTGGGTTTGGGTTGCTTTTAATTTTTGCATGTGTTAAGGTGAAAAGTTTGCTTATCTCGCTCTAAACACTGACTTAGCTCCCTCGCATAGTTTTAATGTACTGTGTTTTCATTTTCTTTCCTCTCGAAGTAGTTTCTAATTTCCCTTGTGACTTCTTCTCTGACCCATTAATTATTCAGGGATGAGTTATCTATTTTCCACATATTTGCGAATTTCTCAAATTTCCATCTGTTATTCATTTCTAGTCGCATTCTGTTTTGGTCAGAGGACACACTCCATATGACTTCAATCCTTTAAATTCTATTTAGATTTAGTTTATGGCCTAATGTAGGGTCTGCCCTCCAGAATGTTGGATGGGCACTTGGGTGGAATGTGTATGCTGTGGTGGTTGTGTGGGGCACTCAGCAGATGGCTGTTAGGTCTGGTTGCTCTGGAGTATGGCTCATGTTCTCTGTGTTCTTGATCTTCAGTCAGGTGTCTGACCTATTATTGAAAGTGGGGCAGTGACATCCCCAAATATTATTATTGAGTTGTCCGTTTCTT
Organism: Ailurus styani; assembly: GCA_002007465.1. Lineage (NCBI taxonomy): Eukaryota > Metazoa > Chordata > Mammalia > Carnivora > Ailuridae > Ailurus > Ailurus styani. The sequence continues at coordinate 1,096,189 of LNAC01000366.1, read as the reverse complement.
CTTTGGATTCTTTTAATCTTAGCTGCATGTGTTGTGGGGCTTTTGTTAGGCTTATGGGTGTTTATATTTATTATAGATCTGTCTTTTTGTCATAAAATGTCTTTTTTTTGTTTCTAGTGACAATTTTTGTCTTAAACACTATTTTTCTGATATTAACGTTCCTGTCCTTAGCTCTTCAAGCCGTCCTTGCCATGCATTTGCTTCTACACAGGTCATAACCCCACACCACATTATTATGTTAGCATACCTAGTTATCCTTAAGACATTTAAAAATTAAGAAAGAAGTCATTATTTAATTTACCCACATGTTTATTATTTCTGGTGATGTTTATTATTATGTGTAGATATATATTTCCATCTAGTACCATTTTCTTGCAGGTCTTTATAACTGAAAAGTTTTTAATTTTGTTTCTTTTCAGTAGTTATCTTTGTTGGGGATAGAATTCTCTGTTAACAGGTATTTTCCCCATACTTAAAAAACGTCATTCCATTGTCTAGCCATTCACATTCTTCTGATAAGAATTCTGCTGTCATCCTTATCTCTGTTCCTTTTTGTGTAATGCTCTTTTTCCCCCTGCCTGCTTTTAAGATTTTTTTTCTTTATCATTAATGTTAAGCAATCTGAGTATGACGTACCTTGGCTTAGTTATCTTTCTTGTACTTGAAGTTCATCAAGCTTCTTAGATCTGTGGCTGTATAGATACGTCAAATTTAGAAATCTTCTGGGACGCCTGGGTGGTTCAATTGGTTAAGTGTTGGACTTTTGATTTTGGCTCAGGTCATGATCTCAGTGTTGTGAGTTCAAGCCCCGTGTTGGCCTCTGTGCTGGGAGTGGAAACTGCTTGAGATTCTCTCTCTCCTTCTCCTTCCACCCCCTCCCTAAAAAAATGTGGAGATCTTCAACCACTCTGTCCCCTCTCTTTGGAAGACTTCAAGAGTGCCTATGTTGGCTGCTCGGAATGGTCTCACAGTGCACTGATACTCCATCTTTTTTTTTTAAGATTTATTTATTTTAGAGAAAGCAAGAAAGAGAGAGAGCATGGGAAATGGGAGAGGGAGAAAGAAACTGAAGCAGACTCCATGCTGAGCACCCTGAGCACAGAGCCAGATGAGGGGCTCCTTCTCATGACCATAAGATCATGACTTGAGCTGAAGCCAAGAGTTGGATGCTCAACCAGCTGTGCCACCCAGGCACCCCTCCCTTCATCTTTTTATATTATTGTTCTTTTTTCTCTGTGTTTTATTTTTTTTAAGATTTTATTTATTTATTTGACAGAGAGAGAGAGAGAGAGAGAGAGAGAGAGAGAGAGATTACAAGTAGGCAGAGAGGCAGGCAGAGAGAGAGAGAGGAGGAAGCAGGCTCCCTGCCGAGCAGGGAGCCCGATGCAAGCCTTGATCCCAGGACGCTGAGATCATGACCTGAGCCGAAGACAGAGGCTTTAACCCACTGAGCCACCCAGGCACCCAGTCTCTCTGTTTTATTTTGGAAATTTTCTACTCACTAATATTTTCTTCTATAATGCCTCAGATTGCATTAATTTCATCAGCGTATCATTTATCTCAGATCTTATAGTTCAATTGGGTCTTTAAAATTCTTTCCCATGTCTCTATTCAACTTTTTGATATACAGAATACAGTTATAATAACTTTTATGTCTTGGTCTGCTGATTCTTATGTGTATGTGTTCCAGTTCAGTTGCCACTGGTTGAATTTTCTCCTCATCATGAGTTATATTTTCTGGCATCTTTGCATACCTGGAAATCTTGTTAGAAGGCAGACATTATGAATTTCACCTTGTGGAGAACTGGATATTTTTATATTGTCATAAATATTCTTCAACTTCATCTTGGGAAGGAACTAAGCTACTGAAAACTAAAATTATTAAAAACATTTGGCTCTTTCAGTTCTTGTTCTTAAGATTTTTCCAAGGTAGGACTGGGCCATCTTTAATGGGGAGCTCATTTTTTCCTGTTATTGAGTGTTGTACCCAAGGCCCCATGAGTCTTGAGGTTTCCGATCTGGTGTGGGGGATTAGGCACTGTCCTTTTCCCTATGTGGTACCAGGTAGCCTTCCCTGTAATCATTTAAAGGTTCCTACCCTGACCTCAGGTAATCTCTTCCCTGCATTCACTCATCAGTGCTTGTGATTTTTTAGCTCCCTCTCCTTCTCTCTCTCCCTCCTTCACTGTGTCCTGTGAATGGCCTTGCAGCTCTGTCTCTTCCAACAGGGGAGTCTTCTAGCACCTGGTCCCTCCCAGTGTGCTGTAATTTTAGAGCTCATCTGGTTTGTTTTCTGTCTCTTGGTGATCACTGTCCTTTATAAAGTGTAGTCTGGCATCTTGAAAACTGTTATTTCTTAAATTTTATTATTGTTGTTACTGGGTTTTTTTTCATCGGGAGGATAAATATATCTGTTGCTCCATAGCAACCAGAAGTGAAACCCCCAGCATTGCTTTTACATATTTTTATATTATGCTTTCACGTAAGATTTTGTTTGCATATTGTATTCTGGAAAACAAAATTTTAACACTTCTTATTTACATCAGCGATTGCAGGAAAGGAGTGTGCTGAGAGAAGAGATCTGGATTTTACTATATGCATTTCATGCCAGAAACGTCAGGTGCACCTTATTTGCCTATCAAATTCTAATTTATCCTCAACTCCTTCCCCTTTAGAAATGCTCTTTACACGGAGTCTTCCTGCAGAGCCTGCACTGCCCTCAAATTAAGTATTCCATCTTTGTGTCATCATTTCATCCTACTTTAATATCTTACGTGTATTTGTTACTGCCTGTAATATAATTCTTTTAAAACTTCTCTCTCTACTCAACTGCACGCTCCATGAAGCCAAGAAGTTGTGTTGAATGTGTCTTTAGTCTATAGACTTATAATGCTTGGCTCATATTCATTGCACTAAACTGATTGTATACATCTTTTTTTAGTTCCCTAGTCTAGTCTATTATGTAAGGAAGCTGGTTTTTCTCTCTCTTTTAGTGGGAAGAGGAAAGATATGAAAAAGATAACATGTTTTGCCTAAGGTGAATAGTCATGAAACTGGAGAGCTGGGATTGGAAACCTGGTCATGATTCTAATTTCATGTCTTTCTGCCTCATCATTTGTTTCTCTTGAGCAGTACTGAGTAGTAGAACTTCCAGCCCCAGTGAAAATGTCCTATACCTGAGCTCTGCAATAAGGTGGCCTCTTGCCACATGTGGCTAATGAGCATTCAATCCATGTGACTGAGGAATGAATATGTAGTTTTAACTAATTGGGATTTAGATGGCCCCATGTGGCCATTGGCTACCATACTGAAGATTCAGCTCTAGGGCATTACAGACAGACCCCTTTCTGCTTAGCTGGAACTGCACATGCTCACTAGACAGGAAGTCCTGAACCACGGTTTTTTAGTTGTTTTGTGGACAAAGAAGGAATTCCACAAAAGGTTACAACCAATAGTCTTTGCCAAAAGAGAAAGAAAAATGTCTAAAACGAAAAAGCCAGACTGAGCCTAAGAGGAAAAGTGGGTAAAAAGAACAACAACAAAAATGGTCAAAGGAAAAGTATTCCCTCAAAACAAGAAGCTTTCTTTGACCTTGAAGTTCTCTATTGCTAAGTGACTTCTTTGGTAAATATATGTATATATTTATATTTATATTTCAGTGCAATATGTTTATATTATATGTATAACATGCAGTATATTATATATAATACAAATATAGGTACAATATTGTACTATATAACCTATTATATTGTAAATATATATATATATATATATATATATATATATATATATATATTCCTCTGTTGGGTCTGCTGTAAAAAAAAAGCCATATGCTGGGTGGCATAAACAAAAAACATTTTTTAAAATATTTAATTTATTTATTTAGAAAAGAGAGAACACAAGTGGGGGAGGGGCAGTGGGAGGAGAATCTCGGGCAGACTCCCTGCTGAGCATGGAGCCCCCAGTGGAACTTGATCCCAGGACCCTGAGATTATGATCTGAGTTGAAATCAAGAGTTGGACACTTAAACAACCGAGCCACCCAGGCACCCAAAGACGTTTACTTACTACAGTTCTGGTGGCTTCTGATGGTGTTGTGGCAACCCCGGGCATTCCGTGTTGTCTGCCTTCATGTTCCCGTGGCATTCTCCATGTGCGGTTGCTCTAGGTCCCCCTCTTTGTAAGGATGCCAGTCCTATTGGATTAAGTACCAACTAAATGCCCTCATCTTAACTTGGCTACATCTGCAGATACTTCACTTCCACATGGGATACAGGGGGTTAGGACTCTGAGATCTTTAAGGGGCACACAGTTCACCCAAAACCAGACGGCCATGACTGGATATGGATAGTGGGTGGGAGTAAGCATTGCTCTCCACTGTTGACCCTGCCCATCATTTGCTCCCAGAGGTTTGGTAAAAGGTGAGGGTAGGAGGGGAGAGCCATCACTGGGGGTCTGTGTAGTCCACATCATTTCTCCCTACAGAGGGAATAGGCTCTCTGTGTATCACGTGCACCTGTCTCCTGGACCAAAGTAGCTTCCCGAGAAACTGACAGAGCATGTTTGTGCTGAGAAATCAGAAGCAGGATGGAGAGAGGCTGGTCAGTCTCTGAATGGTGGTCTGTGAACGTATGACCTTGGTGATGGTCTTATTTGGCCAAAGTGGGTGCTGAGGGGAGGGTGGGGAGGGAAAGGCTGCTGTATTCCATTTCCCGCTGGCCATCACCTATGTCCGCTTCCACCTGAAGCCTGCCTATGTGCCTTTCTTTGCATTTGCTGAGATGACCCAATATTCTACCAAATGTTCATTTTTCTTGACAAAAGTCATGGACGGTGAGTTTCTCTTTTACAATGGGAAATCCCGAGGTCAGTGGGGACGAGCTGTCCTGATCAGTGAGTACCTACTCAGAAGCAGGGGGTCTGTTTCGATGGGGAGAATTGCTCCTTTTCCCTCCAAAGCCCAGGAAGTGGTAGGTGCCTGTCTAGAGAACAGGTATTGCTTTCTGGTTTCCACAGATGAGTTCCAGTGAGTAAGATGAAACTTTGTTTACTCTCACGTCCCCACTCCAACCACACTCAAACAAGCAGCGAAAACCCCTAGACCTTCGTCATCAGTCGAGGCAAATGATAAACTTGTAAGCGTGTGGCTTCTCAGAGATGCCACATTTCCCTTGTATAACGAGCCTGCAGTTTGTGGCAAAGAATGACTTAAGAACAAGTGAACTCACTGTCTAAAAGGAGAATTTTTATCACTATCAATTGCTCTCTGACTGACAGGGCTGTTATTTTGTTCAGGAGGAGAAAGAACTAAAGTACAGAGAGCAAACCTAGAAATAAACACAGCCCGCCTAATGGCAAGGTTTTGTGTCACCCAAGTCAAAGAGCAAGCTCCTGAGTAAGAAACTTCATTTATTCCTGCCCACCCCACAGTGAGTTGTATCATCCAGGTCAGTGTGAAGGACAGCGCTGTGCTGTCACGGCTGGGGTTGGCCGGGCAGGGCTGGGCTGAGGGCAGCCCGAATGCAGTGCTGTCCATCCAACAGAGGAGCTCAGAGTTGAACGGAAGATGCTGATAACAAAGCATTGGGATTCCACGTCATGAGCCCACCCGTAGAGGTGATACATACTGCACACAGACAGAGGGCCAATTGATTCTGTGGGCAGGCATCACAGAGGAGGTGACATCTGAGGTCAATGTGGCAGGGTATGTGGAAGTTGCCACACAGAATAGGAGAGAAAAACCTGACCCTTCAGACACAACGTGGAGTAGGGGAGAGGTATGGTGAGTGCAGTCAGTCACCAGTGACCTAGCCTGGTTAGTATGAGGAGGGTGGGGGCTGGAGGAGCCTGGAGCAGGGGGCTGGGTCACAGAACATTCCAGCTGGCAGCGGTGAGGAGAGGGAATGCCACAAAAGGCTTTTAAGTAGTGGCTCATATAAGCAGGCCTAAGGTTTAGCAAATAATTCTGGCAGCAATGTGGGAGATATATGGGGAAGACACAAAACAGCAAGAGACCCGGTGGCAGGATGCTGTAGGAATCCCGGCGAGGTGTGCGAACATGACTTTGACGGGTCGTCTGTACTTCTTTGAGGAGTGGTTTTGTAAAGGCAAGAGGAAGCTGAACAAGTTTTCATTTTTAAATGTTTGCCCTACCGTGAATTTCATATTGTTACCAGTTACATGCATAGGCAGCAGCAGAAGGCACATTGCAGATGGCGGAGATATTTTTCACAGCTTTTATGGTAGATAACAATATACTTGACATTTTTCTCATTAGATGTGAGCTTTGCTGTATGATTACACATGCTAGGCGTCTGTGGTCTAAAATTACCAATGTGCAAAGCAACAGCTCAAATGTTTCAGTCAATAAATATACAGGAGACAGTCAACATGAAACAACTCCTTCACATGCTGTCTTCGAGGAAGACACGAATTGACATCAACAACATTTTTGGCAATGGCTTTGCCTTCCTACTGAGACAAGTCCCAGACTACTAATTACCCCTGGGATCCCAGCAGAAGTGAGTGGTTTCCATTAGGGAATCTCAAGGCTGAGGGCTGGCAGGGCTGGGAAGGGAAGGCAGGTTTTTATTGCGGCAATTAGGGAATTTCCAAAGGGAGTCAGAGAGGGGTGGAATTTCGCTTGGCAGTCCAGACATCATGGAGACATGTGTAAAGTCAGTGGACAAGACCCGTGATACCCAGGCAGCAAAAATGCTTGTCTTCTTGCTAGAGGCCAGTCTCCTCAGTGTGTGTGAGTATGAGCGTCCACACGTGTGCACATGTAAGTGCAGACTGCACTCTCTGCTGAAGGAGAAGGTGAAGATTTGTGAGTCACAGCTCTCTTCTCACAGACGGAACATGCAAGATGGAGAACTTTTCCCTTCCTCAACGGCTCTGCCCCACAGGCCACTGAGGCCGGGAAGGACAGGTCAATCAGTGATGTCTGCCACGGGTACAGAATATCGGCACACCAGGACCGCTGCCCCTGCGCCAGTTAACCACATGTACACCAACAGTAACTGTGAAGGTACAGATTCTAATCGATCGGAGAGGATTCAAACATGAATAATGAGCATGAGTGAAAGAATAAGTCCCCGATGAAAAGAGCCTTCTGAGGTCATGGAATAAGGATGAGGCTTTCTATCACACTGGGTGGGCCCACATGTTGCAGAGAAGACATAACATGGCGTGTTCAATGAATGATGATGAGGGGAGTTCCAGAAGAGTCTAGATGGTGGAGGGAGGAGTGTCATGGCCATGTGGGGGGAGGCCGTTCGGGATGGATGAAATTTAGCAATAGATATCACGACCACGAGACCAGACTTGCAGCAAGGGCATTCACAAAGTTATGCACAAACACATCCCTATTTTTGAGTCATGTTGATATGGATTTCATCTCTTTTGGGGCATGAAAACCACCAGGCTACTTAGAAACCCAGATTACCCAGCATTATGGTCACACAGGTGTGTGTTTGTTTACTGGAATTGCCCGAACAAAGTTCCACAGACCAGGCGACTTAAAAAACATCTATTGTTTCACACTTGAGGAAACTAGAAGTCTGAGATCCAGATGTCAGCACCGTTGGTTCCTCCTGAGGCCTCTCCTGGGCGTGTAGATGCCGTCTTCACCCTGTGTCTTCCTGTGGTCATCCCTCTGTGTGTGTCTATTCTGATCCCTTCTTCTTATAAGGAAACAAATCAGATTGGAATAGAGCTCAATCTGACGAACTCATTTTAACTACCTCTGTAAAGATCCTATTTCTTAAGACAGTCACATTCTGAGGCACTGGGGGTTGGCCCTTTTACACACGAATTTGGGATGGAACCAGTGTAGCCTATAGCAATGACCTGGGACCCTCCCAGGAGGCCCAATGTTTCATCTCCCAGAACTTACTCAGGATCTCCACGACATCGTGACCCTGGTATGCTCCCCCATCTGGGGGTCCAGACTCTAGTCCTGAGATCTCTGGTAGTGTCTCCACTGCTGGAAGAATGCAACTGCCTGACATTGGCTCTCATGACCTCTGGCAATCAGCCAGTGTCTGAGATACATGTTGTCCTCACCTGCAGCTACTGCTGTGTCTAGGGTGGTGGGTGGGGATGACAGAGCCCCTCTTCTTCTCCTGGTCACATTTGCGTGAAAGATCAAGCATCTCAATAAGAAGGGATGGGGTCTCCCAGATGGGGTTAAAAGCAGCACAGGCATGTCCCCCCAACCTGACCTCGCTCACTGGCGTCTCTCATCCCATCTGGCCCAGCAAGAGGAGTCTCGCTCCTCCTTGTTGCCTTTGTATTCTGCCTAAGTCAGAGAATAGCAGTGGTGAGATCCTACCAGCCTTTACAGCACATTTTTAATGGCTTAAAGTTTCTCCTTGTGAGTGGCTCCACCTTTATCTTGTGGTTGGCTCCCTGAGGCAGGGCTTAATTTAGCCTGTGACCAAACGGGTAATCTCGGGTTTGTCAGCTCTTGAGGTCTCAACTGGAGACTGAATTGTGAAGCCCAGTTTTGTCCCCTAATCTACCTCTCAAAGGGGTCCCATACTTTTAATAAGCAAGTTAATAATGTGCTACGTTTTCACTCAGATCAGTGAGGCCCCAAGAGGGTAAGAAAGGAAAGGGGTGAAATTTGCTCACCAATGTCTTCATTGAATCTCCAACCATTCTGTTTTATAAGCTGTTGTGAGGATTAAACTAAAGAACAAATGTAAAGTGCCTAGAACTTGTCAAAGCTGGTGTAAGGTGGATGTCAAGCTGTCATTCCTTCCCGCTGTCCCATCCAAGAAGACCTCTTTGGCACTCTTTAGGCCCCGCTAACAGCTTTTGTTCAGGGACGGCCCAGCCCAAGGAAGTGCTAGCTCAGAGGAAGAAAAGAGTCTTGGCTTTGAAACCCCAGACTCCAGCATGGGTGCCATGCCCCAAATGCGTGTGGCAGGAAACATGGAGGATGGAGCTGTGAGACTGGGTAGGAATGAGTGCTCTTTCAGTTCCAAGCATGCTCACCTGTTGTTCTCTACAGTGCAGCAGATTGGTCCCATTACGTTGCCAGGAAAACCATCTGGTGGTGCCCCTTCATACTGAGATGAAGCAAAGGTCTTTACCATGCCCCATAAATCCCCCCCTGAGCTGACACCCCTTAACTTCTGTGACCTTGTCCCTCACATGGCTATGCCCTGAGAGTGCCCGGCAAGCTCCCCTGCTTAGTCTCCACCCTTGCTCTTCCTACATCTTTTGGTTTCCCCCATCAATAATGGTGCCCTTTCTCACTTACTCCCTCTGGGCTTTTACTCAAATGTCATCTGCTCAGTAACCTTCCCTGTCTCCATTTCCTGTTTTATTTTCCACTACAGTACTTATCACCAGCTAACATTCCCTATATTTTATTTCTATATCGTTTTCATTTTGTTTTTATGATTTCTTCCACCGAGAAAATAAATTCCTGAGATTAGGGATGTTTTCTAACGTTTTTAACCATTTTTATTGCTCTATCCCTAGTATTCCTGGCACATAGTCAGCAACAAAAATATTAGAATTAGTTGGATGAATCCATATTCTGAGAGGGAAAAAGCTGTTAGTCCTGACCTGCTCTACTCCATCCAACTGCAGATAGGAAAGACCTTCAGTCTAACTGCAGCTAAGTTAATTGCAATTAAGCCAATGAAGGTTACTTGAGCCCCACGCTCACGTTAAATTGTCTCTATTATAGCAAGAAGTGGTTTCCAGGCTAGAGAAATATAAGCCATTTACTAGGAAACTATAATGGTAATCATTCTATTAATAAGGTGTCAGGAAACTAACAATTCAATGTGTACTCATGGGCCAGGGTTGGGAATAAATGGAAGGGATATAAGGTCTGTCAAGAGATACCCAAGTGCACATTTATGGAAAAGAAAACTTGCAAAATGAAGAATGGCAGTGTCATAGAAAAGCCATAACCTTGCTGCTAGACAAAAAGTTCTTGGACATCATTAGAAAGAAGAATGGAATACCATATGATTTTCCACTCATACGTAGAATTTAGGAAACAAAACATAGGGGAAGTGAACATAGGGGAAGTGAAGGAAAAATAAAAGAAGATAAAAACAGAGAGGAAGGCAAACCATAAGAGACTTTTAACTCTAGGAAACAAACTGAGGGCTGCTGGAGGGGAGGTGCATGGGGGGTTGGGGTAACTGGGTGGTGGGCATTAAGGAGGGCACGTGATGTAATGAGCAATAGGTGTTATGTGCATCTGATGAATCACTAAACTCCACCCCGGAAATTAATAATACACTACGTGTTAACTAAATTGAATTTAAAAATAATTTTAAAAAAGAACTGTGAAAATGGAGCTACTTGGTAGGAATACAATGAAATTAGCATTAAAACAGGTAGTCCCTTGGATGGAGCGTGTGTAGCGTACGTATGTGATGTGTGTGAATGAAACTTCACAATGACTTAACTGGTGCGTGGGGAAGACAAGGAATGAGTCACTCTTTTGACCAGTATGTTCCCATGGTCAGCACAAAGCGTGGCATGTCATAGATAATCAGTATCTATCAAATGAGTACATGTTAGGGCGCCTGGGTGGCTCAGTGGGTTAAAGCCGCTGCCTTCGGCTCAGGTCATGATCCCAGGGTCCTGGGATCGAGGCCCACATCGAGCTCTCTGCTCAGCAGGGAGCCTGCTTCCTCCTCTCTCTCTGCCTACTTGTAATCTCTCTCTCTGTGTCAAGTGAATAAATAAAATCTTTTTAAAAATGTGTACATGTTAAAAATCAGAGTCTACAATTCATGTAAGAATTTTCAGTAAGCTAGCAATAGAGGGTAACTTCCCCAACTTGGTAAAGAATTTCTATGAGAAAACCTAGAACTAAAAACAATAACAACCACAACCAAACCTACAGCTAGCTTCATGCTTAATGGTGAGAAACTCAGAGTTTTCTCACTAAGGTGAGGAACAAAACAAGTGTTTCCCTTCTCCCCACTCCTTTTCAGCATTGTACTGGAAATCCTAGCTAACGCAGTAAGACAAGAAAAGGAAATAAAAGATACACCGATTGGGAAGGAAAACAAAACTGTCCTTGTTCATAGATGATATGATTGTCTACGTAAAAAATCTGGAAGAATCAACAACAACAAAAACCTCGTGGAACTAAAAAGTGATTTAGCGAGGTTGCAGTATGCAAGATTAATTTACAAAAGTCAATTACTTTCCTATATACAAACAATAAACAAGTAGAATTTGAAATTAAAAGCACAATGGCATTCGTATTAGCACCCCAAATGAAATACTTAGGTGTGAATCTAACAAAATATAGATAAGATCTATATGATGAAAAGTATAAAATTATGATAAGAAATTAAAAAATTAAATAAACAGAGATATTCATGTTTATGGGTAGGGAGACTCAATACTGTTAAGATACCCCCTCTTCCCAACTTGGTCTATAGATTAAATACAATCCCAATCAAAATCCCAAAAATTATTTTGTAGATATCAACACACTGAATCTAAAGTTTATATGGAGAGGTATACCATGTGGTAAGGTTTATAGGATGGTAAAAGACCCGGAATTGCCAATACAGTATTGAAGAAGAATAAAGTTGGAGGACTGATATTACCTGATATCAGGACTTACTATAAAGCTACAGTGTGATATTGGCAAGAGTAGATAAATACATCAATGAAACAGTATAGAGAACCCAAAAATAGAGCCTTAGAAATATAGTCATCTGATCCTTGACAAAGGGGCAATGGAAACACAGTAAAACCAAGATAGTCTTTTTTATACTTTTTTTTCTTTTTTTTTTCCAGTGATCCAAGAGGAACCAAGAGAGTCTTATCAAAAAATGATGTCAGAACAACTGAATATCCACATGCAAAAAAATGAATCTAGACACAGACTTTATACTTTTCACATAAAAAAAACTCAAAATGGATCACAGACCTAAATGTAAAATGCAAAACCATAAAACTCCTTGAAGATACCATAGGGAAAAATCTAGATGACCTTGGGTCTGGCAGGGACACTTAGATACAGTGCCAAAGTCATTATCCATGAAAGAAATAGTTGATAAACTAGACTTTGTTAAAATAAAATAAATTCTGCTTATGAAATACAGGGTCAAGAGAAAGAGAAGTTGAACCACAGACTGGGAAAGAGTATTTACAAAAAATAGTCATCTGATAAAGAATAAAATATACAAGGAACTCTTAAAACTCAACAATAAGAAAACAAACAACTCGATTTTAAAAATAGGCCAAAGACTGTAACAAACACCTCACCAAAGAAGATATACAGGTGGCAAAAAAGAATAGGAAAAGATGCTCCCTGTCATACATTACCAGGAAAGGGCAAATTTAAACAATGAGAGATCGTCATTGTTAGGATGGCTCAAATCCAGAACAGTGCCAGCACCAAGTGCCGGCAGTGAGGTGGATCAACAGGACTCTCCTTCGTCACTGGTGGGAAAGCAAAATGGCGCAGCTACTTTGGAGGACAGTTTGGCATTTTCTCACAAAACTAAACATGTCATATGACCAAGTGATTGATTGTGTCTTTACCCAAAAAAGTTAAAAACTTGTGTCCACACAGAAACCTGCACATGGATGTTTATAGCAGCTCTATTCATAATTACCAATACTTGGAAGCAACTGAGATGTCCTTCAGCGGATGAATGAGTAATAAACTGTGCAACATCCAGACAATGAAATACTATTCACCTCTGAAAAGAAATAAGCTGTCAAGCCATGAGAACACACAGAGGAACTTTAAATGAATATTGCTTAGGGAAAGAAGCCAATCTGAGAGGGTTGCGTGCTATGTGATTCCAACTGTATTCTGGAAAAAGAACTATGGAGACAGTAAAGATTAGTGGTTGTGGAGATTTGCGAAGGAATGAATAGGGGATACACAGAGGATCTTTAGGGCAGTGAAGCTGGAATTTATGATACTATAATGGATGGACACATATCATCATACCTTTGTCCAAGCCCATGGGATGCACGACACCAGGAGTGAACCATATTGTGAACCACGGACTTTGCTCAATGGGTGTCCATTCTCACTGTGCCCTTTAAAGAAGATAAAGGAAAGGTATGTAATAGGAGTCGTTCATTTCCTCCTTTTAAACAATACAGGGGAGAAAGAGGTGGGGCTCGTCTTGCCAGGTGGAAGCTGGGAATAAGTCAGGGCTTGATTTCTTCTGGAAGCAGGAGGAGGGTATGGCGTTCCTCCCAAGAATACCCGGCACCAGGGAAATGAGCCAAGATGGAGCCACATTCAAGATATGGGTGGGCACAACCAGGTTTGTGCTCAATGCCAGGGGGCCAGACACACATCGAAATGAGTGAGGAGCACAAAGCTGAAGTAGAAAGAGAGGCAAAGAGAACCCAGGTTAGGAACAGAAAGAACATGGGTTGGGGAGCCGGTCCTGGCATTTTACCTGGAACGCCCTCTCCTCCTGGCTCCTCACTGGTTTGGGCGTGAGTCCCACTCCCTCAACCACATGGATGACCCTGCAGGACACTATGCCGAGTGAGATCAGCCTGTCACACAAGGAGAAATGCCATGCAAGCCCACTTCCGTGAGCAATCTAAAATAGTCAAACTCATAGAAACAGAGACTAGAAGAGTGCTTGCTTGCCGGGGGCTACGGAAGGGCCAATGGGGAGATGCTGCTTGAAGTTTCAGTTATGCAAGATGAATAGATGTCATGTTAAGTGCTCTGAGTGCGATTTGGAAAAAAAAAAGAATCACTTAAAAGGTCAGGGACAGGGCTTGCAAGTAACGAGAATGGCAAGGCAGCCCAAGGAATTCTAGTGAGCTCAGATTTTAAATAGCCCATGAATAAAAGATAGAAAAATGGCATCACGTTCCACAGGGAATAAAAGAGAAGCGTGATTTTGTAAGAATAGCGTCTGGGAGACGAAGGCCTGATGTGGGTTGTATGTTTCAGAAATTCCTGAAAGCAACAAAAGAACGCAGGGTCAAGAACGAGGAGGAAGAGGCCTGGGCGTGGGGCCTGGGGCACTGCTGTGATGGGTGGCAAAGACAGACACACTGAAGGATGGCAGTGACTAAACACCTCTTGGGCTCTACCTTGAGAATGTACTAGTGCTAGCATGAAGCCAATGGGAGTGAGAGAGGGCCCAGGAATACCTGCCTTCCCAGTCGCTGCCATCAGGTAGACTCTATCGATGGTGTGTGTGTGTGTGTGTGTTTAATGATTTTCTAAAAGATATTTATTTATTTGACACAGAGCGAGCAAGAGAGAGAGACAGAGAGCAAGCACAAGCAGGGGGAATGTCAGGCAGGGGAGAAGCAGGCTCCCCACTGAGCAGGGAGCCCGAGGCAGGGCTCCATCCCAGGACGGGGATCATGACCTGAGCCGAGGACAGATGCTGCACCATCTGAGCCACCCAGGCACCCCTCGATGGGTTTTGTTTTTACCTGAATGGAACCTCCAATTAAAAGCAGGGACCAAAAAATTTAAAAAGCTGCATATTTTTCCTGCTTGATTAAAATCATAATATCTAGCATGAGGAAGAAAAGTCCCGGTCCGCTGGGGACCTCTGCCAACCACAGCAGATTGCTTTCCTTTCAGACATTTTTGTTCTGATTTTTATCCCAACATTTTTTATTATGGAAAAGATCAAGTGTACAGAGAAGTTGAAGTTTACGGTAATGAACAGTTGTGTATTCATCACTCAGATTCAACAGTTTATAAGAATTTGGCACATATGCTTTATTCATTTATATATGTGTGTGTGAATACATGCATGTGTGTGTGTGTGTGTGTGTTTGCACATCTTTTTCTGAACCATTTGGAAGTAGATTTGCAGGCATCAAAGCACTTTGTCCCCAAACGCCTCTGCCTGCCTCTTCTGAGGACAAGGACCGTCTCCTGTAGGACCACACTACCAACACGACAAAGGAAAACTGGCAATAATTCTTAAATATAATCCAGTTCTTAAATATAACATCCAGTCCACAGGAAAATGTCCCCAATACTCTAAAATGTCTTTTTCTCTTTTGAGACTTTATTTATTTTAGAGACAGAGAGAGAGAGAGAGAGAGAGAGAGAGAGAGAGAGGATCTCAAGCTGACTCAGCACTGAGCAGGAAGCCCAGTGTGGGGCGTGGTCCCACGACCCTGAGATCAGGACCTGCGCCAAAATCAGAAGTCAGGCGCTCAACCGACTGAGCCACCCAGGCGTCCAGCCTCTAAAATTTCTTTTATAGCTATTTTGATTATTTCTTCAATAGGTGAAATAAATCTGCTGTTTGTTTGTTTTCTTACTCCCTGGCCTGGCCACGGATTGGGTGGATGTTGGTAGCATTCGCCATGAATGGCCTTGTAGGAGGAAGCACGAGGTTGGGGATGAAAGTGATGAGCTCTGTTTCATAAACTTTGTCTCCAGGTCTGGAGCCCAGAGGGCAGTCTGTGCTGAGGATATACATTTGGGAGCTCTCAAACCACTGGTAGAAGCTGAGATGTTGGGGGTGTATGAGGTCATTGAGGGACATTAGGGTCATTGTCACCATCATCCCTATTTATCGAGACAGCACAGTCTGTTTGGCATTGCACTAAACACTTGTCACCATTACTTCATTTTCTTACCTCGATCTTGTACTCTGGACTCAGAGCGGCCCCATCACTGCTAGGATGTATGGGGGCTGAGGTTGGAGCTCTGACTGTCGGGCACCTGTCACGGCCTCTGTGTCTGACCGCCCCCTGCACCGTGAGCACCCAGTGCAGACAGGGGAGGATGCAGTCGGGGAGCCTGAGAAGGAACGGGCAGAGGAAATCCAGAAGGAAACGTATCAAGGAAACCAAAGGGGGAACAAGCTTAAGAAAGAGGCCATGGCACCTTGCCATTCCCCCTGTGTCCTCTGAGCGGACGCCCGGGACCTGCGCTGCTCACGCACGGTGAGCGGCCCGTGTCCTCTGAGCGGACGCCCGGGACCTGCGCTGCTCACGCACGGCGAGCGGCCCCAGTAGGCCGGTGGATGAGACAGATAGGCTCAGTTGTAGCGAGGAGGCACTGTTGTTAAAACCCAGAGTGTGGACCCGTGCAGGACAGGTTCCGAGCCGTGTGTGTGAGGGGAGGCGCGAGGTGGTCCCTGACAGAGCTTTTCTAGAGCCCTGCAAACACGGGCGGGTGCAGCCGTCCAGAATCCGGTCTTGCTGGATGCTCGGCGGTGAAGGAAAGAGAGAGAGAAGGCAGGGGATTGGTGGGAAACTGGAGCCCAGGGCAGGTTCGGTGTGCTTATCAGAGAATGGGAGAGACTTCAGAGTATTTCTCGTTGGATAAAGAGAAGACGGTAGGCAAGAAGAGCTCAGTATAAATGCTAATCATAGAAAAGTGAGAGCGAAAAGTGTCCCTGGGAAGGCAGGGCTCCTGGCTGGCTGGGCAGGGGAGACGTCCCTATTTCTCTGAGATGGAAGCAGGGGTGGATAGGAGGTGAGGATCGAGGCTCATCGTCATGGGAGCCGGAGCCCAGGGTCTGCCTTCCCACCCGTGGCCTTTACGGTCTTGTCAAGTAGGAGGGGAGCTCCAGCTGACAGTGGGGACAGTGGAGGTTGGCAGGTTTGGGAAACATGGCACGTCTGGGAGAAATGAGAGGGAGCTGGCCCCCAGCTGGGACAAGGAAGGGGACCCAGGCTGTGATGGAAGGGCCACAACAGGCCAGGGTGGGGCCGGGGCCCACAGAGTGCAGTCTGTGGTTCTGCTGCTTGAGCCCAGGAGTGGGGACAGCAGGGGACATGGGTGGTACCCTTGTCCAGATGTGGGCACAAACCACGGGATGTGGGTTCCAGGGAGTTCAGGATTCATTGCAGGAGGGGGACAGGTCAAGGCACCAATCAGTGGGACATGACAGGGTCAGGGGGCCAGGCAAAGGCAGAGGACTGAGGATGTGGGAGGAGGGTGGGGCCTGAAGCCCCTCTGAGTGGGGATGGGAGCCTAGGACAAGGGAGGGATTAAGGGGCTTCATCCCATCGGTGGAAATACAGTGGTTTCAGGTTTCTGTGGTACAGTAGTTGAGGCCACGACGAGGTAAAAGGGGTGTCCATGGTGTGGGTTGTTAAGCTGGGGGGACACGCAGGTCTGTGAGTGGATAAGGCGGAGCTCTGGGATGCCAGGTCCCCCTCTTTCCCTCACTCTTCCAGGGTGTGGACACTTGAGAAACATATGTGGGGAGCCAGCAGGCCGTGCCCTTTATGACTGGCTGGCTGGAAGCGAGAAAGCAGGAGTGGCCCCCACCTCCCTTTGTGAACCTTAGCCTTAGCATTGGCACCGCTCCGACTTCCACACCCAGGTTCGGGCAAAGAAGCAGGTCAGCAGGACACAGAGATGTGGACAGGTCGGCTACACCCCAAAGCCCGGGTGCAGGTCGCTCCAGAGGAAAAGCGAAAGGGGCTCCTGCTGCCATCAGGAGGGAAGGAGGGAGGGAGTGAGCCTGTCAGGTGGGAGGGGTGCAGTGCGGGTGTCTCCAACCCTCTCTGATACGTGGTGTTAGATGCCACCGACGTCAGGCTTCCCAGTGGGACTGGGGCTGGCCCCACAGGGACTCAGGGCCACGCACAGGGACGAAGCCCTCCATGGGGGCCACCTGGCTGACAGGTGTCTGCAGCCCCTGGGAGGGTTCCAGGGACCAGCTCACATGCTGAAGTCTTCAGAGCAGTGATGTGCATGGTCAGGAGAGAGTCACGGTCTGGGGCGAGGACAGGAGTCCCAGGCTGGCCTGCTGACTTCCTGTTATCAATTCCTCTATGGTAGAAATGTTCTTCTGGGTTCTCTTTGGCCTCCCTTATTTTGCTTTGAAAATATTACACAAATACTTTTTTTAAACTTGGAAGAAAAATAAGAAATGGACCATAAAATAATCCCACAATTTTGATTTATTTTGGTGTATTTACCCTCAAGCTGTCACTTTTTAAAAACCTGAGCTTCATAAGAAGGATGCTTTCAATTTCCCCATCCGAGGAACTGATGAACATTTTGCATGTTTTTGGTTACAGAGAAGGTTCCAGCAATGCTTCCCTGGACCATCCGCTTCCCTTCCCAGATGGGTGTCACTAGTGGCTGTGGCCCGGAATCAGGAGGGTGGATGGGACACACAGCTCCCACGTTCTGATGAGGTGAGGGGTGCAGGGTCCACACTCCCAGGCTGTCAGCCCACCACTTCTAGGACTTCCACCCAGAAGTCACCTTAGCAGAGGAGGAGGTAGACACAGAGTTTCCTGGCCTTTGGCTTTGCTCCCAACAGCACCTGCATGGCCCTCGGGGTCGCTTACACACTACACCTGGCATCTTATTGGACACCACGTCCAAGAATGGCTGGAAGGTATAGGTACTGTCCACACATCTGAACGGGCTTCTCATGGATCGAGCCTTATGATTTTTCAGAGACCATTTTCAGGTCTTTTCACCTTTTACCACAAAATATCCCTTCTTACTCTCTTTTCATTGTCTTGTCCACATACTCTCTAATGTGAAAACTTCAAGATTTCTCAACTCCTTTCTCCGACTTGAGGAAAATGACCGTGGGTTGACAGAGGGGGTGATCACTAGCTTCCAAAAGCAACCCCCAGTACACATCTATTCTGCAATCAGTTTTGTGTCACAGAAGTGTGTCTGCATACACTCCAACAATCCACACTTCCATCTATTCATCTATGACGTGAGTAAACATACGGGGAGCCATGAAACGAAATCATGGCAGGTGTAATTTCCTTGTGAGGCTGAACTCCAGCAATGTACCTTTTACATTTCATATTATTGACACCATAAATGAACTGAAATAGGATTTAATGATCAAAAGTGAGATGATTAAAAACCCTTACAGTTCAACTCTATTATATTGATATTAATATATAATGGGAAATGAGACATGTTTTGTTTTATGAAACAGTAAGCTGAGTCCTGAATAGATAAAGTCTGAAGGTAGAATGAAGGGTGAAGCTCAGACAGAATGGAGAAAAGACCAATGACCTTGTTAAAAATAGCAAGGAGAGAGGAAATTTATGAAGAAAAGGGAAACACATTTGCAATTGGCATGGAAATGATTTAGAATCACAGCAAATGTGTTTCTTCCCCCCTGATGCTTGCAATTCCCTCTAGCTGACTTGCGTTCGCTTAGATTTCACTCTTGCATCTGGAGAAAAAGGCAGCAAAGATGCTGACCCTCCCCTGTGGCTTTGACGTTGGCTGCCACGAGCATCCAGGAGGCAAGCTAAGTGCGGGAAGGCTCGGGAAGCCTGCAGGACCACCAGGCACTGAAGAGGACGTGGGTGAAGTCAGACCCTTGCTGATCACATCCACTGCCTATGGGGCTCACCACGCACCGTCACCCCCCACCACGATTGAGGTTTCTGGAGTCTGAGCAGGAATTCAGGCCCAGATATTTAGAAACCTCTCCTCGGGCAATTTGAACATGCAGCCTGCGTTCAACACTACTCAAGTGCACAGACTGGGTTAGCTGGTTTGACCCTCTCTGGGACCTTGGGTCAGTTACTGACTCACTGCCTGCTGCTTCAGTTTTCTCAACTGGGAAGTGGGTTAACAGTAGCACTTCCCTGACTACGTGATTGTCACAATAGAGGGCATGATTGGGTGAAGTGCTTGAACACATCGTTACCTGCGACTGGTGGTGTTGACAGCACCGTGGGCTTAGGGCACCTGCACCGGGGGGAAGAAGAACACAGCTCAGGTGGGGACACCATGTCTCCTGAGTGAATGGGGCCCAGCCTGTTCTAAGAGCTGACAGCTGAAAGGGGTCACTGGCTTGTGCCAGTGTGGACAACACAGGGAGCGTCTCCAGAAGGGTCGAATGCAGGCTCTTTCATGCCCCACAAGGTCCCAGGACAGTCAACCCAAATGCCATTGGAACCTCTTGGACCAGCCCTGCTCAGGCCATGTCTCAAGGGCTTCTTTCAAATCCAAGTAAAGGAAGTCAAAATAGATGGTTGGAAAATGCCAGACCCATGCTGCACTAATGATGACATGACACCAACTGCTGGCTGTTTGCCCTCCCGCACTAACCTGTCAAGCTGGGCAGAGGGGACTGCAGGCTCGGCTCTGGCTGTGCATCCTACTGCTGTCACCCAGACCCTATGTGATCTTTGCATCAATGTCGGGGACCCACGAGAGCCACTGCCCTTCCATGTTGGTGCAGGGGTCAGTCAGCCTGGGCTACGGTCCTGGGTCTGCACTGAGTGTCCACGAGTCTCTTATTCCTCCAGCTGTTCCAGATCGTCACTGTCTATCTCCCCCACTACGTCCATGGAGAAGCAACACTGGATTCCTCACTGGATTCCTTAGTGGGCTCTGCAAAAATGCTCCCCAAATGTCTCTTCTGCATGGGAAAGGGTCCTGGAGCTGAGGTGGCAGCCAAAGAGAAGGGCCCTTTTTGCTTGTCGTTCTGGAAACGTCTTATCACTCAGCATCCTTGAGGCTCGGGGGCCTTCCTTCTGCAGCCACCGTCAGGTGGAGGGACACGCAGGGAGGAAGTTCCCTTTCAAGGATCTTTGACTATGCCCTGAATTAGCCAAGCCCGAGGCCCTGCTGGCACCACACCTCTTGTCTATAAAATAATGGAGTCCTTACTGTTTAAACACACCGAGTTGAGGTTTTCTGTGACACAAGCTGAATCTGACTTTCTTTGGGACAGAAAAAAATAAACATCAAATTCTCCATCTAAGAAATGCACAGGGACCCATTTCTGTGTAACTTTTCCATGAGCACAAGGGTTTCACCACCAATACAACCAACGTCTTTCCCTCCAACCAGAAGGGTCCCTAAGCAAAGTCAGACCAGAAATTAATGGCAGTGGTGCCTTGGGTGAGAGGCTTTAGAAGCCACGCTTGGAAGAGAGAAACGAAAACCAGGGCAAGAAGACTCGCTTCTTGGATCATCCTCCTTTTTCCTAGCAACGGAAAATGGCTGAGATGGTTTCATGAGATGCTGAGAACATCTCCTTCACTGCACAACAGTCATCCATGGGGCGCCTGGGGGGCTCAGGGGGTTAAAGCCTCTGCCTTCGGCTCAGGTCATGATCTCAGGGTCCTGGGATCCAGCCCCGCATCGGGCTCTCTGCTCAGCAGGGAGGCTGCTTCCTCCTCTCTCTCTGCCTGTCTCTCTGCCTACTTGTGATCTCCCTCTGTCAGATAAATAAAATCTTTAAAAAAAAAAAGAATGGTCATCCATGGAACCAGGACGAGATGCTCATCGAGAACAATAATTAACAGGCACCACTGTCCGGCTGGGCCTGCCACGCACGGTACACACATCATCTCCTCTGGGCCTTGCAACAGCGTGCAAAGCGGGTCCTGAGATTTCCTTCATGTTACTGTTAAGAAAACGAAGTCTTGTTCAGTCACTTGGCTGAAGACGCACAGCGGTGGGTGAAAACGGAACAGCATGCTACAGGGAAATTGAGAACGACCCACCGCGTCAGCAATGCTGACAGCATCAGCAAATTCTCAAGGCCATTCCGACATCAAATATTCAAGCCGAGACCTCCAGCAGGGACCCAGGAAGCAGGGCTCAATAATTCTGATTCATAACACTAGCAAACTGCGAACATTTTGATGGAAGACTGTATACACAGGTAAGAATGTCTCTTACCATGCATATTACCTGCATCAGAGCAAAACGAGAGGCAAATATCTCATTGAAATTTCCTGGGCCGGGGTTGGCAGCATCACTGGCAAGGAAGAAATGGTGACAAAGTGATTTTATGGAATTGTTTGTTCATTGTTTAAGATGGGAAATGACATTTGTCATCCTTTGCAGCATCCTGTCTTTTTAGTGAGCCTAATTCATATTTATGGGCTCTCTAATTTTTTTCTCTGGTTTTTAAGAATGTCTGTTACAAATTCCCTCCCCATTGGGTTTACACTAACTCACCTTTGCTGTTGGGGACCCACGATTGTGCCCAAAAGAAAAGCAGAATAAACAGAAGCCGCATCTCTAGAAGTGCGATAGAGTGATATGGATGCAGGAATCATGGATTAAACCAGCAGGAGACCTGGCAGACCAGTTTTGATAAGAATGCAGGTTGCAGGTGAACTGAAGGTCAGCAAACCAAAGGAATTGTCTGAAACAGCTGAGAACTTCGCCAAGAGAATTACACAAAATCCTAGACCCATTGCATCATGGAGTAGGTCTCAATTCAGACAGGGTTTGGGGTGTGGCCTGCTCTTATCTGGGGATGCCACACTCCTGATCGGAAGATAAGGCTGTGAACACTTCCCTTGGCCTTTCTCTCTGAAAACAAAAAGACAGACCCTTTTAAATGTCATGGATATGGGACCTGTGATGTGATTCAGTATAATGTTATTTCAAAATAAATCATGTGGCCTGAACATGAACTTTATATTTGCTAATTTCTATCTCACTTTGTTGAAGGGGCCAAATGGAGCAAATACACTGTGAAGGTGCACTTGCCTGTTTTTCCTCACATCACATTTTCCAGTGATTCAGTTCAATTCCCGTGATACTGTGTCTTTGAGATCATCCCCCACGAAGCACAGAATCAACACAGCTCCAACGTCAAGCCAAGAATGCCAATGGAGAAACCTGCCTTCCCTGGTCTTCAAGGCAGAGGAATCCAAATAGCGGAACATTACCCTTTAATTAGATTCAGACTTATTTATTTATCAGACAAGCTGCTGTGAATGTCAATTTCTAAGTTCTAAAGCTTAAATAATGGGAAGAATTTTATTAAAATAACAGGTAACATTTTTATAATCCTTCGCCTTTCTCAAAGGTCATTTTAATTAACATTTGTGATTTGACTCTCAAGCTAACACCATTAGGTAGCTCGCTTAATTATTATGATCCCCGTGTTACAGAGGACGAACCTGAGGGTCAGAGTAATTTTTCAAATTCAAATTTTTCAAACGATTTTTCAAATAAATGGCATTCCAAGAATAGAATCCACATCTCTATTTCAATGCACTTTCTCCTTTAAAGGGCAAAGGATGGAAAAATGTTATCACAAAGTCTAAAGCCAAAGATGAACTGATGCTTATAAATACATTTAGGATACTTGGATCGGGGATGCTTTCAGCATTGTTTAAAATAAGGAGGGGCGCCTGGGTGTCTCAGTCGGTTGGGTGTCTGCCTTTGGCTCAGGTCATGATCTCAGGGTCCTGGGATCAAGCCCTGCATCAGGCTCTCTGCTCTGCAGGGAGCCTGCTTCTCCCTCTTCCTCTGCTGCTCCCCCTGCTTGTTCTCTCTCTCCCGACAAATAAATAAATTAAATATTAAAAAAACAAGGAACACGAAGGATGGAGTAGTTGAGGTTGTTAATAACAATAAAGAAAAATGCTTCTGCCTCTCTTCTGCATTGCCCTTCTCAGGTAAGGACTCAGAGCTTCACACTGGGTAGGAATAAAATGGGTAAGAGGAAATCTAAATGAAGCTAGGAGATAAAAAAGAGAAAGTGGAAGGTCATGGGGTCAGGGACTGGTAAGGCAGGTCCCAAAGATCCGCGAGCCTGTTGGCATGGTCTGAGGAACTGGGGGTACAAGGCGATGTGTAGAATGTGGACAGTTTGGGGGCACAGATTTTCGACCACCCCCCTTCCCACCCAACACAAAGGAAGGTAGAAGGATCCCTCAAACACTGGTGGGTGGCTCTAAAGTGCATCCTAGCAAGATGACAAAGTTAATTACGTAGGATGGTTGATGTACTCACTACAGCAGGAATGCTCTGAAGGTAGGGATCATGCTGTCTTCCCGGCAGCAGCCACGATGACTTACACAGCGCAGGCGCTTCGTAAATGTTTGTGACCACACTTGGGCACAGCAAACAAAGTGGTTGCCATTAGCTGCCCAGAGGGATTCACGCAGGAAGAACAGGGAGACCACGTGACTTTTTGGATGTAGTCCCTAGGCCGGTAGATGAGTCCATGTATGTGGATTGCAATGAGATGTTGAGACAAGGGCCTCCTGTCTCTGTAGACAAGACAGAGAAGGATGGCTGGGAAGATGGCCCAGTTTGTGGATGAGGAACTGCTTGAAGGAACTGCTCAGAGGGTGAAACATCGATGACTATGAACATGATATGATGCCTCCAGAGGCCTGTGTTCAGCCACACTTGTTTTTGTAACGTTTTATCCTGCACACTGATGAGAACGTCGTAGGTGATTTCTGCTGCAGATAGTGCAGTAAATCCTGTTTCAAGTTTAATAGCATTTTTATTTTTATTTATTTTATTTTTTTACTTTTTCAGGGATCCAAGATTCATTGTTTATGCACCACACCCAGTGCTTCATGCAATACGTGCCCTCCTTAATACCCACCACCAGGCTCACCCATCCCCCCACATCCCTCCCCTCCATAACCCTCAGTTTGTTTCTCAGAGTCCACATTCTCTCACGGTTCGTCTCCCCCTCTGATTTACCCCAGTGCACCTTTCCTTTCCTTCTCCTAAAGTCCTCCATTTCATTCCTTATGTTCCACAAGTAAGTGAAACCATGTGATAATTGACTTCAGCATAATTTCACTCAGCATGATCTCCTCCAGCCCCATCCATGTTGATACAACCATTGGGTGTTCATCCCTTCTGATGGCTCAGTAATATTCTATTGTATATATGGACCACATCTGCTTTATCCATTCGTCTGTTGAAGGGCATATGGGCTTTTTCCACAGTTTGGTGATTGTGGACATTGATGCTGTGAACACTGGGGTACATATGGCCCTTCTTTTCACTACACCTGTATCTTTGGGGTAAATACCCTATAGTGCAATTGCCGGGTCATAGGGTAGCTCCATTTTTAATTGTTTGAGTCACCTTGCTTAATTTAACTCCAGAACTCTTTTTAGAGCATGTTCCGTTTTCAATATAACATTGTTAACCACTGAATGGTCAGGTCATGATTAAATTGAACACCTTTCTTTCTTTTTTTTTAGGTAGGCTTCAGACCCAGCACAGAGCCCAATGTCGGGCTCGAACTCACAACTGTGGGATCGAAACCTGAGCCGAGATCAAGAGTCAGACACTCACCCAACAGAGCTACACAGGTGACCCTCCATTTTTTAACTGAGTGAAGTATACATGACATGTAATTTACCATTTTAACCACTGGTAAATGGACAGCTCTGTGGCATTAAGTACATTTGCACTGTTGTGCATCCACCACGAACATCTGCTTCCAGGACTTTTCTCATTTTTCCAGCCTTGAAAATCCATACCCATTAAACACGAACTTCTCATTCCCTCCCTCCTCAACCCCTAACAATTGCGATAGTGCAATAAACTGAAACAGTGGATGTCCCACTCCTGAATGACAAGTAACATATAGAAAGAGAGAGAGTTTAAAAAACATAGTGACAAAACATCTCTATGGAACAGAAATGGAACAGTAATGCAGGAGAGAGCACGCAGCCCGTTGGTCAGATGGGCTGTGATCCTAAAAACAGGCCCTATAGACTGAAAACAGGGTGTCTATGGAATAATAAAGAGGAAAAGCGCTCCACTGGAAACAGAAACCAGAGCCAGGCTCAGGACTGGAATCCACAGCCTAGGACGGCAAACCGAGCTCCTGGAGAGTAGCAGGACGCAGATACCACATCAAACCCCCAAACGAACCTACCGGTATGGGCTAGCCACCATACCATGGACTTGTAGCTCCAAAGCTTCAGAAGACCTGGTTTTTACCAGGGACACATGAGTGACAGGTAAAAGCAACCACAGAATCTTGTAAAAGGAAGTAAATATGAAAGAAGAGAGAGAAGATGAGGAAAAAAATATCTCCTACTCAAAATGAGCCTCTAAACCAAATTTCCAAAATAAGGAAAGAGATGTACTGCTGAAAATAAAGGCCAACAACAAAATAAAACATGAATTCACCTCATACAACATTAATTTTTAAGTGGTGTAATAAAGAATTTGCTGTGGATATGCACGTGAGGCTCCAAGAGTTAAGTTAAGGAACTGCAAACATCAAATGAACAAAATCATGAAAAAAAGACAGAGCTTTCATTGCCTACCACAGCTGAGGACGATTCCATTACCGTCGCTGTGGACAGGACAATACCGATACCGTAGCTGAGGACAGAATGATCCCATTACCACAGCTGAGGACAAGACAATCGCATTAGCGTAGCTGAGTATGAATGAGCCCATGGGACCAATCTTCACACAGATCACAATTGTCAACCGGAAGGTGGAGATGGAACAGAAACATCAGGGTCTGGTGGGGAGTCCATGCTCACGAGGGAAAACTGCGTGGAGTGTCCATGTTTTCACCACTTGTAGTTTGTGGGGAGGTGCAGTGGGGATAGTGTGGGGGCCCTGGAGGGATACTGGTCTGGAGAACCAGAGGACAGAATGTGGCCACTGTGGCTGATGGAGGTGGGAGATGAGTAGAGGACTCCTGGAAGGAAACCAGGTGGAAAGGGGATCTCTAACTTCTCCCTGCTCTGGTTTACCTCTACAGACACAGGCATGGGGCAGATTAAAGGTAGCCCAGCTACACAGGAAATCACTGGACTGAAGTTGGGCTACCACATAAGAAAGAGAGTGCAGCCGAGTTGACTGCCTGCTAAAACAACAGCAGGAACAATTATCAGAGAAAATCTATATTTCTGAGTTCCCACAATTTAAAATCAGAATATTCAGGATAAAAGCTAAAATTGCCCAACAAAGAATTGGGACTACAGGATGCATTCTTTAGAAAGAAAAAAGAGGGATGTCTGGGTGACTTGGTTGGTTAAGCGTCTGCCTTCGGCTCGGGTCATGATCCCGGGGTCCTGGGATCAAGTCCTGCATTGAGCTCCCTGCTCAACAGGGAACCCGCTTCTCCTCTGCCTGCTGCTCCCCCTGCTTGTGCTCTCTCTCTCTGACAGGTAAATAAATAAAATCTTTTTAAAAAATCGCTTTAAAAAAAAGAAAAAAGACAATCAGTAGGGACCAGATGAGTGAGATCCAACCAGACTGGCCTTCGCACAGATTACAATTACACATGAGTGATAGGAAACAAGGATCTATGTGAGCACTGCACGAGAATGTCAACCATCTCAGCTTGCGTGACGTTTGTAGAATACCATATCTACTGGCTAAACACACATTATCCATGTGCACATTGTATAGTCAACAGAGCAAACAGTTGCCCGACTATGCATAAGATAAGCTTAAATTTATAAAGATTGAAATCTTACAGGGTATATTTTCTTACTGTTACAGAATTAAAAACCAATAGCTATGAGATATAGAAAATCCCAATTATTTGGAAGTTAAGGAACATACTCCTAAATAATCCACGAGTCAAAATAGAAGCCAGAAAAGGAATTAGAAAGTATTTGGGGTTAAATAATGGACGACACCATGCAAAGCTTGTGTGATACACCTAAAATACAGCTTAGAGAAAAATTTTGCTTATATTGGAAGATCTAAAATCAATGATCTAAATTTTCATCTTAAGAAATTAGAAAAAGAAGAGAAATTAAAGTCAAAATAAGTAGAGACATAGAAGTAATAAAAATAAGACCATGAATCAACTAATAATAGAAACAAGAGCGGATATCAATGAAACATGGATAGTGTTAGAGAAAAAAATCATTCTTTGGAAATTTAAGAAGTCCTAAATAAATGGAGAGACCATATTCATGAATCATAAGACTCAGTATGGTGAGGATGTCAGTTCTTCCCAAATTGACCCATAGATTTAATGCAATCTCAAAATTCTAGAAAGTTTTTCTGAAGAAATTGACAAGTTGATTTTAAAATTTGTATAAGAATTCAAAGCACCTAGAATAGGCAAAATAATTTTTCATATTTTTCCTATTTTATTTTCTCCCTTTTAACAACCATTATTTTTTAGAGTAGTTTTAGGTTCTTGGAAAGTACAGAGAGTTTTTCCCCCCAACATGATTCCCCCACTAACAACATTCCCCACCAGAGTGGTACATTTGTTACAATTGACGAACCTAAACTGACACATTATTATCAACCAAAGACCGTAGTGTACATTAGGGTTCACTCCTGGTGTTGTTTGAGTTTGGATGGTGTATGATGAGTTTGGACGGTGTATGATGATGTGTATCCATCATTGTAGTAACACATAGAGTAGTTTCACTGCCCTAAAAATCTTCTGTGTTCCTCCTATTTATCCCTTCCCCACAACACTTGGTAACCTCTGATCCTTTTACTTTCTCCATAGTTTTGCCTTTTCCAGAATATCACGTAGTTGGAATCAGACGCAGATTGTCACCTTCCTGATTGGCTTCTTTTATTTAGTAACATGCATTTAAGATTCCAACCTGTCTTTCCATAAATTTTATCACTCATTTATTTTTTTCACTAATACTCCATTTATTATCCATCTCTTGTCTGAATGTACCACAGTTTTATTAGTCATTCACCTACTGAAAGATAATCTTGGTTGCTTCCAAGTTTTGGCAGTTATGAGTAAAATTGCTATAAACATTTGTGTGCAGATTTTTGTGTAGAATGTATGTTTTAGCTTTTCTGGGCAAATGCAGAAAAGTGTGACTGCCGGATCATATGGTTTGAATATGTATAGTTTTATTAAAAACTGCCATACGGTGTTCCAAAGTGGCTACACCACTTTGCATTCCCGCCAGCAGTGAGTGAGAGGTCCTGTTGCTCCAGATCCCTGCCAGCATTTGGTATCATCCGTGTTCCAGATTTTGGCCATTGTAACAGATGTGTCCTAGGATTTCACTGTCATTTAAATCTGCAATTCCCCTAATGACATATGATATGACTCATCTTTTCATATGCCTATTAACTTTTAAAAAGAAGAAAAAATGAAAGGCTTATTTAATTTCGAGACTTAATACAGAATTCAAGGCAGTGTGGAATCAACGTATTGACATACATATCTAGGTGAGAGGGACAAAATAGAGTGTCTGGAAATCCAGTCTCACTTATTAGGCTGACTGATTTGTGACCAAAAAGAATATTCTTTTTTTTAAAATTTTTATTTATTCATTTGAGAGCGAGAAAGAGCGCACAATTAGGGAGAGCTGCAGAGGGAGAGGGAAAAGCAGGCTTCCCGCTGAACAAGGAGCCTGACACAGGGCTTGATCCCAGGACTCTGGAATCATGACCTGAGCCAAAGGCAGACACTTAACTGACCGAGCTACCCAGGTGTCCCTAAAAAGAATATTCTTTACCCCAAATGATGCTGGCACAACTGGATATCTGCATGAAAATAAATGAACCTTGATCTTTACCTTATATGCATTAAAAATAAATGTAATATTTATGATAGACCTAAATGCAACAGATAAATGATAAAGCTTCCAAAAGAACACATAGGAGAAAAATCATTGTGACTTTATATTATTAGGCAGTGTTCATTTAAAGGGAACAATGAATCTTGGAACACTACATCAAAACATAGTGATGTATTGTATGGTGACTAACATAGCACAGTAAAAAAATGAAAGAACACGAAAGTCAAGCTACAAAAAAATTATTAATAAAATAAACTTCATCAAAGTTACATCATTTGCTTTTTTAAAAAAAAAAAAAGATCTTATTTTCTTGAGTAATCTCTACACCTAGCATGGAGCTTGAACTTAACAACTCCAAGATCAAGAGTTCCATGCTCTACCACCTGAAGCAGCCAGACGCCCTCATACTTTACTTTTTATTTTTTAAAAATATTTATTTATTTTAGAGAGAGAGGGGGAGAATGAGAGCACGAGTGGGGAGAGGGGTAGACGGAGAGGAAGAGAGAGTCTCCTCAAGCAGCCTTCACACCCAGCACAGTCCCCGATGGGGGGCTCGATCTCACAGCCCGAGGCTGTGATCTGAGCTGAAATCCAGAGTTGAATGCTTAACCAACCGAGCCACCCAGGCACCCCCAAATTTTGCTTTTTAAAAGACAGTTAAGAAAATGAAAAGGCAAGCTACAGAGTGGGGGAGAACATTGGAAAAACATCTATCTGACAAAGGATTTTTCTCCAGAATATATATAACCAATAAATACATTAAGACATATACAACATCATTAAGTGTCAGGAAATAGATCAATTAAAATGGTGAGGAGACACACATGCACTGGAGTGGCTACAGTTTGGAAGGCTGACGATATCAAATGTTGACAAGAAAGTGGGGCAAGTAGAAACTGCATACATCATGTTTAGAATGTAAAATGGGGCAGCAACTTTGGGAAACAGTTTCGCAGGGCTTTGTAAAGCTAAATATACACTTACCACATGATCCAGCAAAGCCCCCCCTAGGTGTTTACCCAAGAGAAATGAAAATAGGTCCACACAAGGACATAAATGAATGTTCATACCAGTCTTGTTTATAATAGCCCTAAACTGGGATCATCCCAGGAAGCTAGTCAATAAATGAAGAATGAATGAATGAATGAATGAATGAAAGAACAAGTTATAATCACACTATAAAATATCACTCAGCATTAAAAAGGAAGAAATCACTGATACATGCAGCAACATGGACACATCTTAAAGATGTTATGATAAGTGAAGGAAGTTAAAAGCAGAAGACTGTGATGCACGATTTCTTCTCTCTGAAGTTCTAGAAAAGGCAAACGTTACTAACAGAAAGCAGAGTAACTGCTGCCCGAGGCTGAGTCCAGGATGAACTGGCTACAGAGGGGCATCAGGGAATTGGGGTGGTTTTGAGAAAGGCTTCATGTTTTGCGTGTGGTGGTGGTTACAAGACTTGACTATGGCCCAAAACTGCCCATCCAGAATGAGTGCTGTAAATTATACCTCGGTAAACTGGGGAAAAAATAGAGTGAGAAAAAGAATAGTGGATATAAAATTGTTGCAACTGTTAAAAATGAAAAATAGAGACTTTTAAGTAAAAATATTAAATAAATAATTAGAACAAATTGTAAAATGGATGCCAAAAGAGAGTTAGTCAGCTGGACAATAGTAATGAAGAATTTACCCAGACTTCAAACTAGTGAAATAAAGGGTTTTTTGTTTGTTTGATTGTTTGTTTGTTTTTAAAGGAAAGAGGAGTTAAGAGACATGAAGGAGAGTGCCTGGGTGGCTCAGTGGGTTAAAGCCTCTGCCTTCAGCTCAGATCATGATCTCAGGGTCCTGGGATCGAGGCCCGAGTCGGGCTGCCTGCTCAGCAGGGAGCCTGCTTCCTCCTCTCTTTCTGCCTGCCTCTCTGCCTACTTGTGATCTCTCTCTGTCATATAAATAAATAAATAAAATCTTTAAAATAAAAGAGAGACATAAAGGACAGATTCGGAGACTACTGTCTATGTTTTACAAATTTCATAAAAAGAGCGGAAAAGGAATAACAAGAAATAAATATTTCATAAGATAATCACTGAGAAATTTCTAGATTTGTAGAAAGACGGGATCTTTCGAGCTGTTCATTCTGAGCTCTAACCAGGGCAAATAAAAATAAAACCTCACCCACACACATGGTTGTGAAATGGCAGAACACCAAAAAAGTAAAGAGAACATCTTTGAGCTAACACATTAAAAAAAAAATAGATTACCCCAAAGCTCTACCACCCTGCCAGCAGACTTCTAATCAGCAGTAATGAAGTTTCATCTTCAAAGGGGCCAAGGCAAAATAATTGCCAACTTCAAACTTTGAACACAGTCGTTCCTCAAATGAGAGTGTAAAACCGGAAGGGATGTTTTCTGCTTTTCAAAGACGAAGAGTTTACCAACTACAGGTCTAGAGAAGTAAATTAAGAATGTTCTTCTTCCTTTTTTTTTAAAAAGATTTTATTTATTTATTTCACAGAGGGAGAGAGATCACAAGGAGGCAGAGAGGCAGGCAGACAGAGAGAGGGGGAAGCAGGCTCCCCGCTGAGCAGAGAGCCCGATGTGGGCCTCGATCCCAGGACCCTGAGATCATGACCTGAGCCGAAAGCAGAGGCTTTAATCCACTGAGCCACCCAGGCGCTCAAGAATGTTCTTCTTAANCAATGCGGGCCTCGATCCCAGGACCCTGAGATCATGACCTGAGCCGAAAGCAGAGACTTTAATCCACTGAGCCACCCAGACGCTCAAGAATGTTCTTCTTAAAAAAAAAAATGTTCTTCTCTTTGGGAAGAAAAGGAGCCCTAGAGAAGACAGGATGGGAAACACTGGTGAGTACAGAAACAGGTCAGCGGATTGAAGTAGCTGTTGACTGGGAAAAGTGACGGTTCTGTGTTTTAAAATAAAAGTTTCCATAACAAACGGGTGTAGGAGCCTCTTTCCCTTCCAGAGGAGAAGAACACCACCAAATAGAATAGTGTCAGGCTCTAGAAAAATTTAGACTGATGCATGTCACAAAATGCAAGGGTAACCACAGACATACGAAAATTCCTTGTGTGACAAATCAAGTCTGACTAAGCCTATGGAAATTTGGTGGTTCTCTGGCTATTGCTCCATCTGGGCAGGGGTCTCTGTATAATCCACACGTGGGGCTTTGCTCCACCCACCCCCAGCAAGTGTCGTTTTTAACGTGATATTTTTATTTGGTGTTTACATTGTCCACTAAGCTCAGTGAAGCCTGTGGACATAGGATATGAATGTTGGATTCGTGTTTAGTACAGGTGCAGTATGAATTTAGGTATTGATGCTTCAAGAGAAGAATGAGTGTGACTGCCTTTGACCTACGTAATCTTCCGTCTCCTGCCTCTGTGGCAGAATCCCTTGTTAAAACTTATTTTTTGCTACCTTTGTTATTATTGTGTCTCGCGAATTGCCGTTTCTTAATTTTTTACTGAACGTCTCACATACGGAAGAAGGGGTAGAACAAAAAAATTTCAGCTCAACCCATTACCACTTACTGAGCAAAATCATGCAACCACCTCCCACTTCTAGAAATAGAACATCAGCCGCACCCAAGAAACCGCTGTGTGGCTCCGCCTTCCTCCCAAAGGGCTACACACCCTTAGTTCTATCACAATAATTTATTTTCGCCTATTCTCCTACTTTTATGTACATGCAATCCTCTATTACGTGTTCTTCTGTGTCTGGCTTTTTTCTACTTACTCATGAGTTTGTGAGATCCATCCCTCTTTGCCGTGTGTTTCTTTGTATTGCTAAAGAGTACCACGTCGTATGAACATTCCACAAAATATCCAGTCTTCCGTGGGTGAATTGTACACATCTTTGGTGAACATGTGAATGCATTTCTACAGGGTAGTAACTCAGGTAGATTTTCTGGGTCATCAGATACACATCAGGTCAGCTTTAGTTGACAATGTCAGGTTTCCAAATGTGATTTTGCCAGTATTTGCACCCATTGACAATGTCTGAAGGTTCCAGGTACCCTACCTTTTCAGTGACATTGGTTGTGCCAGGATTTTAAGTGGGGCCACTTCAGTGGGTGTATAGTGGCGATTTTAATTTACATTTCCTTCATGACTAATAAGGTTGAATCCCTTTTCAAGTATTTATTGTCATTTGAGCATGTCTTCTTTGATTGCCACTTCATGTTTCTTACCCACTTTTCTTTTACCTTGTTTATCCTCTTACCGATTTGAAAGAGCTCTTTTTAACATTCTGGACACAAGCCCTCTGTCAGTTACATGCATTGTAAATATCTTCTCCCATGGTGTTATTTTAATGATACTTTCCAATCACTTTTGATCACTTTTCCATTCAAAATAATTTTAGACTTATGTAAAAATTGCCATTCCGTGACGAATTCTCATATACCCTTTACCTAGATTGGATGAATGTTAATATTTTACTGTATTTTTTTTTACTACCATTTCTATCTCTTTTCTGAACCATTTAAAAATAAGTATTTAGCTTACCCCTATACTTCAGTGTGTATTTCCTGAAACACAAAGACATTCTCTTACATAACTACAGTATCATGATGAACATTAGGGAATTTACACAAATTCTGTACTATTGTCTATGGATCTTATTCGAGTCTCACCAGGCATTGTAACAATGTTGTTTATAGCAAGAGAAAAAAATGTTTTTGGTACAGGTTCTTATCCAGGATCTTCATGCTTTATATTCTAGTGACTATGTCTCTTTACAGTCCCTTAATCTGTACTCCTCAGGCTTTGTATTGTATGATACTAACATTTTTAGTACTTTATTTCAACTTCAACATAGTTAACGTATACAGTATAATATTAGTCGCATTCAACACTTCCATGGATCACCCGGCGCTCATCATGACAAGTGCCCTCCTTAATCTCCATCACCTGTATCCCCCACCCCTCTCTCCTCCCCTCTGCCGACCAGCAGGGTGTGTTCTACTGTCGTAATTACACTACTGGACATTTACCCCCCAGCTACAAAAACACTATTCAAAAGGATACACGCACCTCTATGTTTCCAATAGCTGATCTTTGGGCAGCCCCAGTGTCCATGAGTAGACGCATGGATAAAGAAGATGAGGTGTGTGTCTACAATGGGATACTACTCAGCCATAAAAAAAAAAAATGAAATCCTGCCCTTTGCAGCAACATGGATGGATCTAGAGAGTATTATGCTAAGTGAAAAAAGTCAGTCAGGGAAAGACAATTATCATATGATTTCACGCATATGTGGAATTTGAGAAACAAAATAAACAAGGAAAGAGAAAAGAGAGAGAGAGAAACCAAGAAACAAACTCATGATATCAACATTTTAAAGAAGTTAAAACTTCTAGGTAATAGAATATCTCCTGAGTGGATTTATCTGTTTCCTTATAGTTTGACCCAAACCATCCATTTTTTGGCAGTAATTACACAAGAGTGATAATATCCGTCTCATATATTATAATATATTACATATACATATTATATTTATTTATTATATTGCATGTTATCGGGAAGACATGACAACAGGTTGTCCCAATACTGGTGAAGTTGACTTTGATCACAGTGACTAAGGAACACACTGACAATTTTCTCCACTATAAAGTTGTGAGATTTTTTCCCTTTGCAATTGATAACTATCCTGTGGAAAGAGACTTTGAGACTACGTAAAAACTGTGTTTCTCAAAAAACTTCTACCCACTAGTTTTAGCCACTCCTGATTCTTGCCTAAATCAATTATTACTACAATTCTAATTCCATCATTCCTTCTACTTTTATGGTTATTCTATTGTAAGAAATACTTTTCCATTCTCCCATTCATTCATTCACTCATTTCTATTGGTATCAACTTATGGTTTCTTATTTCCTTCAATAGATTACAATCCGTTACTAACATTGACTCTGAGTCTTAAACTGTCCCCACCTTTCCAGGAGAGCCTCTTAAAGCTGACTGTGTACCCTTTTGAGATTTTTCCACCATTTTTTGAGCAATTCCTTACTTTCCTGAATAATAAGATGTTCTGTATTTGCCTTCCATTTTCCCAATTTCGGATCTGGAATGAACTTATTTTTCCAAGGAAACTTTTTCTTTCTCTTTTTTGCTTTTAAAGGTTTATTTGTTTGCGAGAGAGAGCAAAGGAAGTGGCAGAAGGAGAGGGAGAGAGAGAAAATCTCAAGCAGACTCCCCACTGAGCATGGAGCCAGATGTGGGGCTCAATCCCGTGACCCTGAGATCATGACCTGGACCAAACATAAGAGTTGGATGCTTCACTGACTGAGCCAACCAGGCAGCCAAGACTTTGTTCTTTTTAATGACAAATATATTTAGAAATCAAAATCTTTGTACTAAGTGTGATTCTTGTTGCTGGACTGTCATTGCTTTTCACTCTTAGTGGACAGAGTTAGAGAAGATAGATGGTAGATCAAAAGATAGATAGATGATAGATAGATAGCAGTAGATCAATAGTAGCTCAATTGATAGATCAATAGATAGATGGATAGATGATAGATACAGACAGATAATACATACTATGCATTCTTACCAATTCCTCCAATTCCATGCTAATATAATGCCCGATTACACTCCAGTGAATTCCAGTCTCCCTACATTGACTCTTGAAATTGCCTTCTTGAACAGTACGAAACCTAGTTCCCACTCTCCACTACATATTTACTTACTGCTTGATCTCAGAATATACCAGAATACACCAAAAAATTCTTTCAGTTAGTTGCTAAGCTAAGCCACACAAAACTTCCCATCAGAGTTCAATCTTTCTTTGCAATTTATTGTGTTCAGTCTGAAGATATACAGTCAACATACTTTATTTAACAATTACTTGGTTTATTTTTCTCCATGTGGTTCTGTTATTACTTTGAAATACCAAAAACTTGATTTGTTTCACTTCGTGTACCTTTTGGGGCTTTCTAACATCTTTGTTGATCTTTTCATTTATTGTATATGTGAAACATTAACATAGTTGCAACAGTCCAAATTACAGAAAAAGCAGCGACACTCACTGTCCCATACATTCCTTCTGTGCTCTGTCCACCACCCCATCCTTTCCCATCTGTTCCCCCACCTCCCATCAGTATCCTGTCTCGTCACTTTCTCATTTACCCCTCCCATGGTCCTTCAAACACAAATAAGTACACTTATGCGTTTCTCTTGTCCTCCTTCATTTTTACACAACAGGGAACATACTCCAGCTACTCTTTTTCCATTTACTTTTTTGTTTTAACCAACGGTCTTGGAATTCACTTCGTTGCAGTTCACAGCACTCATCTTCATTCTTTCATTTCTTTACAGCTGCCTAGTACTCCACTGTGACTACAGACTGAAGCCTTTCCCATGTATGGGTATCTATGGTGTCTCAAATACGTTGCAATTACAACCAGTGTTCATGAATCACTTTGTGCATGTATACTTTATGCATCTTTGGGGTTGTATCTTGCAGGTAAATTCTTACAGGTGAGATTGCTGGGTCATTAAGGAAATGCACACATCGTTTTTTTTTTTTTTTTCGATATTACCAAATCCCTCTGGAATGGTTGTACCAATGACATTCTCAGAGGCAAAATATGAAAGTACCTATTCAATACACAGCTGCATCCACACAGTGTGTTGTCATGATTTCAGTTCTGTCCACCTGATAAGTGAGAAACGACATATCAGTGTGGTTTTACTTTACAATTCTCTTATTAGGAGTAAGGTGGAATGTGTTTCCTACGTTTGGTGGAACTCACAAGTGAAAACATCTGGGTTTGCTGATTTTTAAATTTAGTCTTCAGTTCCTTTACATTTTTTCTATTTATTTTTCAGAAATTGATGTATTTAACCTTTCTATTTCCAATGGGCACAATTTTGGCAAGCCATTCTTTAAAAATTATCAATTCCATCTAGGTTTTCATTTTCTTTCCATAGAGGTTTATAAAATAATATCTTGTGTTTTTAAAATTTTCTTTTGTTTCCATGTTGTTTTCTCTCTCTTGTCATTTCATATTCTATATGCCATTTTGTATTTTTTCCATCCTCTTCTTTTTTTGATTAGGTTGGCTAATGCTTTGTTTGTCTTGTTCATTTCTTTAAAAATAAAGATTTTGATGTAGTGATCAATTTGCTGGTTTTCTATCCTCTGCCTCATTAATTTATACATTTGTCTTTATTTTACTCCTCATTGTCCTCTCATCTGGTTGACTCTATTGTCCTTTTTCTAAATTTTGGAGTTGAAAATGTAATAAACTCATTTTCATTCTTTCTTCTTCATTGTTGTGTTTACGGCAATGATTTCTTGGGTAACTGATTTGCACATATCTTCTAGATTCTCATGTGGAGTGTTTTCATTGTCATTACTTTTTAGAAGTTGTGTATTTTCTGTTTGTATTCCGTCTTTCACCCAATAGGTGTGTAACAGGATTTTTTATCTTTGTAATTTCCAGGTCGATGAAAGAAGAGCCTTTTGTTTATTTTGTGATAAATTTCTAATCTTATCACCTTGAGATCAGAGAGTGTTGTAATATTTCTACCTTATGGACATTTATGGTGTTTTCTTTATTACTTAATGTATAATTATTTTGGTCAGTGTTGCATGTGTGCTTAAGAAAAGGTTTATTCTCTATTATAAGCATGTAAAAGATGACATGTAAATAAGATCCACCTATTGACTATGTCATTTAGATCTTTTATATCCTTAGTTATTTCTTGTCCACTTGGTCTGCCTTTCATTAAAATTGAGTGCTGGGTTCTCCAACATTAGAGTGGTCCTGCCTCCTCGGACCTCCTATAGTTTCCACTTTATAAAGGTGTCTGCTGCGTTACTTGGCCTATAGATGTTCAAAATGGTTACATCTTCTTTGTGAATACTGGTGTGCTTAGTCAAGTGCCTAACAAGCCTTACCTTTTCAGTCAAGTTTAATGTCTCTTGGCTTGAATTATACTTTGCTGACATCATGATTGCAACCTCTACACTCTTGTTTTCATTTTCTTGGTTGGAAAAAAATCCTTTTATTTTTAGTCTTTCGGAGTCACTCACTTTTTTGGTGGTAAGGGAGGGGTTCTTCTATACCAGACTTGTATCTTGTTTCATAAGCCAAGCTTAAAATATTTTTTTAATGAGTCAATTAAGCCCATTTTCAGTTATTAATAGGACAATCACGTTGGTCTCAACTCTGTCATTTATTTTGGTTGTAATTACATTGTGTATTACATTTGTTATTTCTTTGCATGATATTTTGTCTGTATACTTTTATTTTTATATAGTTTTACTTGTATTGTGCTTAAACTTTTATTAACTGGTGAGTTCCACTTTTAATCCCCTCATTTGACTCCCATCTATTTAACTAGTGATCAATGAGGCTATTGTACTTTCCTCTTTC
Organism: Ailurus styani; assembly: GCA_002007465.1. NCBI lineage: Eukaryota > Metazoa > Chordata > Mammalia > Carnivora > Ailuridae > Ailurus > Ailurus styani. The sequence goes on along the minus strand of LNAC01000366.1, from coordinate 1,057,587 downwards.
CTTTTCCCTTCTCAGTCCCTTTGACTAAGGCTCAGATCTACAATTAAAATGTATTAAATGCTCATTATCTGACAGCTTGTGATGTCTGCCTTGGTTATCTCGTGTTTAGAGGAAGCTTACCTTCTAGAAGATCTGCCAAGAAGGTTTCATGGGAATAGCATTTTCTGGTTTCTGCATGCTTCAATCTTTTTCTACAATTCTGCTATTTGTGGAATAGCTTGGTCGAATACAAAATACTTGGTCTGCATGTTCCTATGGCTCCATTACTGCTTGATTTGGATTTTTCCTTTAATCGGCATGATACTCCTCTAATTATATTGTCCTTGAAGTTATTTGATCTTTTGGCCTGGAGGACTTGGGCTTTCTTCTTTATGTTTTAAGTCAATAATTTCATTAGAATATGTGTCAGAGCTGATGGTTTTGGATCAATTTTCACAAGTACCTTTTGGGTCCTTTTAGCACAAAGATTCAGGTTTTCCTTCATTTCTTGAAAGTTTTATTGAGTTATAGTTTTAGATGGTAATTCTTTTCCACTGTTTTCTTTTTTCCTCTTCGGGGACTTAAATCGCATACAGAAGCTGAATCGTCTTTGTATCTTCCATTTCAATGACTTTCTGACCCATTCTCCACCTTCCTTTTCTCATTTTCATCATCTTTACTATTGTCCTGTTTCTTCTTTGTCCTTGTTTAATTTTTACGCGAATCCCTTCTTACTTGAGAACTTTAATTTAGTGTACATTACTGATGTGATTCTCTCTCTCTCTTTTTCTATTCTCTTCCTGAAACTCTCATTTTATTTCTTTCAAGGTTCTGTCCATTTATGTTCTCAGGTTTTAAATTTTCTGGTTCAAGATGAATTTATTTACATACCTCAAATGCTTCTTTGGGGAAACTTAATTCAGTTTGGAGTTCTGATATACATTTTGTTTTGTTTCAGGGTTAATTGCTGGGGAAGGAGTATATTTTCATGAACTTAAGTGTTTCATCCTCCTGTTGCATTTTTGTTGCTGGGGAAGGAGTATATTTTCATGAACTTAAGTGTTTCATCCTCCTGTTGCATTTTTGTTTTTGGTAGTGACATTATAACAACGAAGACAGCTTGCACCTCTGCATTCAGTGGACAGGGCTAGTGGTTTGGGGATGTGTGACAATCCTAATTCAAGACATTTTCAAGGTTTTTTTTTTTTTTTCTGGAAAGCCACGGTTGCATTTGTTATGTGTACTTGGAGTTGTTTTGTTTGTTTGCTTCTGTCTTGTAGGATCCAAGCTTCCTGCCTATTGCTTATTTTATCCTTCAAAACTCAGTTTCTTCTCCCTTTATTTGTACTCTCTTATCTCTAGGAAGTGTTGCTTTTCCAAAAATGTCCCCTTAGATCTCAAATACACCCCTCGTGTCCCTTTCCTGAGGTCAGCACCCTGAAATATTCGTGCTCCCTTTCAGGTTTGGGGAGGGTTTTATTTTGTACTTCAAGTCAGCTTTTTGAGGGTAGCTTTGCTATAGTCCTGCTTTGCCTCTTCTTTCTTCTGTGCAGCTTTTTGAGACCCTGCCTTGTTCTCTGCAAAGTCTTGGTTTGCAAGCTAAGAAATCAGCTCCATTGAAATTGGTGGTTATGTCTCTACTTATGTAGTAATGAAGGTGCAGTGTTTTCTCTATTCTACTAATGTTGATAAAAGTGTAGAAGGCATGAAAGCTGTGTGGTTTTACCTGTTTTTTCTTGTTGACTTGTATTGTTTTTGGAAGATGTATGCAACATTAGAATATAAGCAGCCACTTTTGTCTTGGCTTCCCCAAATGTTCCAACTACATAATTAAAAAGATGACAGGCTAATGTCCAGCCCTTTAGTGCTCTAGATGGGAGACAGGGTCTGACAATCCCATCTTTCTGTGATTTTCTGAGGTTACAGGACATGTTCCCTGAGACCAGTAGTGTTGTGATTATTCATCTACAGGCCAGGCAAGAAATAAACCCAATTTTCAGGGAGCTAAATGCTGTCTGAACTACACCACCACTGTTATTTCTCATTTCTTATTAGAGAGTCTTCTCATTCTCAGAGAGATGGGAGGAGGCAAATTAAACTCCTTACTTTTATTTCACACATCCCTGTGATTCTGTGTTCTTTGCAAAAACCACCACCCTTAGAAGTTCCACCTTTGGACTACTAAGTCAGTTCTGAACTAGACCAGTACACTGACTTACCATTTCTATTACAAAAAGTTTTTATTTCAATAAATTAAGCAAGCATTCCCTTGATTTGCAAAATGATGAAACTATTCCCATGATGGGTTCCAGAATGTTAACAAGATTTTTTTTTTTTTGCTACAGTCCTGTGATAAATAAGTTAGTAGAGGTTTCACTCCACCACAGTTATCTGAGAAGACCTCTGTGCCATTCACCTGGTCAACATCTGAATGATGTCTCATGTCTTATCCAAGTCAGAGCACATACCTCCCATCCTGTTCCTGTGCCTTGATTCCTTGCAAATCCAGATGATCTTTACCCTCAAAGTAAGCACAGAACAGCTGGTTCAGTCATTCCAGATCTGCACTTCTCTTGAATCCCAGGTAAACCTCTGAGCCTTTCCACAGTCTACTGTAACCTAACACCACACACTAAATCCATTATTTCTATAGAGAAAAGTGTTGATGGTGGATGATTTTATGCAAATACTTTTATAATTTGGCAAAAAATTTACTCAGGTCCCTTCCATTCTATCCATCCTTTCCTGCAGTTTGCAGAGTTAATATCCTGTGTTTGTAACTTCAGATCAACAGACAGAACATTCTTTCTGAAAGTTAGAATTCACATAACCAAATCCCTAGAGGGGGGAAAATCACTTTAAGTAAATTGTGCTCAATTGTCTCTCCTGTACTTTCGCTCTCCTATCTGGGCCATTACAGACCCAACTGATGTACTTTAAAAGCCATTGCTGATGGATAGAGCTCATGGATGATGAATATCCATCCCAGCAACCAAACCAGAAATCCAGGCAGCAAGGGTACAGTTCCATAAGCACCACCTGTCACATGGGCCAGCACAGGGATTGGATTTTCAAAGGAATTGCTCTGTTTCTTAGAATTGCTCTCTCTCTCTGTATGGGTGTCTCGCTCTGTCTTTGCTCTCTCTGTCTCTCTCATATCCTCACTCTCTGTGTATTTTAATATATGCCATTTGAACATCGGGCAAATGAATTAATAAAACTGTGTAAAGCAGGGGATTTTTATAAGGATGGTAAAGCATTTTTCAGACATTAGCTGGTGAATCCTAACTTCCTAATGAAAACAAAATGCAAGAGAGGAAGAAATGCTTAGAACTTAACATGTCACCTCGTATCAGTATTAAAATGAGTTCAACCTCAGCATTCTTATTTTCTATGGCAGCATCTATGACAACAATCTTATTTTCTTAATCTAGTCAATCTGGAGTTCAAAAAGTCTTAAGGTTGGAATCAGATTTTATATTAAATGAATTGCCTTTATTGTAAAAAACGGAATTGCAAAGGAAACGCAGATGTCCAAAATGAAGGTTCAGCCACAGTGGTGATTAGAAAATCATTTAAAAAGTAACAAACTATTATTTCTTCATCACAATGACAAATGCTAATCCTGTTGCCAACAGATGAAGAAACCGGCCCTCTCACCTGTGGCTTGTGGCAGATGGACGTCCCAGGACATTCTGGTGGGTGACTAGCCGTGTACATATCTACTTATACAGCCTTAACGTATTTTATACGGCTGAACCAAGCAATTTCACTTCCAGGCTCTTATTTTAAAGAAATAATCATGAATATGAACAAAGATTAGGTAATGGGATATTCATTGCATATTTATTGATAGCAAAAACTGAGTAAGTAAGCAAGTAAATAAAAGCAATCTAAAACCCTCACCTCTCCCCAAAGGGAGAATAGTTAAATATTGATGCACATTGTGTGCTGTAGTTGGTTGGGTCTCTCTCTTTTTTTTTTTTTTTTTTGTCCTGTTGCCTACTCAGTTCCTCCAAGGACCTAGCTGTTTCCCTCTGTCCTTGCATCCCATACCAGCACCGCTGCTTAGAAGTTTCCACCTGTCAACCTGCCGGCAACTCCACCATGAACGTCACGGCATTCATGGCCACTGTTTCGGGGGAGGCAGCCTCTGCTCCAGCTACGGGGAGGTGAACCAGCGGGATGGCGCCCCTCTGCCTTCCCCACGCCCTTTATCCCTGACCTCCTCCATGGACTGCCTCTAGACTCATCTATGCCACCTGAAATTGTCAGTGTTCGTTTGTTTGTCTTTTTATCCACAAAAACGGCAATTTCATGAGGTTCAGGCTGACAGGAAACTCTCCCTCATTCCTTCCCCACTTCTTGTCAGACACTCCTTATTGGGTTTTCAATCTGACTTTCGCTAACATTTGCACTTTGCTGTGAGGTGTTCGCTCTGCTGGTAACTCCTCGACACCCAGCATAAGACAGAAAAAGAGTGGAGAACTGACGCCTGCTCAGGGATTCACAGGAAGCAGTCGTGAGGACCACCAGGAGCACAGATGAAGGGCGGGGAGGATGGGTGTGCACCCCTGATGACAAGGGAAGACAGGTCTCTGAGGACCACAGGCCGGGAGCAGTCAGGTCAGCCATGATAGAGGGAGGAAGATGCTGGGAAAAGGAACTCAGACCTAGTGGATCTGTCAACACAGAGGAGAAATGCAGGGAAAGGTGTTTCGTTACATTTTGGTACAGAGTTAATGAGACCAGAGCAGACTCCAGTGAGGAGGACATGACAGAGCTGCGGTGTTGGGGTGCCAGGGTCTGTGTGAGGCTAGAGTATGGGATCGGAGGAAAAGGGAGTCATGAATGATAATTCTCAGGAAAATCCACAGGAATTGTTGGCTACTTGAAAATTAAAACTTAGGAACCAGGAAGAGAAAGAAAAAACCTATAAAACTGGAATTTTGGTGGTGCCACTGATTTGTATGGGCAGTTTGGGGTAGGAATGTTATTTTTATAGGATTTGATGAACTTTCTTGCTAAACTCAGTGTGATATGTGATGATCAGTTTTCTATCAGTCCACTAATACGTGGGCTCAAAAACCAAACAACAAAACAGAAGCAGACTCCCCCAAACAGAGAACAAACGAGTGGTGACCAGAGTGGGGAGGGGTTGGGGGTGATAGGTGAGCTGGGTTAACGGGACTAAGAGGAGCAAACTTACAGCTATTCCAGAAAGAAGTCATGCATATGTAACATAGACCAGAAGAGGTGCAGTCGGTAATGTCGCTATAGGTTTAGTATGCTGACAGATGGCAACCAGCCTTCAGGTGGGGGTCCTTCGGTGATGCAGAAAAACAGGCCGTCACAATCAGGTACCTGAAACTAACAAAACATCATATGTCCATGATCTTTGAAACAGATAGTTTCCGATCTCTCTCTATTTGAACTATCTCTATCTATCTATATCTTTGCTATCTATCTATCTACCTATCTCTCTCTCTCTAATCTATTCAACCAGTTTCTGTTCTCAGGTAGATAGAGAGATAGGAAAAAAGGTAGTTTCCCATCTATCTCTACTTGAATCTACTTCTATCTATCTATATCTCTATCCTCTATCTACCTATTTATCTCTCTCTATAATCTATCTTACCAGTTTTTGTTCTCAGAGAGAACAAAGTTTCCTATCAATCTCTAGTTGAATCTATTGATATCTATCTATATTTATCTCTATCATCTATCTTATCTATATATCTAACTACCTGTCTTATCGGTCTATCTCTCATCTATAATGTATCCTACCAGTTTTCTTTCTGGATGAGACCTTCACTGACAAAACAAGTTCAATTATTCCAGACAAATCCGGGTCCCGTCTCTCTTTCACAGAGGAGACATCATGTTGTTCTCCTGCCAGGTCGCCGTTGGTTCTCTGTGTGACCGTCAGTGAAGTCCCTTCCCACAGTCACTACATTCTACCTGGAAGAGGGTGTGACAAGACTTTCTAAAGAAGGAGGAAGTGACAGAGGGCGGGGGCCCTGGAAGCTTCCACACCTGCTCTCTGCTCCCTGTCGCTCAGGGTCACCCTAAGTCCATCACCACACTCAGCTTAGACCCTCCTGATGGATCTCACGCTGTGCTTTGCCGAGGAGGGTTCCATTCATTTTAGGCAAAGCCCGAGGGACACTGCATTTTGTCTCCATTCCCTTGTTAGCAATGCGGGAAGACTTGGAAGAATAACATTTTAATGGCTTGGAAACTGTTCCCAACAGAATGATCTGAGGGAGGATTTTTCAAGGGTTACATCACTAAATGACCAAACAAAGACACAGTGTCTGGCTACCACCCACATGACTCCACTGTGAGCCGTGTTTTCATAATGATGTAGCAGGATTTAGACACACCTCTTTTATAAGTGGTAGAAAGAATATTAGCCTAGAAATGAAAGCCCTGAACCTCAGAACCAGGAAGCGAGCAAAGAATCTTAAAAATGGAGCAAACTTCCTTAATAAGAGTAGTTGAAACGTACTGGGCCATCAGGCACGTAGGACACATTGCCTCACATGACCCTCATGGGATCCCTACGGATGAGTCTCCTATTGTCCTCGTTTTACACAAGGGGACACTGGAGGCTCCGAGAGGCTGGCTAATCTGACCAGCTCCCCAAGCGAGGCGTGGGGATGAAACCTAGGTACATGTGATCCCACAGTCCCTGCTCTCTGATGTCCGTCCTGATTAAGCACAATTGAATTGAATTAAAGGCTAAAGTATAGAAAGGATCTACCAATGAGGTGCTCTTGCATTTCTCCACGGATAGGATGTCGATCGGAGATTTTAAAAGTATAATCTTGAAATTTTTAAAAAGCTCTTCTGAATAGACAAAGAGAATTGATTTGAATGAAACATAACTCTGTTGCCTTTAAGGGTATTTACAAGGGCTTTTATTTCTTTAATGGGTTACATGCTCTGCACCCTGGCTGTCTCCAGTCAGCCGGATTTAGTTACGAATTCCTCTTTTTGGCTTAAAGGACCCGGATGACTTTATATAGAGCTTGTCTTTGGCCCTATCTGCTCCTCTATGGGAAATCATGCTTTCCACCCCTGTCCTTGCATGTCACACAGTGTCCTTCCTGCCGATCCTCACGGAGGTGTGAAACGATTCACACCAGGGTGCTGATGGGGGCTGGACAACCCATCCTCTGGGCTGCAGAACAGACGCCTGGCAAACGTCGCCAGTACTCCTAGGAACTGAGCCGTCACGTTAATATTTCAGGGACATACAGAAGCGCAGTCCCTTTCTGGGACAATCTGTGGCTCAGCCCAATGTTTTCACTCACGTCTTTTACGGCACGATTTTGGCTCTGGTTTTGGATGGCTCTTAGACTCACCCTGCTCCTCACATGTTCTAGAGTCCAGTGACACCCAACTTCTGCTCACAGAAGTCACAGCACTGTTTCACACCCGTGGGCTTTTGCTGTCTCCTCTGCCATGACTGATTTTCTCCTTCACTTCTTGTTCCTTCCTCGGGTCCCAGGGAAACAGTAGGTCTGGTAGATTCTGGCAAAAATTGACTGAAAGAGGTCCAAAGTACCCACAGTGGCTTCATAATATATTTATTGTTAATTTCTAAATCAGGTGGGTCCAAGAGGCCATGTGGGATATTTTTGGCCACACTGGAGGAGGCAGTGGATTTAGATCCACACTATGCCTTCTGGATAAGGAATGAAGCCCTACACTGACGGTGGTCTTGTCCCAGAATGCTTGTCCCTGCATCGTAGACTTAGCCTGCTTTAGCCTTGCTGCTTTTATTTGTACCTCTCTGTCCCTGCTCTCCATCATAGCAAAGCCTCCTGCCTAGTAAACACCACACCCTGCCTAAACCATGCACGTACGTACTCAGAGATCATGGCGCCCCTGCCCCAATCATGTTTTTAGAAATGAACACTCATCTTAGAAACCCTTCACCCAAACAGCCTCATCTTGCCAATGGGGTGGTCACTGCTGGGCCAGCCTCTCTGTCCCCAAATCCATGTCACCATATTCATTCTCACCTGTGCTGCCTGCCTCCACCCTTGAGTCTCTTGAGACTGAATATACAAAGGGACAACGGGCACCAGGTATATAAAATCAGGACCCTGACCCACACCTGCAGCAACCAGCCCAGGAAGCCCAACAAAACCCCCTAAGACCATGAGCCCCATGGCCAGGACTTGTCCATGACTCACAGCCTCTCCAATGCTTGCCCACTTCAACAGAGGCCCAACCGGAGAAAGTCAAATATCCCAAAGATGGCTCCATGGGTTTAGTCTGGAGCATGGACATGCCGTTTGCTGTGATACGAAGTCAGTGGAAGGATTCCTGCCCCAGGCTTCTCAGAACACAGGCACCCATACTGGTCCAGGAACAGTCTTATTTCCAAGCTGTGGAGAGAAATACTGTGAGGGCTCAGAGACTTTTATGGCAATTATATCATGTTTGTTCAAATGATAGCTGAATGAAATGTCTGTGGAATCTAATAGTAAGTCAGGGTATACCGTTTGAAGGTCTTTCATTTTATTCATTTCTATTATACTTTATAATTAAAATATTGGTCTGCAATGGGTCAAAAATTAAAATTAATCTCTCCCTATAGAGAATCGAGCATCACCAGCCTATTTCCCTTCCGCAGCGAGCAGTGGCAAAGATAGCGAATCACGGTGCATTACCAGTAGACTCAATAATATCCTGAATAAACAAATTTAAAAAACAGGGATCGACTGAGAACTACATCATTATTCATTCAAGACACATGAGGTCAGCGTGATCTTGAGAGAGTAAGATTGCTGTTGCCAGTTTCCCGGGGGGGACACAAGCCCTTTGTGTTATAGGTTTTTCTGCCATAAAAGCGGTATTCTTAAGGTCTAGGAAGTTAGTCACATAAAACCTAAACAAAAAGCCAATTTGGCCATCATGCAATATCAATATATTGCTATAAATGACTTACTACACAAGCAAGATCTGAATCCTGTCCAGAAAGAAATAAAATAACAGCAATACAGAGAAATCAAAGGTATTGATATTTTTCTGGCACGCTAGGCCATTTGTGATCAACTGTTCTAAAGGGTAACAGCTAGTTCTCGGATACTAGACTCTACCATGACCTTGCCCTATGGATCTCAGACCTGTTTCCTCAGAGTATGTCCTCATCAAAGGGCTGATCTGGCAAGTAAATGGGGACAGAAGCGGCCTCTGGAAAATCCCATGTGAGCGCCTGCCCAAGTGCACAGTGCTTGTACCAATCCTGAGTCCGGTTTCTGAGTTTTCCTCCTTGTTGTTCTTAGAGCCAAGACAGCATGGACAAGAAGGCGATGATCGTGAGAACTACCCTGCCGAAGACCAGCAGCGTCCACGTAGCGTCTACGTGAACCCAGTGGGCATGTATTCCTGTGCCTTTCTGCCCCTCGGGTCCACACCTGTCTCAGTGACAAAGAACACAGCCACCACGGCCGCTAAACCAATGGTTCTCAGCCTTTTACCACCACGGCAACGTGACCGATGGAACCTACGTACAGAACGCACGCCCCCGCGTGAAAGCTACATGCACTCTGGGGGCGACAGCCATCCCTCAAGAGAGTGCAGTGGGGTGCAGGTCAGTAGGCTCTCAGGAAAGGGTGAACTGTAAATCCATTCTGGGTTTTAGTAAATTATCTGCAAACTTTGATCACCTTGACACACCTGACCCACTAGCGTGGTAACAACTCTGGGGTTAAAGGCTGTTTCCTCCCACCTTATCTAGAATCACAGTGACCCATGTCCTCAGGGCTTGGGGTGGAGGTGTGGTCACTTAAGCGTTCAATTCACAAGCACGTATTCTGGATGTGTGGAGTGCTGGGCTCCGAACCAGCCCTTAGGAAGGCACAAGTTGAATAGACCTCACAACTTGGTCCTGAAGAAGCTGCCAGCCAGTGAGAGAGCCGGCTCCGGGAGCCGACAAGATGTGTTAGTGCAGAGAGGAGACTGGCTGGGGACAAAGGACGCAGTGGTCTCTGCAGCCCCAGAGCTCAGCGGTGACATTTGGCGCTTGGAAGCAGGATGCAATCAAAAAGTCTAGCCACTCCCACACTATGGTTTCCTTAGAGTAATTTGAATTACATATGTGCCCTTCTGTGTCTAAAGAGCCAAGAATCTAATTAAGGTATGTTAGGGGTATTTGAGATTCGTTTTAGTCAGGGATGGGCAGACCTGGATATGACCATCAGCAAGGAAGACGTTAGTACTCACGGTTCCCAAGAAGCAGAAGGCACCACCAGGCAGGGCCATGCAGGGAAGCCCCAGGGTCAGCTGGAAGGCGGAGCGAGCCCAGGGAAACGCAGACAAGAGCCCATACAGTGGTTTCCCCCAATGGGTGAGGCAGCATGGGCAGGTTTGGAATTGGCTCGTCTGAATCATTTCAGTGGGGCCCTGGGGCAGAGGGGCTGTCCCACTGTCTGGCACAGAGATCCGGGGTGATTACAGTGGTTGGGGGGACATCATGGCCCAGAGTGCAAGAACCCGATAAAGAAGGTGCCTGGAACTATGGGCTCAGGATTGGTTGGTTTCCATCAGGGAGGACTGTTCCCAGATAAGTCATTTGCTGCCTCTGGGAATTGGCTCGCCCCGTGGGGGCAGGGTGGGGGTGTCTCTGGGGTCAGCGGGGCCCCAGATGTCAAAGGAAACCTGTGAATCACGAAACTCCCAAAGTCTTTTGCCATCTTGGAGGATGCACAGTGCCTTGAAAATCTGATCATATTTGGGGGACCTAAATAAGAGATATGGGACCATATTACCTCAGCTAAGCTTTGCAGGAACTAGAAAATCAATTTGGAAGTGCAAAGCTCCCAATGACTCATTTTGAAATTTTCAACGGGATTCAGGGGAGACCTTCTTCTCCTTGTGCTAGGTTTTACAAAACCTCATGCACGGCTCATTTTCTCCATCCGCTAGCAGAACCACACCGCCCGCTTTGTGAGAAGCGGCCTGCATACTCCACTCCACCAGAAACTTGGCCCGTTCCGGTGTCTAATCTTCACTGCCCTTTCTGAGGTGGAAATTAGTATGGCTTTTTGCAGCTGAGGAGACTAGGGTAAAAGGATGATATAAGTTCCCATGGTCGCACAGCCGGCAGTCTGTGGAGCTAGGATCGGTCCCACACTGTCCGACTCTGAACTCCACCCTGCCTGGACCACTCACCACCATCCTGGTCCAGTGGCTAAGGGGACTTCCCCCAAACCATTTTCCAATGGCTCTTCGTCATGCCTCGTGACCCTAATGGCAGAGGAGAAGCAGAATCTGTCCCTCTGGGAACTCGGCCAGCTCAGCCAGCCACAGGGCTCCCCTGTTCTTTCTGGGCCACTTTTATGCAGGTACGTTGAGAGAATGCATCACTGGCTAACAGCAAACGAGCTTCTACTTAGAAGGTATGGGCAACACACTCGAATGTACTATGCTCGTCTTCACGATGATGCTGGAAGGCAGACACCGTCCAGTCAAACACGCAGGGATTCACAGCGTCTCTGGTCGCACTCTACCTACGATCCAAGATTGCTCCCTGACATTTTCACTCCACTCCTGCTTGAGGAGGGACATTAATATTTATGAATTTATTTATGTGTGCCTGGTGCTTTTTGCATATCATCTCCTTGAGGCTTAGATCAGCTCTGTGGAGACTGTCCAGAGAAGGGTGGCTAGGAAGCTTGTCTGGGGTCACACCACTAGTAAGCCTTGTTTGCTGGATTCCAACCCAGGAGTGTCAGGAGAGAAAGCCATTTCTTTCCATGGACAAGATTGTTGGCTTTGACGGGAGGCAACCTTGGTTGCCTGAACTTTCGGTCCCATAACTTGTATTGGAGTTTTGGCTTCCAGCTGCCCTGTGGGTCCCAGACAGGCTGCTGGTGAGACCTTGGCTGGATCTCCCCTCCCCAGTGGCCTGGAGGTGGCACCATTTCCCACCAGCAGCCCTGCCTCCTGCCTTGGGGGAGGATTCTATCAACTTCCAGACAAGGAGGGTCTTGGTGTCACCAATGTTTGGGCTGGAAATAGTATCCTGGAAGCCTGTGTGAAGACAAGAGAGGGAACAGTGGCCAAGGTATGGGGGAGCATAGATGAAGAAGCCAATGATGTCCCCTCGAAATGTGACACCTGAGATATCAGTTCAATAAGGTGGTGAAAAAAACATGCTTTTATGTGAATAAAAATCACTGACCTCCTCACTATGCAGAATGTTGAACTCCTACGTGCTTTTTCGCCAAACTGGAATGTCCCAGTCACCATTTTATACTGTCATGGCCTGGTCCTTGAGAAAGCTGATGAGAATGAGTTTTAGTAACTGATTACAGACAGCTAGCCTGGGAGGCAGGAGTGAGGCCAGCTGGGGAGGGAGGTGGGGGAGAGGGCAGAGAGGAGAGGCATTCCCAAACTAGCCATGACTCTGTATCAAGACCCACTGCTCCCTCAGTCTCCAGACCATCTTTGGCGAGGCTCTAAGTACCAACAGGTCTCAGGAGAGTCCATCCAGGGAGAGGATGGGAGAAGCATTTGCCTACCAACTTCCATCCCTCGGGCCAAAGTTTCTCATAATGGGAATTGCTATTCCAGACACGTACCAGGCTGCCCATGGTGGGGCAGCAGCCCTGGTTCCCACAGCAATCCAGGCAAATTACCCCACAGGGAAGGTAAGTTCAGGCTTTCCTTGCAACTCCACTGGAGCCCCAAATGGCCAAGTGATGGTTGCTCTCTCCGGTCCTGTGGACTCCTTACTGTGTCCAGTCCCCTTGCAGAGCGTTTCCACGCTTGGAACCAGGATCTCTAACCCAACAGAGCTTCAGTTTACCAGGGCAAGAAGCACAACCTCTAAAGGGTGGTCCTGGAAGAGATGGTGAAGGGGTCCAGCTTGTCTCTACCCCTTACTTTCCCGATGCACGCCTTCTAGCTATTGCAAACATAGCCTCATATATTGGCCATTAATCAGCATGTAGATCAGCCTTGTAGAAAAGGGACCCATTTACACAGGACTTTGTTCCTTGGCTGGATTTTTCATAGGCCATGGCTCTGTTCCACCAGGCCATTGCTTCTGGGTAGAATGTGTGTGGTCAGGTCAGTGGATTCTGTCGCCACATGCTTATTGTTCTACTTATTTTGCTGTTAAATGGGTTCCTTGGTGTGTTGATTTCATAGAGTGTCTATAACACAGTAAACCAGATGGTTTAAAACAACAGAAAATTTCCCTTACATTCTGAAATCCAGATGTCAACATGGTTGGTTCCTTTTGGAGCTTCTGAGGGAGAATGTGTTCCAAGCCTCTCTTCCAGCCAGCAGTGGTTGGTGGTCAACAGTCCCATGTTCCTTGGCATGGAGACACTCACTCCCCCCTCTGCCATTGTCTTCCCATGGGCTGTCCCCTGTGTGTGTGCCCCCTTCTCATAAGGACACCTGCCATATTGAAATAAGGTCCACACTCCTTGAGTAAGCACTCCTCCTAACTTGATTACATCCGCAAAGACCCTATTTCCAAATAAGGTCACTTTTGGATACTGGGGATTAACATCACGTCTTTCACGGGGACACAATTCAACCCACAACACTTGGTATAGGATATCGTGTCAAGTGGTTAGAAACTCTGTAGGTCAAAAAAAAATAAAAAGAAAGAAAGAAAAGAGAAAGGAAAACCTTGCAGGTCTTCAGTTGTTGGTGCTGACAGACACTGGCAGCAGGGAAGGCAAAATCACACCCATAGTAGTGAGGCTCCGTTGATTACCCCTCCGGAGTGGAAGGTGTCCATGTCATCGACCTTTCACTACCTGACACCATGGTGTCCTCAAGGAATGCTAATGGCTTTGGGAGCCAACCCTGAGCATGGCTGCTGACAGGGCATTTGGCATTAACTGTAGCTGGTTAAGCTTTTATGAGACTTTAGGAGAGAGCTCATGCTTTTGAGCTCATGCAGAGCTGCTAACTCTGTTCTCATGAGCACCCTACTCAGGGGGAACCACGTGTAGTGAGGGCTGGCCAAGGAGAGAGCCTGGCTGATACCCCCGGTGCTGCTGAGCACTTGCTCTGGGACACGTGATCTCTGGTGGGCGTGAGCGGGACTCAAGGAGACACGCATGCACGCTGGCGTTCCTTCACCCCACCCTTCCATTCCAGTCTTGCCCCTTCCCGGGCCTGGGCCAACCAGCTCCTCTGTGGCCAAGGTCCTGGGGTCCATGTGCATCTGTACCCCAGAACTCGAATCTTGCCACATGAAGTGAACAGCCACATTCTGCCCACAGCTCTGCCCTTGAGATGGTTCCTTCTCCCACTCTCAGGGCCAGCCTGGGTGGGGCTGCGCGGCAGCTGTAGTCTTTTCGGGTGGAGCCAAAAGGAGGAAGCCAGGGAGAAGTGTCGGGCTTCACACTCCTTCCTTCTCTGGCCAGACAGGAATCCTGGTGGCAAGAAGGTCTGCTGAGGGGGCCTGTCCTCTGAAGCTTCCTGGACCTGGGAAGGGAGCAGCAGGGAAGGGAGGAGAGCGGGTCTGGAGAGGCGAATGGAAGAAATCCAGCACAAAGAGTAAACACGTGTATCTCCCCTGAAATTGACATTTCCAGGAGGGGAGTGTCCAATCCTGGACCCACACACAATGCCTTGTCTTTTTCCAGAGCTGGTGAGTCCAAACACACACAGCCGGTCATGGCTCCCCAGAGCCTCTCGCAGGAGGCACACTGGACCACCAGGAGCCTCAGGTAACCAGCGTTAGAGCTCCAACAGGGATGGCTGGCAGAGGGGAAGGTACAGTCTTGACACTTTAGTCTCAGGGCTGAGCCCCCCTTCTTTGACCCCCTTACCCTAACTAAGCCCCCAACACACACGTCTCCTGTCCACACTGGGGGCACAGAGACACAGGGAACTCTGATCTAACTACTGGGGGAAAAGGACTCAGTACTCTGAAGACCAAATGAGCCACACCACCAACCCCCCCAACACACACACAGACCCTCCTCCTTAAAGCTCTAGAATCTTCTGTGTCTCCCTAGCAGGAAGATGACACGGCAGGTTTGGAGAACCTTATGGTTGGAGCAATCAGGAAGGGGACTTCAGGGAAAGCAGCCGACCCATCCTTGGTGCTTCTGGAGATATCTACGTATGTGTGTCCCTTCTCCCCATAGCCCGGGAAGACCCTGCCCTGGGTCTGAGTCCTTCCTGGTCAGCACTCAGGAGACACTGTTAGGTCCAGGTTATGGGAGATAGTATGTTTCCCGAAGGTGGTTTAATAATGTTTGCCATCCCACACGCTGTCCTCTAGCGTGACTTGAACATACAGGCCAGCAGGGGAGCCCTCTGGGAAGGAACCTTCCAGGCCAGCTTCCCGAGTTCCCCCCTGTCATTCCAGATTTCCCAGCTGAGGCTCTAGTCATCAAGAAGCAGAGGACAGCCTGCCCTCCACCCTTGTCCTTTATGGATCCATGACCATAACGAAGTGTTGGTTCTACAACAAGTCAGGTCTTTCAGAGACTGTCCTGTTGTTTCTGTTCTCTCTGGGTGCAAATGGACTGCCAAAATGTACTCAGGGTATGAAGCAGCTTTCCTGGGAGCTCCTCCTCCTGTCCGCGGACCCGGGCCAGCGACTGACACACAACACACCCCCTACAGTGGGACCTGGGACTCTGCGGTGGAGGGTCACCATGGAGGGAACGGTCCCGCCTCTCCCCAGAGAAGAGATGCGGGCTGGCCTGCACAGGGCGTGCGGGAGTGCACAGACCATACCTCCGTGCAGCCAACTTTGTCAGCATCCCTGGGGAGAATGGAACAGCACAGGACAAGAGGGGGCAGCTGAAATCTAGTTCAGGCGAGGCCTCCTCAGTCCTGAGGCTGCAGGTACCGGCTGCTGTCCAGTCCTGGCCAGAACTGGGGTCCGTCTGTGGCCACAGACAAGCAGCCCCCAGATACCCGAAACGAGAGTGACTTCTCCAAGATGTGCCTTGTTGCGGGGGGGGACCTCAAGTCATTGGCTTGTGAGGTGCACTGGTTTCGTGGTCCAACCAAACCCTGTCGAGTGGGTGACGGCCACGCCAGGAGGAGCAACGTGGGGCTCCGTGCTGCTCCTCAGGCCAGGGACCCATCCCGTATCCATCCAGCGGAGACACGACACAATATGGCAGCACGCGGAAACGGATCCTTCAGTTTAAGGCTGAGCCCAGCACTTTCAAGGAGGTGAGCCAGGTGTCCTAGCTGCAGCCTCCAAGGCCAGACCTGCGGTGGCTCCCCCGGACAGCTCCTGTCCTCCCCCGGACCTGGCCCGCTCAGGAAGGGCCCCCCCCAGCCCCCTGCCACAGGCTCGGACCTGGAGCCCAGCCCACTGCTTTAGCAGGTTCCTTCTCGGTGGGAGTTTGAACGGAGGAACACGGAGGCCTGGCTCGGTCTCCGGTGCTTGAGGGGCTGGAAACGCCCCGGCACGTGAGCTGGGCGCTCTCAGGAGGAAGCGCAGAGCGGCTCTGCTGTCTGGCTGGTGGACGCCCGTCCCCCTGTCCCTGCCACGGGGACACCCGGGGAAGCCCTGGGCCCCATCTCTGTCAGCCAGCGAGGCCCATCGAGCCGTCCCTCTCCCTCAGACCCCGCTGCGCAGACGGCTCAGAAACTCCCGCTCTCACTGAGCTGATGGGATCTCCTCAGAGACCTCTCGGACTGGTCTGCCTGGGAGACGCAGGCACGTCGGGCGGGGGCGGGGGGGGGGTCTGCCTGCGGACACAGGGCAGGGAGCAGACGTGAAGGGTCTGCTTCAACACCTGGACGGGAAGGAACGGAGGAGCACAGCCAGATGCAGACATGAGAACAAGGCGGGGTGGCATGGCATCCTTGCCACAGAATTGCGGCTGAACTGGGACCAGTGGTCAAAGGAGAAAAGTACCAGTTCAGGTGGTACAGCCCCTGTAGCCATCTGGCGAAGGTTTGGAAGGCCTGCGTTAGGCACCCAAAAGATGCTTGGAGCCGGTAGGGGATCCAAGAGGCCATTACCATGCCCGGCCCACAGGGGGGGCCACAAGGGGCTCGGAGCAGGGGGGTGGCGCTCATGCCCCTGGGAACCCTGCCCCCCACCCCCGCAGTCTGCATGCGTTTCTGCCGCTGAGCCTCGGGTCACCCTTGGCCGGCAGGGCGAGCAGGCAGGGAGGAGGGCTGGGTGCAGAGCCGATGGGGGGGTCCTGGGTGTCTGTGCTCCTGCCCGACCCCACGTCCCAACACGATGACCTTCTCAAAGGAATGGCACTGCCACACTGCTGCCTTTCAAACCTCTCACAAGTTCCCCTTTCAGCCAGATCTAACCCAATACTGTCCTGGAAGGAGACCCACTGCCCTGGCTTGACCAGCAGCCCAGGGTCCACAGGTGGGCGGATGGGCTCATTTCGAAGCTGGATTATGAAGCTGGAGTCTGTAAGTGTGAGTCTCTGACTCTGGTGATGAGTCAGATTCTTGCGGCGTGCACTGAACGGGAAATCTCTGCGGGCCACGAGAGGACACATTTGAAGTTCAGTGTCTAGACTCTGTTCTCACAGCAGGCACACACACCCCGTACTCCCTTATTGATTACTGTCTTGCCCTCCTGCTCCTATGTTCTCCTGTGTTCAGACTTCAGGAATTCTGTCAAGAGTTACGTCCCCATGTGCCACCTGGAAGATCACACTCTCCAACTTAAATATCATCTCTTTTGTGGGGCTTCCCTGACCACCGCTAGCAAGGTGACCATTCCCTAGGTGACACTCCACGTCTCACAGGTGCCGACATGATTTACTAATTCAGCACGCACCCTCAGCTGGCGCTTCGGTAAGGAGAGACATCGCCTTATCTGTGTTTGCACATTCAGGGTAGGGATGGATATGTTGTTGAATAAATAGAGACGAATGGATGTTTCTGGAGATGCCTCCTCCTGGGTCATCCATAGTTTTTGTTACTGTCATTGTTTTGAAGTAGATTCCATACCCGGTGTAGAGCCCAACGAGGAGCTTGAACTCACAGCGCTGAGATCAAGACCTGAGCTGAGATCAAGATTCGGGTGCTTAACCGACTGAGCCACCCAGGCGCCCCCCAGGGTCATGCACAGTTGAACTGCTTAATTTCAGTGCCAGATAGTTAGAGTCGTGGAACTTATGCCCTTGGAGGAGGCAGTGGGGGGAGATGTGCAGGGGCCATGGATTATTCAGCTTTGTCCCACACAACCTACTCTCTGGGTCAGGGAATTGGGGTGGGTGGATGCAGATAGACCCACCACATGTGGACCTGGAAGAGGTAAACACACGATTAAAATCAGCTTCTGCTTTGCTCCCCATCGTCCACCTCCAAGGGAAGCAGCTCACTTACCTTCCATCATCTGTGCTTGGTCACCAGACAGGTCCCCCAGTCATTGAGGGACACTCAGGATTCGGCAGGAAAACTCCACAGTGAGACTTCCTACCTCCATGGGCACGTGCCTCCTATCACGACAGGGGATCCAGGTTGGAGCTTGACACAGGTGAGGCCAGGTCTGCAGAGTAAGACAGAACAGTTGCAACAAAATGGAAAGGAACACTTGCTAGCTTGCAATGGGCCAGACTCTGGGCATCTGAGAACTGTTACGTAAGTTTTTCTTTAAAACTACCTGACGAGGAGCACCTGGGTGACTTAGTCAAAGGTCGACCCTTGCTTTGAGCTCAGGTCATGATCTCAGGGTCATGAGATCCAGCCCTGTCAGGCTCTGTGCTCTGCATGGACTCTGTTAGAGATTGTCTCCCCCTCCCTCTGCTTCTCTCCTGCCCCCTCTCTAAAATAAATGAAATATTTTTTAAAAACCCCACACAATAACAACAAAAAACCTCACTATAACCCGCCCTTGAGGAAACCAAAGCCCAGAAAGTTTCACACTTTTCTTGGGCCAGGGAGGACACTTCCTCTGATACATGGCTTCCCGTTCCTTCCCCAAAGACTTACAGACCACAGGATACGCTCATGTGGCATAAGACCACGAGCGTGAGCTTTTCTTTGGTACAGAATTAGAATTAGCTTGCTGGAAAGAGCACATAAGAAGTTTTTGAAATGATTTTGAGGGTCAAAATTCAGACGTGGCATCATCTTTCAGACCTCGGGGATGGTTGGGGCTGGATCCCAGGCCCACTGCAGTAGTCAGAGGCCACAGAGGAGGAGGGGGCCATGGAACCGGCCAGAAGGAGAGGCTGGTGAGCCCGACGACTAGAGGGCATGGGAGAAAGCTCTCCCAGCAGGAGGGGCAGCTCCCCAAAGCTGCTGAGGACCGGGTAAGGTAAGCACTGAGGTGGCGCCATATGGCTTTGGAGAAGTGGAGGGCCCTGGTGACCCTGTGGAGAAGGGGGCATAGAAGCTCGTTCTGCAGTATGTTAGTGGAAATGTATGATTAGGATGTAGAGACCACATGTGTAGACCCTTCTTTCGAGATGAGTCGAGGTAAAGAAGAGTGGGTGGTGGAGGGAAGAAGCACGGCATTGAAAGAGGAATTGTTTAGAAGTTGTGGACGATCCAGTACACAGAGAGGGGTCCACGATTCACCATCAGGAGGGAAATACTGAAGAAGGCAAGTCCCAGAGAGTCTGGGAGTGGATGGGGTGAGCCAGCTGCAAGGCTGGGGCCGTACCAGCCCTTATGGTCCTGGAGGGAAAGCAGAGAGTGTGGCCCCCAGGCAAGCAGGGGGGTCAAGTCACGGGGGTAACAACCGCATCGCCTCCCCCTCAAAGACATATGAGGAGGGTCACCAGGTGAGCGTGGGAGGTCGGGAGACCAGCTGTAGGGGCTCTGCAGGTGAACCAAGGGTGTGGGGTGCCATGATTGTGGTTCTGGACTGGGGAGCCCGAAGTTCACAAGGAGGAAATGTGAGTGTTCATTGAAGTCATGCCACAAAAACTGATGAAGCATCTTCCACGAGTGAGGGATTCTTCCAAGCGCTGGGAGACA
This sequence comes from Ailurus styani, assembly GCA_002007465.1. Classification (NCBI taxonomy): domain Eukaryota; kingdom Metazoa; phylum Chordata; class Mammalia; order Carnivora; family Ailuridae; genus Ailurus; species Ailurus styani. Next base: position 1,037,685 of record LNAC01000366.1, on the reverse strand, counting down.
GTGGCAGATGCCCCACCCTCGTCTAGTTTCTACTGAAGGTAAGACACTCAAGTCACACTGTGTCAACTGCTAGGAAATGTGTGAACACACACAGATCAAGGTAGGCAGGCAAGGGAGAGCTGGGAAAGATCCTGTGATGCGGGACGTCAGGGAACAACTCTTTGGGTGTCGTGACATTGGGTCCGTGGACCAGAGGAAACGGGGTGGAGACTGGCAGGTCCCAGGGGAAGCTCGCCATCATCAGAGAAAAGTGCACAGCCGCTAGGTGGGCTTGTTGCTGCCATCTGTACGGTTCACCAAGGAAATCAATGGGTAGGAGGAGAAGCCAAGGCAGGTGGCACGAGTGAGGAGAGCCTGGAGGGGCCGGACGCACACCTGCCCCGAGGAGTGAGGACCTGGGCTTCCCCTCTGCATGTGAGGGGCTCAACCGGAGTGTCTTCGTTTGGCAGCAGATCCTGAAGGACCTAGCAGGATTGTTGCAGGTGCAGTGGGTCAAATGGGGGCCCTCCCCCACAAAGCACGCATCCACATCCTAATCCCTGGAATTTATGAATTTATGAATGTGACTTCATTTTGGAAAGGATCCTTGCAAACAGGGTTAAGCTAAGGATCTCAGGATGAGCTCCTCTTGGATTATGCAGGTAGGCCTCGAATCCAGTGACCAGCGCCCTTGGAAGAATTGCAAAGAGGAGACAAACAGGTAGAGAGAAGAGGGGGTCATGTGAAGACACTGGTATGGACTGAAGGGAAGCTGCTGCAAGCCAAGGAACGCCAGGAGTCATGGGAAGCCTGAAGAAGCCAGGAAGATTCTCCCCGAGAGCACCGGAAGGGGGCGCCTGGGTGGCTCAATCAGTTAAGTATCGCCCTTCAGCTTGGATCATGGTCCCAGGGTTCTGGGATCGAGTCCCACAGTGGACTCCCTGCTCGGCGGGGAGCCTGCTTCTCCTTCTCCCTCTCACCCTGCTTGTGCACGCTCTCTCTCTGTCAAATAAATAAATAAAATCTTATTTAAAAAAAAAGTTTCATATTAGAGCCTCCAGAGTTAGGGTGCCCCTGCCCACACCCTGATTTCAGATTTCTGGCTTTCAGAATGGTGAAAAATACGTTTCTCCTGTTTTAAGCTTGCAGATTTGTGCTGATTTCTTGAAGCAGCCCCTGGAAACTCACAGAGCAAGGGTCTGAGAGACATCACAGTAAAAATAATCATGAATTTATTTATATGCCCCCTAGGTGCCAGACACCTCTCTGAGCAGTGCCTGAATATTAATTAGTTACAGCCTCAAAACCACCCATGAGGAAGGCGCCAGCGTGATCCTCCTGCCACGCAAGTCTGAAGAATCAGCTCACTCCGGCCCTCCAGAAAGGTGCCCAAGCTGTCCCAGCCAGCTTACTTACAGGAGAGCTGGGACTCAAACCCAGGCCACCTGTGGCCTTTACCCGCCCCCCATGCTCCCTCCCTGCCTCCCAGGTTTTGGGTTTGAGAAATTAGGATAATCAGCTTGTCACTTAACATGACGAGGGGCTGACTGTAGAGAAAGAGTTGGAGGCACAGCAGTTAGGTTGGTTTTGATCTTGAGCATAAAAATTGACTAGATGCTGGAATCTCCTGGAGATTTCTGGGCTGGAGCTGTTAGGGTAGGTCCTGTGTAAAATGATGAATCTCTGTGAGTGGCCCGAGGACATCCAGGAAGGTAGAGATAACACAGGGGATGGAACCCTGGGGCAGTGTAGTGGGAGGAAATCCAAGAGAGTGTGATCCCAGAGCCCTGTGAGAGCTGAAATCCTGGGTATTGGGGTTGGCGTGGGGGAGCAGGGAGCCCCGTCTGCCAGCTCCCAGCACAGCAGTGGCCCTGCGGGAGCCCACACCCAAGAGAGGATGTCCTCCAGGGAGGGCTTTCTTTTCTTTCCTTTTCTTTTCTTTTCTTTTCTTTTCTTTTCTTTTCTCTTCTTTCTTTTCTTTACTTTTCTTTTCTTTTCTTCTCTACTCCTTTTTTCTTTTCTTTTCTATTCTTTTCTTTTTCAAGATTTTACTTATTTATTTGTCAGAGAGTGCAAGAGCTAGAGTGAGAAAACAGCAGGCAGCAGGAGAAGCAGGCTCCCTGCCGAGCAGGGAGCTCAACTCAGGACTCAATCTCAGGACCTGAGGTGAAGGCAGACGCTTAACTGAGTCACCCCGGCATCCCCAGGGAAGACTTTCCAGATAAGGTGTGACCTGGGTGTAGCTTCAGGTACCAGAAAGTATTAACCAGGCACTGAGTGTCACAAGCAAAGGGAAGAATGTGTAAAGACACAAATTCCTGAAATGCCAAGGAGTGCACTGAACCACACAGTCACCAGACGTGTCCAGGGCATACGTCAAGATGTGGGTCCCTGGTGCTGAGGTGGGCGGCAGTCACCCAATAATGTAAGGTTCAGAGAGCCCCTTTGTTAGGAACAAGATCAGCTCACCCTTGTGTCCCCCTGAAGCTCATATGTTGAAGATCCTAACCGCCAGTATGTTGCATTTGGAGGTGGGGGCTTTGGCAGGTCATTAAGTTGACGTGACGTCTTGAGGGTAGGGCCCACGATGGGATTTGTGCCCTTATCAGAGTCTGTCTGTCTCTGTCTCTCTGCCAGTTGAGGAGACAGCCAGAAGGCTGCCATCGGCAAACCAGAAAGCTGGCCCCCATCAAACGTCACATCCACCGGCACCATGTCCCGGACCTCCGGCCTCCAAGGCTGTGAGAAGCAAACGTTGGTTGCATCAGCCACTCGGTCTGTGGTGTTTTACCAGAGCAGCCTGAAGAGATTAAGGTGTGTGTGAATGCATTTTTTCAACTAGAAAATGCTGTGCCCGTGTTCATTACTCATGGCTGGGTGTGTGGGTCAATCCCGACTTATAAATCGTCTCTCGTAAACATTCCCGTGCAGATAGATTTGGGGTCATTTCTGAGGTCTGTTCCCCACAGCACCATCGCCAGGACAGGGAGTGTGATCTCTCGCATGGCTTTTGTTTTAGCTCATACTTTACAGCTCTGCCTGCCTGGGTTATCTCAACTGATGTCAAGTTGAAGTCCTGCAAAGTGGTTTGTCTTGTTTTCATTATAAAACTTATCCAAGGAAAAAGAAGAAAAAGTTGTGTGTGTTCTTTTTTTCCCTTTTTTTGTCTTTCTTTCTCTTTCTTTTTTTTCCTTTCTTTATTTCCCTGTAATGTAAGTTCATAGAATGAGAGCCTCCTTTAGTAACATGACGTACAAATGCATTTGGAGGAAGATAAACAATACTTGCAATGCTTTTCTCCTCGTTTGGAGCTATGCCTCCCTGGCTATGTCACGTGCTGCAGATTTCTCAGCTTTTGCAAGCCTGGCCTCCTCCCCTGGAAAATGGAAGGAAATACCTACTTCTTGCCGTTGGTATTTTGAGGAGTTCTTAAATGGAATATTTTATAAAGTTCTTAGCCTGTTATTTGGCCCCTAATAAGACTACTGTAATTATTTTTTGAACTTTTAGACTGAACTCTATGAAATCAGCATTTTTTAGAGCAGACATCATCAAGCAGCAAATAGCTCAGCTTGTTATGAGTCTTTGTTTTCAAGATTTATGTATTTATTTGAGAGAGAGGGAGAGAACGTGTAAGCACGCCTGCAGCGGGAGGGGCAGAGGTGGAAGGAGGGGGAAGCAGACTCCGTGCTAAATTCCATCTCCCAACCCCGAGATCATGCACTGAGCCGAAACCAAGAGTTGGACGCTTTATAGACTGAGCCACCCAGGAACCCCTTGTTATATGTCTCATAATCACATCATTACCACCCTCGTCCACACTCCGTCTGGCCTTTCTCTCTGGCTGGGTGTCTCCTTGGGGCTACGTGAAGCCTTTCCAAGGATCCTGGGACAATCCATTGAAGGGCGTCAACTTCCACATCCTGACATCCCACCAAATGCGTTCCTACCACCTTCCCAGCACCTGGCTTCCGGAGGACAGGTCCATACAGGTTTATTCAGGAGCCATCCATATTATAAAAAGTACCCTGAGTTTTCACGGGTCAAAATAGAACAACTAGGGGAACATCTGGTGGGCTCAATCAGTGAAGCCTCTGACTCTTGGTTTCAGCTCAGGTCATAATCTCAAGGTTGTGAGATTGAGCCCTGAGTTGGGCTCCGCACTGGGCTTGGAGTCTGCTAAAGATTCTCTCTCTCCCTCTCCCTTTGTGCTTCCTCTCCTCCACCCATATGCCTGTGTGCATGTTCTCTCTCTCTCTGTCTCTCTCTCAAAAAAAAAATCAACTGGATAGCTAAATAAACAGCAACCTAAAGATCTTACAACACATGATATCAAAACCCCGATGCACCACCCAATGTAACAAACCCTGATGCACCTCATCCCTACTACTCTATTCCGAAGAACACTGAGGCAGCAGCACTCCAGACACAGCCAACCTCTCCCGGCCACTGCACTTAAACTTCCTACTCTGGACCTGACAATAGGACAAGGTGTCTTCTCCTGAGATGGAGAAAGAGCCTTCCCAAGTCCGCACAGTGTGACCCAGAGGAAGCTAGGAGTCTGAAGGAGCTTGCCGAAGGCCAACGGTAAAGGCAGGGACAGACAACCCAGTGCCTTGACCAGAAAGGCTCCATCGGACTGCTGGACACCAGTCACTTGGTGGGAGCCAGTCCACCCACTACCACCACCACCACAGGGAATGGCAGTCTCCACTGTGCCATGGAGTCAGGCCAAATCTAAATATCCATGTGTGGACACAGACAGACAGCCCCACTCACCACGTGCTCCTGCAGCCCAGGCAGCCCAGCCAGCCCAGCCAGCCCAGCCAGCTCCTCCTCAGGGACCTTTCTCCTCCACTGACGAAGAGGACGTGGGACCCTCCTGTCCCATCAAGTTACTCATAACCTGAAAACAGACAAACAGTAGCACAATATCAACTGTCTCTTCGGGAGCATTGTTTTTCCAGATGCTTTGTGGTAACAGACCCAGGAAGACAGGTAGCTTGGGTGGGCAATTACAGTCAACAGGGTGCACAGTGGGAGAGGTCAAGATGATACATAACCTAAAAATACTATAGGAGTGCCTTGGTGGCTCAGTCAGTTAAGTGTCTGACTCTTGGTTTCTGCTCAGGTCAGGGTCTCAGGGTCGTGAGATCAAGCCCTGTGTGTGACTCTGTGCTCAGTGCAGAGTCTGCTTGAGATCTGTTCTCTCCTCCTCCCTGTGCTCCTCCCCTGCACGTATGCAGACTCTCTTTCCCTCTCTTAAATAAATAAAATAAATCTTAAACAAATTATAATAACCAATGAAATTGAAATGGCAGGCATTCTAGTTGCTTCCAGGTATTTTCTTTGGAAAAACACTTGAAGCTCCTTCAAAACTGGATTCTTCTCTGGGTGTTAGTGGGGGAGATGATGATGGAAAAGACAAGGTAGCTTGGATTGACACCTGTTGCCCGATTTCAAACTTGATAAAACTCACCTGGCAAAGGATGAGGAGGAAGGAGAGAAAATGGAGAAAGGAAATTTTTGTTAAGTTTTAAACTTGAATTCCAGTAGAGATAATATACAGTGTAATATCAGTCTCCGGTGTACAATACAGTGATTCAACACTTCCCTACAATACCTGTGTTCATCACAACAAATGCACTCCTTAATCCTCATCTCCTATTCAACCCATGCCCCTATCAACCCCTCTCTGGTAACCCTTAGTGGGTTCTCTGTAGCTACGGGTCTGCTTTTGTTGTTGGTTTGTTTTGTTTCTTAAATTCCACATATAAATGAAATCATATGGTATTTGTCTTCCTCTGACTTATTTCACTTGGCATTATACGCTCTAGCTCCTTCCATGTCATTGCCAATGGGGATGGTTTTTATGGCTGAATAATATTCCATTGTATGTATATGCCACAGCTTTATCTATTCATCTATTTGGAGAGAAGACATTTTTAAAGGATAAATCATCATGGATTCACTATTCACCCTGAAAATAAATGTCAACTTTTCTTTTTTTTTTTAAAGCAGTTCTTTTTTTTTTTTTTAAGATTTTTTTTATTTATTTACTTTGACAGAGAGAGAGAGATCACAAGTAGGCAGACAGAGAGAGAGAGGAGGAAGCAGGCTCTCCACCAAGCAGAGAGCCTGATGCGGGACTCAATCCCAGGATCCTGAGATCATGACCTGAGCCGAAGGCAGAGGCTTTAACCCACTGAGCCACCCAGGCGCCCTAAATGTCAACTTTTCAACTTCCTTCCCTCCCTTCCTTCTTCCCTTTCTCCCTCCCTCTTTCCTTCCTTCCTTCCATCTGTTTCTTCCCTTCCTTTCAGGAAATACTCACTGAGTGCCAACTATGTTTTAGGAACCATGTAAGACAGTGGGGATAAGAAGTTGTGTTAGATAAACATGGTACCTATCTCATGCCCCTCATTTTAGAGAGGTGGAAATGGCCCAAAATCCAGAATGTAGGAAACCTTTTATTTTAACTTGAGCCATCATGTGTTTGATATTAGCCAACTTTCTTAACCAATATGGGCTTAGTTTAAACTTTGTTACACATAAAATAGCAATAGAGTTCCCAATCCATTGCAGCGAGTTGTCTGGTTGAACACACGTAAAATGATCCAAAATACAAGACATCATAACTATCTGTGTCTCACCGACTATCTTGACTTACCAAGACTTGCTTAACTCCTCTGGGTTACCTAACAGTGGCGGGAGCCCTAGAATTGAGGGCGGGGCCAAGAGGCCCCTCAGGACAGAGATGGGAGCTTCGGAACTGTGGGAGGTGGGAGGAATGAAGACAGGGCACAGGAGGAAACAAACATGCTCACCACAAAGCATCTGGAAAAACTGACTTCAATTTGTGAAATATTCCATCAAATCCATACTTCCCTGCCCCTTTCAAAATCTAGTTTTAAGCTGCTCTAAATTACAATGTTCCCGAAGAGACAGTTGATATTGTGCTACTGTTTGTCTGTTTTCAGGTTATGAGGAACTTGATGGGACAGGAGGGTCCCACGTCCTCTTCGTCAGTGGAGGAGAAAGGTCCGTGAGGAGGAGCTGGCTGGGCTGCCTGGGCTGCCTGGGCTGCCTGGGCTGCAGGAGCACGACATGAGTGGGGCTGTCTGTCTGTGTCCACACATGGATATTTAGATTTGGCCTGACTCCATGGCACAGCGGAGACTGCCATTCCCTGTGGTGGTGGTAGTGGGTGGACTGGCTCCCACCAAGTGACTGGTGGCCAGCAGTCCGATGGAGCCTTTCTGGTCAAGGCACTGGGTTGTCTGTCCCTGCCTTTACCGTTGGCCTTCGGCAAGCTCCTTCAGACTCCTAGCTTCCTCTGGGTCACACTGTGCGGACTTGGGAAGGCTTTCTCCGTCTCAGGAGAAGACACCTTGTCCTATTGTCAGGTCCAGAGTAGGAAGTTCAAGTGCCGTGGCCAGGAGAGGTCAGCTGTGTCTGGAGTGCTGCTGCCTCAGTGTTCTTCAGAATAGAGCAGTAGGGATGAGGCTTCTGGGCAGGAGGAGCACAGAGCTCCTTCTATCCTTTACGCAGTGGGAATTTCTCTTGTCTGTCTGTCTGTTTCCTTTCCACTGGCCGAGAACATCAGTTGGTGCCAGCCAGGACCTCTTCAACCACACTCACTACTGAATCCACAGTGCGTAGACTAGCGTGTGCACGATTTGTTGAATAAATGAACAACAAAGAAAGCAGGAGGGAAGGAGCGAGGGAGGATAATTACTTTTCTTTCCCTTCAGTCTTGTTTTCTTGGAGTTACTAATTTTCTTGCCTTGTCTGCCTCTGGCCCACTCCAGTATGCCTTGGTTGATGGCTGCATTTATTGCACTGGTTCTACCTTGGGATTTCTCTTTGCCATTATCTGGATATTCCCATTTCTTGTCTCTTGTCCTCTTCTTTCTCGATTGCATCAAAGGGTCAGAGAATGGTGGCCCCCTGCTTGTTCTTGTCAATCAAGTTTGTTTGGGGCACAGCCACACCCGTGAGCTTGTTTGTTGTCTGTGGATGCTTTCAGGCCACAACAGGAGAGTTGAGTGTTGAGTGAGAGGCAACATGGTCTCGAAGCCTAAGAAATTTACTGTCAGGTCCTTGACATATAAACTTGCCAGACCCTCCTTTACTCTGTCATTTTGTCAAGCACATCTTCTCACGGCTTTCCAGAGGTTCCAGAGAAGATTAGAAAGATTTTTGAGACCCTGCAAGCTTATGGTCTTATTATTACCTTATTTTCTACTTTCGACCAGAATTTCTGGGCTGGCTGGAGAGAAAATGCTGGACTGGAAAGGAATTTCTCTCAAAAACTTGTAATAAACATTCTATTGAAGAAATTGTATAGTAAGTTTAGCATATCCTAAGTATATTGCTTGCTGTTTATTCACAAAATATTGACATGTATGTGTTCCTCTCCCACCCCAAGATCTAGAACCTGACCAGTGCCTCAGAAGTCATATTCTATCCCCTCCAAGTCATCTCTCCCCTCAAAGGTCACCTTTTTCTTACCATGTCATCGTGTCACCTTGCCTCTTGTACAAAGTAGTACCAGTGGGATCAAACAGTAGGTACATACTTCTTGGTCTTCATTCTCTCAGTCAAATAATTGTTACATTCACCCATGTTGTTCTGTTGGGTTTATTCTTTCCATTGCATGAATTCAGCAGACTATATTTTGCCACTCTAGTTTTGATGAACATTTGGGTTGTTTCTAGTTTGGGGCTATAATGAACAGAGCTTTTACAAGCATCCTTGTACACATCTGTTAGTATGTGATTTTTGCATTTTGGCTGAATATATAACCGACACAGGAATTTCGAAGTGACAGGGCTGTGCTGTTACAGCAGTAGTGGATGTTGCTAAGTTGTTTTCCAAAAGAATTATTCTGATTTATATTTTCATCAGCGATTAACGAGTGGTCCAGTTTATCTACATTCTTCCAACACTAGGTATTGTCTTGGTTTAAAATTTTTTTAATTCATTCTGATGCATACATTTTCTTTGTGAGAAATTCTTTTTTAAATTTTTTTATTGTGTTATGTAGTCACCATACAGTACATCATTGGCTTTTGATGTAGTGTTCAATGATTCATAATTTGCATAGAACACCCAGTGCTCATTACAACACAAGCCTTCCTTAATATCTCGTGGTTTTATTTTGCATTTTTCCCGCCAATCAATAATGCGGCATCCCTTAGTATATGTGATTAATCATTGGGATACCTTTTTTTGGTGAAGGATCTGGACAAACCTTTGCCCATTCTTAACTGGGTTATTTATCTTCTTTGCTGATGTGTGGTGGTGCATCACCATGACACATTTGTTGTAAATTGGTAGCCAAATGTGTGTCCATCAGTTTTTGGACACTATGTGTTCCACTGGTACACTTTTCTATCTTTGCCTCCATATCATAATATTTGAATTAATGCAGTTTTATGAAGGTCTTGCTAGTTAGTGGTAGAAGTGCTCCAGCTTTATTTTTCTTCTTCAGAAAATGCCTTTGTTATTATAGCCTTTCACATTCCCACATGAATTTTGGAATCGGTTTATCGATTTTCACAAAAAAAGTCCACTGTGGTGTCAGTTGAGATCTCATTGAATATACAGACCAATTTGAGGAGAACTGACTTCTGTTAGAGTCTGTTTTTGAAGGTGGCACAGTCCACCCTCCTTATTTGCAAAGTCTGTATTTCTGAATTAGCCTACTTGCTAAAATGTCTTGGTGGCCCCAAAACACATACTTGTGGCACCTTCAAGGTCATTGCAGACATGAGCGGAGTGGTGAAAAACTTGTGTTGTCTGATGAGCAAGTTCTCAGTGGAGATAGAACAAGGTGACATTCCCTTCTTGTTTCAGCTCCCATTTTTAGAGAAAACAAGCAGTCTTTTGGGTAGTTAATTTTGTACCACATTGTACATTTTTGTGCCTTTTTTTTTTGGTGATTTTTCTGCTTAGAATGGCCCCATGTATAGTGCTGAGGTAATGCCTACTTTCCTAGGTACAAAAGGCTTTGATGTGAGTTGTGGAGAGAATATGTGTTAGAGAAGCTTTGTTTAGGCATGTTATAGTGCTACTGGATGTCAGTTTGATGTTAATGAATGAACAATATGTATCAAATCAGTTGCCTGTAAAATGAAACACACATAAACCAGGCTTTGTATCTATCAGTTGACAAAATGTTGTAACTAGAGCTTGCAGGACCCTAACCTTTTATGTCTCCTAGGAGCAGTGGTCAGTATTCACTAATGCAGTGTTTGCAGACTTTGTAGAACATAACTACTGTGTAAAACAAGAAACTACTGCATTTCCCCCTAAACTTTTGTCTTCAGTTTTTCCTAGTACTCTTTAGTCTTTTCTATGAAGAGATTTGCATGTGTCTTGTTAGATTTATTCCCACATGGTTGATTTTTTTTTAAGTGGGCTCCATGCCCAACATGGGGCTTGAACTCATGACCCTGAGATTGACAGTCANCTGATGATTCACAGACCTGTACCCCTTGGGCAAATAATAAAAATAAAATAAAATAAAAAGATTTTATTTATTTGACAGATAGAGAGAGATCACAAGTAGGCAGAGAGGCAGGCAGAGAGAGAGGATGAAGCAGGCTCCCTACTGAGCAGAGAGCCTGACGTGGGGCTCGATCCCAGGACCCTGAGATCATGACCTGAGCCGAAGGCAGAGGCTTTTAACCCACTGAGCCACCCAGGCACCTGGGTGGTTGATTTTTTGATGCCACTTAAAATTTCACTCCCTATTTCTTTGTTGCTAGTATATAGGAAAACAATTCATCTTTGTGTATTGACATTATGTGCAGTGAACTTAGTAATTTACTTACTAATTTTAATAGTTTGTAGATTATTTTGGATTTCCCCCTATATACTATTTTATCATTACATCATTATATTATTTGTGAATAATTTCAGTTTTACTTCTTTTTTTCTAATTCATATAACTTTTTATTTTCCTTACATTTATCATATGGCTAAGGCCTCTTAAGATATTAAATGTAACTGGCGGTAGTGGATATGATGGTTAATTTTAGGTGCTGACTTGGGCAGGTATGATACCCAGTTTTTGGTCAAATGCACTCTAGATGTTGCTGTCAAGGGCACTTTTTGTTTATTTTTATTTTTTTTTTCCCACGGCCATTTTTTAGATGTGATTAATACTTTAAACCAGTAGACTTTGAGTAAAGTAGATTACCATCCAGAATGTGAGTGGGCCTCATCCAATCTGTTGAAAGACTTAAGGAGAAAAAAAACTGACATCCTCTGAAGAAACAGAAATTCTGCCTTCAGACTCAGGCTGCATCAACTCTTCTCCGGGTCTCTGCTGGCCTTCTCTGCAGATTTCAGACTTGCACGCCCCACAGAGTTTCTGAGCCAATTCTTTAACATAAATGTCTTTCTCTCACTTTTTCTCTCTCTCCATATATGTATTTGTAATTGAATATGATATTCAAATATGATGCTTTCTCTAGGGTTTTTTGTATGTACTGTGTATCAGATTTGTTTTTGTAAAAATTATGTTGTTTTTATAAAAATTTTGAATAGGTATTGAATACTGGCAAATACTTCTGTTTTATCAACTGTGATACCCACATGATTTTTCTCCTCTACCCTATTAATATGGTAAATTACAATGATTGATTTTCAAACCCGAAAACTAGTTTGCATTCCTGGAAACTTATTCACGATGTATTACTCTCTTAAATAAATTGGGAGTTTTCCTATTTTACATCTTTTTTCAGGAGAAGGCTTGACCATGTTGGTAATGTCGTTGTCTGGATTCATTATCAAGGTGTTCCTGTACTCAGAAAGAGAGTTATTTATTCATTCCTTTTCTGTTCTTTGCAAGAGCTTGTGAAGATGGTTGTTCATATTACTCCTTACTATTTTAATGCCTGTAATATCTTTATTTTAGTGTCCCTCTTAAATGGAGATACTAATAATTTGCTCTTTCATTTTTCTCCATCAGTCTTGCTGGGAGTTGTCGATTATATTACACTTTGTTTTAGAGCTTTGGACTGCTATAACAAAATATCACAGACTAAAAGGCTTAAAAATAACAGAAAATTATTTATCATAGTTCTGGAGGTTGGACATCTAATATCAAGGCACCAGGAGATTTGGTGTGGGGCAAGGGCCAGCTGTCTTCTCACTGTGTCCTCATATGGCAGAAAGGGTAAACAAGATCTTTGAGTTTGATGTGCTCTTCTTTTTCTAACATTAGATGTCAAATTATTGATTTTCAGTTGGACTACTTATAGCCCTCCCCCCTTTTATTAGCCCTTTAAGATGATCAATTTCCCTTCAAAACTACATTAGCAGTATCCCACACGTTTTAATACATTAGGTTTTATTACTGCTTAGTTGCATGTATTTTCTAATTTTCATTTTGATTTTTTCTTTGATCCATGGGATATGAAGAAGTGCATTGCTGAATTGTGAAATGTTTGGGAATTTATCTGGTTCTTTTTCTATTTTTTATTCCTAGCCAAATGTGACTGCTCAGAGAATCTATGCTGTATGAGTTTAGTCTTCTAAGGCCTGGTGTATGGTTTATTTTATTTAATGTTTCATGTGCCCTTGGAAAGAATATGTAATTTGAAATTTTGGACTATAATGCTTCATATATGTCAATAAATTAAGTTTGCCTAAGAGATACAGTATTAAGAGCTTCTGTGCCCTATTGATTTTTGTGTTGCTTTTTCTATCAGTTACCAAGATGTGTTTACAATCTCCAATTATAATTGTGAATTTGTTGATTTCCTCCTTTAGTCCTGTTAATTTTTGCCTTATATATTTTGATGCTACTTTATTAGGTGCATAAGGATTTAGGATGGTTCTACATTTTTAAAGCCCTTTTTCATTTCTTAATATTTATGTATTTAAGCCTATTTGGTGTGAAATTAGTATAGATACATCATCTTTCTTTAACTAGCATTTATATAACATAGGCTTTTCTTTCTTTTTAAAATTTATTTAATTTAATTTTTTAAAATTCCAGTACTGACAATGTTATATATTAGTTTTAGGTGTACAGTATAGGGATTCAACACTTCTATACATATTCCGGTATAGACAACACACAGTGTTGTATTCTTTTTAGGTGTACAATATAGTGATTCAACACTTCATACATAACTCAGTGCTTATCATAAGTGCACTACCATTTTCTTTTACTTGTAACCTCTGTATCTTTATAAGGTGTGTCTCCAGATACTTTCATAATTTTTTTTTTTAAGATTTTATTTATTTATTTCACAGAGGGAGAGAGATCACAAGGAGGCAGAGAAGCAGAGAGAGAGAGGGGGGAAGCAGGCTCCCCGCTGAGCAGGGAGCCCGATGCGGGCCTTGATCCCAGGACCCTGAGATCATGACCTGAGCCGAAAGCAGAGGCTTTAACCCACTGAGCCACCCAGGCGCCCTTTCATAAGTTTTTTTAAAAATCCAGTCTGACAAACTTATTATTTTATTTGTAGCAATTATTCCATTTATTTTAAATGTGGATTGGATTCTAATCTGGATTTGGATATTCAGATTTGGAATTCAATCTATCATTTTACTATTTTTGTCTTACCCATACTTTTGCTCTTTTATTTTTCTCTCTTGCCTGCTTTTGAATTAATCATGCATATTTTGTTTATTTCTTCTCTCATATTCTTGAATACTATAATGAATTCTATTACTCTACTTTTAGATGTTTTCATAGATATTACAACATTGCATACTTACAGTCCACATTAATTTAGTACATCTAGCATTTTTTATACAAGAATCTTACAACGTTTTAATCTATTTACTCCATTTGCCTTTTTGTTTTGCTATTGTTACCAGATATTTTATTTCTACTTAATTATATTACTGGTAGTACTTGATAATAGAATATTCATTTACATTTACCGTCTCTGGTAGTGTGTTTTTTTTTTAATTTCTGTATCATCATGATTCCACAGAGATTATTTCCCTTCTGAATGAAAAATTCCCTTTCATATTTCCTTTATTATGCATGGTTTTATGAGGTTTAAAATTGTTGGTAGGAAGTTATTTTCTTTCAGCACTTTTATAGATCTTATTATCTTCCAGTTTCCATAGAAACCATTGAAAATTCAGCTTTGGTCTTTTTTTTTTCCCCCCCACTTTGAAGGTAATATATCTATTTTGTTCTGGCTAGTTGTAAGATTTGGGGTGTTGTAGGCTTGTTTTTTTTGGTTTATATTTTTTTGTTTTTGTTTTGTTTTTTTTGTCTTTCTAAGAGTTTGGACTTTGCAAGTTTTTTTCTTTAACTCTGATATGTAAAATTTTATTATCTTCATTTGGGAATTTTAGAAATTCATAATTCTGTGGCTTGATATCTTCTATCAGATTGGGAAATTTATTGATCAATATCTCTTTTAAACAAGTCTGACACAATCTTCCTATCCTTTCCTTATAAGATTTCAATTATATATAAAATATATATTCAACATATATCAATATGTTATATATTCATATTATATATATCATATATATCATATATATCTGAATATATATGTACACATGCCTATTTATCATGTATAAATCATATATATATATATATATACTGACCTTTATTTTTTCTATGTCTCAAACTAGATTTCTCTACTAATCTATTTTCATTTCAGTGGTATTCTTTTCTGGGTTGAATTTTTATTTTGTTTTTTTGTATTTTTCAGTTTTAAAATTTTTGTTTCATTCATTTTAGTATAGTTCTGTGAAAAGCTTCATATTTCCTCTATTTTTGTAAACACAATCATAATTACTTAAAATTCCACGAGTTAGCTCAAATATTAGGATCACCTTGCATCTGTTTCTAGTGATATTTGAATGATTAATGGACATTGTTTTAAAAAGTTTGCTGAGGCTCTGGAAGCTGTTAACTTTCTCTAGGCACATTTTAATCTTTTTCTGGCTTACAGATAATATATAAGCAAGTCACCTTGTAATAGACTTGCCTATTTCCATATTGCCTTTACTCTTAGAGTGTAATTCTTCTTGGGTCTTGTTTCAAAATCTCAAAAGCTTACCAGTGTTTTTTAATCTTTGGCAGTCCCTAAAATCTGGTTTTTGTCTCCTTAGCACCAGCAGACCTCCAAATATTTTGATTTAGAAGCCTTTACTCTGGTTTGATCTGTTTTGTTCTAGGACTCACAGCTTAGTAGTTATTAAATGCCTTTAGAGGAAACTGCATGTAGAATGTCGAACTTTTTTCTTTTTTCTTTTCTTTTGTGTAGGAACTCAGTTCCCTAAAGTCCATGCTTCTTAATAGCCTTGAACATCAGTTCTTTTCCCTGAAAATGGGTCTGCAATAGGACACATTTTTGGTTTGGACTCTGCCTCTGTTCCCAAGCTATGAAGGAAAAGCTGTAGCAAATAAAACCTCATCTTAATCCTTGTCCCCTCTTACAAAGACCTTGTGTTTCCAAATGCTGGATTCTGTTGTTATTCTTTAGCTCATTCAACAGTTGCTTTTGTATTTTAAAAATTGTTCTTTGTGGGATAGTCTAATCCAGGTATTTCATTATAGATAGAGGTGAATGCTAATGAATTCTAAGAAATTTGATCTTTTAGTCTCTGATGTTGCTGTTAAGAATCCAATGTCATGGGTTGCCTGGGTAGCTCAGTCATTAAGTGTCTGCCTTCAGCTTGGGTCATGGGTGCAGGGTCCTGGGATCAAGCCCCACATTGGGCTCCCTGCTCGGTGGGGAGCCTACTTTTCCCTCTTCCACTCCCCTTCCTTGTGTTTCCTCTCTCACTGTCTTTGTCAAAAAATAAATAAAATCTTAAAAAAAAAAAAGAATCCAATGTCATGTTGATTCTTTACACTTTGTAAGGAATATATGTAGTTTATAGTGTTTTTCATGTTTTCAATATTCTAATGATACTATGTCTACCTATTCTTTCAATTTTTGAGAATGGTGAAACATTCAGCTATGATCCTGAATTTGTCTATTTCTCTGTTCCGTAATTTTTTTCTTTATGTATCTTGAAACTCTGTTATCAGGTGCAACTGAATTTACTATTTCTATGTCTCCTTGATGAATTGATTCCCATGCCTATGAATTGGTCCACTACCAACTAATGATGTTACTTGGCTCCTCATACTAGTCCTAGCTCTAAAATATACCGTGTTGGATATAGCTTTCTTGTGATCAATATTTGCATGGTATATCCTTTTTCATCTTTTTAAAAAATATATATCTATGTTTTTATATTTAAAGTGTGTTTCTTATAAATAACATCTAATTTTAGCTCTTAATTTTTAATGCAATCTGACAATCTCTAATTTTTTTTAAACACAAATTTTGGATCATACTCTAGATTTACTGAAATAGAAACTTTACATGATCCTGGATTATACTGATGGTCCAGAACCACTGCTTTAAGTTTAGCAATATAGTTATTTATTTCAGCATGGTCTACCTTTAACTAATATATGATGTAAGTCTTATAGCAGTATAATCTATTATGCTTCTCTTATTCTTTATGCTAAATTATTGGAAATTTTACTCTATGTATGTTATAAATCTCAAGAGACATGCTAAAATTTTTCCTTTAAATAGTCAATTGATTTTCAAAGAAATTTTCCAAATTAGAAAAAAAAAACTTACATGAGAAAATGAAATTTCTAGCACACTTTCCTTGTGTAAATCTATATTCCCAGCTAGTATTATTCACTTTCTGTCTAGGGAATCCCTTTAAAACCAGGGCAAGTCTGCTGGTGAACAAATTTTCTCCAGTATTATTTATCTACAAAAGTCTTAATTTCATCTTTAATTTGGAACTATATTTTCACTGAGTGTTTTAGAACAATGAACTGATTTTCCTTTAAGCATTTTAAAGATGCCATTAAATTCTGTGCCTTACATAGTTCCTGACAAGAAATTTGTAATAGTTCTTTTTCTTTCTACTTATGTTTTTTTTTTCCTGGATGCTTTTAAGATTTTTATATCAATGGTTTTCACATTTTAACCATAGAATATTTTGTGTGCACGTGCGCGCGTGTGTGTGTGTGTGTGTGCACATATGTATGTGTTTATCTAGTTTGGGGTTTGTTGAGTTTGTTGGATCTATGGTGTATAGTTTTCATCAAATTTGAAAAAGGTTGCCCACTATTTCTTAAAATATGTTTATGTTCCTTATTTTCTCTTCTCTCTTTCTGAAATTCCAATGACACATATGTTAGATTATTTGCCTTTGTTCCACAGGTCAATGGAGCTTCCCCCACCCCTTCTTTCCTTTCTCTTTTTTTTGTCTTTCTTTCTTCTTCTTTCTTTGGTTTCAATAGTTTCCATTGCTATTCAAGTTCACTGATATTTATTTCTTGATGTCTTGGATGTTTGATTTACTTTTAATCTCATCTAGAGATTTATTTTTACTCTATTTTTTTTTTGATGTTCCATTTGGTTCTTTTTTATGTCTTTTTTCTTTCTTAATTATGTTCATGTTTTCCTTTACATCTTTGAGCATATTTTTTAAATTTACAATAGCTATTTTAAGATTCTTATCTACTAATTCCATAATTTTTTTGTCATTTCTGGTTGTGTTTTACTAGCTGTTATATTTCATGTTTTTCTGTTCTTTGTGTATCTAGTAATTTTTTATTAGATTCTGGACATCTGAATTTCTGTACCACTTCTAAGCCCTGAAACTTTCAGAATCACTGCTGAATGTTCCATGAATTCATCAATATTTTTCTGCTCTGGCTGATGAAAACAGAGCACTGTGCGAATTCTGGGAGTTGTTTGGTTTATACTTACCCAGATCTTTTCTTCGTAGTTGTTCTATGCCTGGCCTCCTGAAGTTTTTGCATACTTGAATTTGTATTAAGTCAAACACTTAAGGGGAGTCCTTAACTCTGAGTTACTGAATTTTTTTCTGGTTAACTTACTTCTTTCTTGTACTCTGCCCTGCAAACTGTAAGCTGATTTTGCCTTCCTGAACTTGAATTTGTTTCTGCTACTCAGTTAGACTGTCAGGAACCGTTTCATGTCTGCCTTCCTGAGGTTAAATGTGGAGGTTAAATGTGAAGGTTAAAGCTTCCTGTGGAGGTTAAATATTTCCTCCACAATGTAAAACAAGATTATGATAAAATTAAAGATAAGGTTATGATAAAATTCTTTCTTCCCCATTGCTCAGGAAAGACAGTTCTGTGCTTCTTGTTATCCAATGTCCAGAAAACAATTTCATACATTTTGTCTCATTTTCTAGTTGTGTATAATAGGAAAGTAATCAGGTACTCCTTTATGTGATGAGGTACAAACCATTATATATCTTTGCTGATGTTAATGAATGGATACTATTTGTTAACATGACCTAGACCCCTTTAAAAACCTACCACCAGTGTATTCCCAGTTAATTGCTCTAGGGTCATATCATTCTAGGTTTAAATTTGATGTGAGAATTAGAATAAATTCCTAGGATTTCTAGGAAGCAGTTCTGAGATTCACTCTGATTCTGTGGAGTTATGATATGCAATTATTTCTAAAGCAATTGCTCTAGCTATCAGACTTCAATACTTTGAATGACTCAGGGCTGGTTATGTGCTCTACTCCTTGTGTGGACTCAGCCTTTTCTAGACCACAGGAATGGAAGGTCTGCTGAGGAGGCAAAGAAAAACTATCCATTGCCCACAGTGAAAGGCCATGAAGGCACCTTTCTAGCAGCTCAACGAGAATTAATGTAGTGAGTCTCTTATCTTCTATACATCTGTTTTCTCATTTGAAAAATAATGTCAACAATCTGTCGATTCCTAGAGTTTCAAACTCAATCTTCACAGTTGAAATCCCTGATCAGAACCTTCCTATGACTTTCTCCTGTGTTCTTGAAATTACAATATGGCCATGAAGTCCTGTATGTGTGGACTCTCCTACTTTCCTGCTTCTATAAACAGCTTCCTCAACCTTTTTGTTTTGTTTTTTTTGTTTGTTTGTTTTAAATCAGGACAACATTCTCCATGTTCACTGATTATGGGTATCTCATGGGGCTTTCTGAGACATAATAGTCTCACTTCAGGATCTTATGTATACTTCCCCTGTGTCCTGAAAAGCCTTCCTTCACCTCTTCACCTGGCTCAGTAGGGTCAGATTTCAGGTGAAGTGTCATTTGTTCCAAAAACCTTATTGAAACTCCAGTCCTGGCTGTGGGATCCCCTGAAGGAGCTCTAGTTGCCTCCTCAATTTTAAGTTATTATTTTTTTTTTGCAGCTTTCAGGTTTAATGTTGGTACAATGGCAAGATTGCAAGTTTCATGAAGGAATGAATCTGTGTGTTTTGTTCACCACAGAGTAACCAGGACCTAACAGGGCGCACTGTACATCTTGGATGTTTGATGGATATTTAACTCCTGAATGGATTACTGAAGCAGCAAACTTGTAATACGTGCAGCTTGTCCCCTTCACCACAGAGATACTCCTGGTCCAAGTTCCAGCAGTGCTATTTAATAACTGTGTGAGTTGGATGATACTTACCTCCTCTGTGCCTCTGTTTCCTTGCCTATAAAATAGGGGTGATAAGAAGACCTACCCATATCGTTGCTGTGGGTATTAAGTGTCTAAAGGCTGAGAACAGGGCCTGCATGCCATATACCATAACCAATTGGCTTAGGTCCCTATGCACAGTAACCCAAATGTGGACTGTGGGAGTCAGAAAGAACCCTGCTGGCCTCTGATGTCTCATGGCT
This sequence comes from Ailurus styani, assembly GCA_002007465.1. NCBI lineage: Eukaryota > Metazoa > Chordata > Mammalia > Carnivora > Ailuridae > Ailurus > Ailurus styani. The sequence goes on along the minus strand of LNAC01000366.1, from coordinate 1,017,999 downwards.
CTAGCTTCACATTTCATAAGCCGAGGACCCAGCATGTCAACAATGACACATGTTGTGTGCAGGTCCTTCAATTCAGTGGTGGTCTGAGTGGGTCTAGAACCTCAAACCTCTGACTTTTGTCTTACCCTCAAGCTTATCATGGAGCTGGGGCTGCAAACTAGAATGCATATCGTCCCTGCCTCTAGGCTGAGACAGTGGACAGGTAGGTGAATGGGCCTCTCCTCTCCACTCACTCTTGTTCCTGGACTGGTGGCTGAACCCTTGTGTCTTCAGGGATGCTGGGGGCCTGCCCCAGTGGCTACCTCACTTCAGCTTGGCAAAAGATCCTCTCCAACATTTTTGAAGTGTTAAAGATACTTGAATTTCCACCCCTTCCTAATGTGCTAAATAGCAAGCGTATGATTAAGACTTTCCAAGCTCCATATGGCCCCTTTAATTTTGATGGTGCATTCATCCTTTTACACATGCTCAGTAACCTGATCATTTCAGCTTTTCTCATCCCTTTCCTAATTATTAAGGAGGATCATCATGATTTGATGGGAATATCTGACTTTATCTGTCTTGTTGTTAACAACTGCCAGAAGTTTCTAGTTCTCATTGAATTGCATGACTCAAAGGTGGATTTTCATAATACAGTCATTTAATCATATTCACCTTAAGATTCAAAGCATTGCTCAGGCCATGATTTGGTAGCAATTGTTAATACAAATCCGCTTTGGAGAAAGATGCAAGTACAAATTACAGGAACGTCAGGTGCAATTTGATTTTGAAGGGCTTTTTATTTTTTTCTTAGCATTATAAATAATGAAGGTGCTAAGGATGGCTCAGCATATTCAATTGGATATCATTAAATTCCAAAGGTTGTGGTTTTTAAAAGCGGCGTCTGCCTGCTGTCTGCTGGGATTTCAAGGTGACTGAAGCACTTAAAAGCTATGCTTTCTTGCATTCTCTCTCCTTCTCACCTCTGCCTCTTTCCCACCCTCTCATTCTGCCTACTTCATACTGTTTCCCAGTCCATACAGTTGACGTCAGAACGCAACATGCTGGGACGGCTCAGTTCTTAAGGATCTGTCCAGGGAGAGGGGACACAGGAGAGAATTGACAGAAGAAAATACGATGAGTGACAGAGGCCTGTGTAGGGTGCTGTAGAACAGAAGAGGGCACTCGACTCTGGGGGCAGGGTGGGGGGTCAGAAAGGCTTTCTGGGTTGAGGGGATTCGCCTGAGCCACAGCGAAGGGTCAAGTCTGTATGTTCAGGTGAGAGGCACTTCCCCCAATCATACCATTTTTCTAGGACCTCAAAACATTTGCAGATAGTCATAGCCATCCAGGACTCATGTGATTTAAAGAAAACCAAATATTAGAGATACCATCCAGTTCCCCCTTCCCCATCTGTCTCTAATTTGCAAAATAATAAACAAAGTTTGGTGGGTGATTCCAGCAATGCCCCTCCATATCCTCTTTCCTCCTTAGGTGTCCTGATTTTCTCTCTCTACACCCTAAAAATCCACTTGCACTGTCTCTGGACCTCCATCAGAGCCAGCTGTTAAGAATAGCTCAGACCAAGGGGGACTTCTAACTCATGTGTAAATGACGGGTAAGAATCAGTCACTCTCAGGGGGTATTTTCAGGAGGTGCCAGACAAAAGCATCTCTGTTTATGCTTGCAACATAGAAAAAGTCTGGAGAGACCTTTGTGGTCAAGGGGAAGGGAGTTCAAGGAGGACACAGCCATGCTGAGGCCCTGAAATCCCCTCCACGGAGGACAGAAGACCCTGGAAGAGCACTGGCAGTAAAACTTACTGAAATCCCAAGTCTAGAACAAATGATGTCAAAGCAATTATTTATATGTTAGGGTGGGAGAGGTGTACTGCCCAAAGTTGGGGTCTGTCTGAAATATAGGGACGTCTATTGTGCAGGATAATGAGGAATGCATCATTCCCAGAAGGGCGATCATAGAAGTCAGCCTAGAAGAGGCCAAGAACCAAACCCTGGTTTCTGGGAGCTTTTATTCCAACATTCATCCCCTTGATTTATATCTTTTTTTGTTCATCTGATTCCAGCAACAAGGTGCAAGCAATTACTTGATTACAGATAGTGTCGACAATTTCAGAATCATCTTCTTCTGTTTTTCTTCTTGGGTGGATAATTTCATTTAAAAACAAAAACAAAACAAAAAAATTTTAAAAAATAAAAGCAAAAACAAAAAAGTGATAACATGGATCTGGGGATGGGTGCCCAGAAGCAAAGTTTCATTCTGACTTTTAGGATTTGATTGAACTTCCCCTTCCAAGGCATTTTACCTTGATTTTTTTTTATCCTGTTGTATGTTACAACCCCAGTGTTTATTTATCTCATAACTGGAAGTTTGTACTCTTTGACTCTCTTCATCTAATTCCCCACCCCCATCTGGGATAATCACAAATCTACTCTTTCTTCCCGAGGGTTTTTTTTTTTTAAGATTCCACATTTATATGTGAGATTATATGATATATATGAGATTACATGGTATTTGTCTTTCTCTGTCTGACTTATTTCACCTAACATATTGTCCCTAAGGTCCATCCATGTTGTCACAAATGGCAAGATTTCCATCTTATTTATGACTGAATAACGTTATTTTTAAATAATATTTAAGTCTATATCTGTATCTACCTACATAGAAGGATATCCCATGTTTTTTATCCTCACCTACTGATGGACACTTAGGGTGTTCCCATGTCTTGACTCTTACAAACAGTGCTGCAGTGAACACGGGGCTGCAAATATTTCTTTGACATAGTGATTTCATTTCCTTTGGATAAATACCCAGAAATAGGATTACTGAATTATATGGTAGTTTTATTGTTAACTTGTTGAGGAACTTCCATACTGTTGTCCACAGTGGCTGCACCAGTTTCATTCCCACCAACAGTGCATGAGTTTCCCCTTTCTCCACATCCTCGCCAACACCTGTTGTTTCTTGTGTTGATTTTTAGCCATTCTAACAGGCGTGAGGTGATCTCTCACTGCAATTTTGATTTGTATTTCCCTGATGATGAGTCATATTGAGCATCTTTTCACATGTCTATTGGCTGTCTGGATGTCTTCTTTGGAGAAATGTCTGCTCATGTCTTCTGCCCATTTTTTAACTGGGTTATTTGCTTTTTTCTTTCCTTCCTTCCTTCCTTCCTTCCTTCCTTCCTTCCTTCCTTCCTTCCTCTTTCTTTCTTTCTTTCTTTCTTTCTTTCTTTCTTTCTTTCTTTCTTTCTATTAAGTTATATGAGTTCTTTATGTCTTTTGAACAGTAACCCAAGTATGGGTTCTCATTTTTAAAGAAATGAGTACCTACCCCATATCAGAAAACAAATAAATGAATCTCTGTTTCTCATTTAAAAAGAAAAAACTGGGAAGCCTGAGAGAAATAAAGTTACCACCCCCCAGATGTTGCTTGTCCCCAGAAACTAGGAGGAAGGAAGTCTACCACAGAGTTTGTATTATGTATTTTAGAATAAAACCCAAAGTCATTTTTTAGAAGATAATCTTTTATTTAAAAACAAAAACAATCTTTAGAGTATCAACATTTGTAAAAACAAGTCCCTTTGCAGCAATGCCAGCCATGATTTGAGGCTCTGCTCTTCCAACATGTGCCTACTTCCGTGGCTTGGGAAACACCCCTGCCCAGCCAGGGTTGGCTGGGTCCTGTCCCTGGATGGGCTGAGCTTGAATCCCATTACTTGGAATGCTGTTCCATTCATGTCATAAGAATCAGGTGTTGTAAGCATTAGTGCTCTTGTACAATTGAAAATAGTTTTCCCAGCTGCCCGTCCCCTGAGTCCCACAGACTGGCTGCTTTCTGTGACCACAGAAATGAAAGACGACTGTGTGGGGTCATGTCAGCCAACTGCTAACAACCGTGAGCATCATGAGTGTCTCGCCCCAGGATGTGGTCAAGGCCGAGGGGAGGCCTTGTCTAGAAGCCTTGGAGCAAGGCCTGCTGGCCTGGGGGTCTGCATGGGGCCTTTTCCCTGACACCTGCTGTGGATGTCTCTCTGATGGAACCCCAAGGACAAGGCGTGGAGACCCAGGGGGGTCCACAGGGCCTCACCACTAAACATGTCTTGGGTGTACCCACTACCCACCACGTTTCCAAACTGTTGTGTAGAAATCACACCATTAAAGAGGAAAGGGGATCTAATAATTGTTGATGAACTTACCATTTTTAAAGAAAACATTTTTTTTTAAAGTCATCCTGAACATGCCCTCCATCAATTTGGATCTATAGATCTGGTCACAGGGGACAGGTATAAGGACAGCTGGTAGGAGACTCAAAATCTCCTCTCTGTCTGTCTGTCTGTCTGTCACTCCTGTCTCATGTGCGCTGTTTGGAGAGGGGGCAGGGCTGTGGCTTTGGAGCTCAGACTGGGCAGGTATGAGGCGCAGCCCTGGCAAGGGAGGTCTTGCCAGACCCCAGTGACTGAAGGGGACTTTCTGGAGGTGAAGGAGGTGGAAGGGCATGTTGGAGCTCTCTTGCCTTTGTGAGATTCCACTGGGATCCATGTGAGGGAATTTTGTATATGGAAGACCTGCTGACTGCCTGACTCCCCACTCCACTGGATTTCAGGATTCTTTGGCCTTCTTCCCCTTGTTATTTTATAGACAGCACGCCTCCAGATTAGTAACTATTTCAGGGACCCCTGCTCTCTCTCTTGACAGAGAGAAGACTTCAAGGCATGTGTAGCCTGCAACATAGCGAAGACACGGAATGTGGAGCTGCTGTTTTGTCTTCGAGCAAGAACACAGCTACGTGCTCAGCAACTGTGGGCCCGGGCGCACACAAGGGCGGGGGGGAAGGCCTGAGCTTCGGAGATTCCGACTCCCTACTTCCAAGGTCGGCCCCTTCCGGCTCCGTTGTGCATGGAGTCTTGGATGTTTACATGCATCTACTTCAGTCGTGAGCCTCCACATCCCTCTTCCCAGATGCCACGTGTGGATGACAGGATGGCCTTGGGCCACAGGGAGGTGCACGGGCATGGGAGAGACTGAACCTCATTCCTTCCCTGCATTCACAGACTGGGAAGCATGGATCTGAGCACTGGAAGCTTCTCTGCGGTCAGTGAAGGAGAGATGGACAATAACACCGTGGCCCACAGTGGCTTAGTGTAATGCAAAGGTGTTCAGGGGAGGGACTGAGCCCCCGCCCTGGGTTTGCCACACACAGCTTCTCCTTCACTTGGGCAAGATGGTGTGATGTTTACATGAGAGGGTATGAGCGTATGCAGAGTGTAGGCCAAGTGACTGACAAGTGAAGGTGTTAGCTTGCTGTTGGCTCACGTATGTTCATTTATTTATTCAGTAAATACTGGGGGCTCATTCTGTGTCAGGCACCAGGAATGCAGAGGTGAACAGGATAGTTTCCCAGCTGTCGTGGGGGGAAGGCACACAATGATCGAGTGGGCCAGTGAAACATTTTGGTTAGTGAGTAGGATCATGGAGGACTCAGTACAGGTTGATAGAAAAGAGCAGTTGGGCTGGGACAGGTGTCCGTCCACGTAGTGGGGAGAGACGTGGGGAGTGGTCCCATGTCCATCTGCATCTGGCTTCCAGAAAGAGGCAGGAGAACTTCTCAGGGGCCCTCAGGCAGAGCAGTGAGCACAGCCCAGCAGACCTTCCAGCATTTCCCAGGGTTTCCAGGACCGAGAGCCCTCGAACACCCTGGGTATCATTCCTGATGGGAATTTCACCACTGAGGGCGAAACACGAAAACCTAGAAGCGGTTAGGAAATTGTGTTTACAACTGGCCCCAAGCCCATTCTCCATACTTCTAAATATCACAGGAGCTGCCTGGGAGCTTCAGCTCAAACTAGTCAGAGTTCTTGTTTTTCCCTCCTCTTTTTAAATTTTGGTAACATGCAATATTGATACAAAATTACTAAAATAAATATATTCTTAGAGGGGAAAAAAAGGTATAATGTAGAAAAATGTGGGCACTAAAATTTCGGTTTCAACATAGACTTTGGGGCCCAGGACAGGGAGAAAGGGGAAAATGTGATAAGGTCCTTATGTTGCTTAGAGGAGGAAGAAGTAACGGATGCCAATTGATTCTCGATGTTGATCAAACAGTATAGTCCATTGTTTAAAAATGTGAGACATAAGCGCAGAACAGGAGACAAAACTCCCACACTTCGTCGGAAATCACGCCGATGAGGTGCTCTTTATGGGACATCAGAATCTGATCACACGGAGAAGTTGGTAATTGGGGGCAGGTAAAGATATAAGAGCCAACATCAAAAAGTCAAGCTTGAAGAGTCACACAATCCTGAAAAATAGGATTCAAGCAAAAAAAATCATGTGGGACAAAGCGGCATTTTTTTTTGGTGTTGTTGAAATAGATACTCCACCAAAAATATAAAAGTTCAATCTCCAAGACAATAGCATTGAAGTCTAGATAGTAAAGAAATCATGAGGCATAAAATTAAGTGCAGTGATAGAATCTTCAATATTATATTCACAACACACAAGTTTCAGAACGTGATACAACAGGGAAAAGATATACCCATGGAAAATCTATGGGAACATACCATGTCCCGGGCCACCAAGAAGATCTCACTAAACATTTCTGAAAGACAGAAATCAAAACAACCACATTCTCTGACGATGGTGCAATAGAACTAGACATTAAGACATAAAAGGAGGGCGCCTGGGTGGCTCAGTGGGTTAAAGCCTCTGCTTTCGGCTCAGGTCATGATCCCAGGGTCCTGGGATCGAGGCCCACATCGGGCTCTCTGCTCAGCAGGGAGCCTGCTTCCTCCTCTCTACTCTCTCTCTCTGCCTGCCTCTCTGCCTACTTGTAATCTCTCTCTCTGTGTCAAATGAATAAATAAAAAAAAAATCTTTAAAAAAAAAAAAAGACATAAAAGGAAAGCAAATAAACAAAATCTATGCACTTTCCATTTCAAGAGCAGCGTTCTGAAAATTTCATATCATAAAGAGCAAATAAAGTGGCGTCACAAACAGGGTAGAAGCAACAATGAAGCACTTGTGTGTATAATGTGAAAATACACGTGAGGGGACCCAGGAAAAATCGGGGACCCAGGGGCAGGAAAAATCATACAGTCATATTTATCCTAAAGTGTACAAGACTGAGGACAAGTCAGCTAATTATTACAGAAAGCTGTAAAAGGAACAAAAAGAACAAAGTCAGAAGAAGTACACATGTAATGAAATTGAACAGTAAAAATAGAGCAGACTTGACAGAGAAAATCGTTAAGCATGTTCCTGGAAAGCATGATAAAATAGAAAAGGCCTTGGCAAGTCTACTAATAACACGGAAGGAAGGAAGGAAGGAAGGAAGGAAGGAAGGAAGGAAGGAAGGAAGGAAAAAAGGAAGGAAGGAAGGAAGGAGGGAGGGAAGGAAGGAAAGAAGGAAGGAAAAAAGGAAGGAAGGAGGGAGGGAGGGAAGGAAGGAAAGAAGGAAGGAAAAAAGGAAGGAAGGAAGGAGGGAGGGAAGGAAGGAAGGAAGGGAGGGAGGGAGGAAAGAGAGAAAGGGAGGAAGTGGAAGGGAGACAGGGAGGGAAGGAGGGAGAGATGCAGATACAGGGGCAGGGGGAGAAATAGATGGAAACACAGATGAGAAGCATCAGGTGTAAGAAAGGGGTTTTAGTTCCAACAGACTTTTATTTACAGACACAGACTGTCCTCAGGACTGGTTGCACGGGCGGGATCCTGTGCGGATCCTTGTCTGGTAAGGAGGAGGGGAAGAGGACATGTGTTCATGCTAACCCACTAAAAGACACAGCCCATTCTGTTGCAAACACAGATGAAACGTACAAATAGGAACCTCAGGCCCGCCTTTCCATGAACCTGAGAAAGAGAAAAGAGCTGAGCTCTGCAAAGCTGTGCAGTGTGGAGCAGGGCTCAAGTGGACGGCGGGCGTGCTGCCCGCTGAGTGTGCAAGAGGATGTCAGCCGGGGCTCCTGCAGGGACCTGGGATGGCTCCAGCACAGGTGAACGACCAGCCGTGGTCCAAAGTGAGTTCCTGTCTTATCAAAGGAGAATGAAAAACCTGCTGCATGCTACCTTGTTATTGCTTCTACAGGGGGCCTTGAAAAATGGGGCTATGTTTGGTTGTCACTCTGATCAGGGGAACCTCCGGCCTGTAAGCAGAGCGGGTAGTGATTCTAGACCTCTGGGCACTCACGAGTCAGCTGTGTGCAATGCAGAATTGGCCTGCTTTCAATGTCCCACTGGGTTCTATCCTTTATAGCCATACATCCAAGGTACTTCAGCATTTATTCATACCGGAAACATTCTACAAGGTATGTAAAATGTTGCAGTTTTGGAGATAATTGTTATGGAAAGAAGCATGTAAGTGCAACAGAAATATCGTGAATTCTGGTGTGCATTTTCTTAAGTGACTTAAAATGCATGTTTAGTGTCTGCCAGTTCCCGTGGGTCAGGAGTCCAGGCTGGGCATGGTGGGGTCTTCTGCCCTGGTCTCTGGATAGAGCAGCCATCTATCTAGATGCTGGCTGGGTCTCCTTCCTTCCCGGAACCCCTGGGCCTCTCCCCAGCTCCCTTGGCTGGTGGCAAAATTCTCATTCCATTTCCTGTGCTTGTGGAGCTGAGGCTTCCTTGCTGGCTCTTAGCCAGGGGCTGTTCTCAACTTTCTGGCTTCCTTGCTGGCTCTCAGCTTGGCCCCTGAGTTCTTCAAGAGCACCAAGAGAATTTCTCCATGAATTACTTAAAAAATAAATAAATAAATAACCCATTCTCTTGGGGCACCTGGGTGGCTCAGTCGGTTAAGCGTCTACCTTCTGCTCAGGTCATGATCTCAGGGTCCTGGAATGAGTCCTGCATCGGGCTCCCTGCTCAGTGGGGAGTCTGCTTCTCCCTCTCCCTCAAACCTTTGTCCCTGCTTCTGTGTCTCTCTGTCTCAAATAAATAAATGAAATCTTAAAACACACACACGCACACACACACGCACACACACACACACACACACACACACACAAAACAAAAACCCATTCTCTATTTACTTGTACCTATGGAAGCACAGGCTCTCTAAGGCAGCATGCATGCTCAAATCAACCTATGAGACTGGACACACTTATTCTCTTGAACCTCATTCCTATGCACACTGCATCATCACCCAGAGAATGATCTTGACATTCTAGTTAAAATAAAGACCAGCTCATTGGTGAGAAGATCATCACGTTTCCCATTTTGCACTGTGACCATCTGAGTTTGAGTTGGTTGGTGTTTTTGCTCCTACAGTTCAAGTTATTATCCCTTGTTAAATCCTATCCAATCCATGTGAAGTAGTATTATTTATCTGTTCAAGAATTTTTGGTTTACATCCATACTATCTTCAAACTTTGGGGGGAAAGTTAGCCTAGAGGGAAATTAAAATAATGGGATAACCTGATTAAAAGGACTTTTTGGAATCTCTTAGACTTAATAAATGTGATCATCACATCTATAAGGACACAAGCTGAATAAAATCAGGTAGAAGAGTGCATGCCAAAAACGTTTAGCTTCGTTACCTGTAAGCGAAAGATATGGTCACTGGAATGTCTGTCTGGACGAAAGACACACATCCCGCGCACATTTTCCGAGCCGCTCCTACAGCTTCTGTCCCTTTATCAAGTTCTATGTCATCGTAAGGGTAGATTTGGCAGCTGGAGAGGGGTAACATCCTGGTCGAAGACCCTCTTGCTTGATTTTTCCAGAAAATCTACTAAAAAGAGAGTCTGTGATGCCCTAATTCCCGCTATAATTTTATTCCTTGACGTGACTATTTAGCATGTGTTTTCCAGTTAGGAAGTCGGCTCTGTTGGCTGGCAGACCTTTCCAACAGGTCAGAAGCTCGGCGCTGAAGGCAGGAGCACGACCTGTGGACAGTGTCCTCCCAACTCAGCAGGGCTTTGGGGTTGGGGACCCTGGGGGAGCAGGCAGCATTTACACTGCTGGAGGACACGTCACCTACCACTTCTCTCTTGGACAGCTGAGGTGCCAACAAGCAACGCGTGAAACCCTCTTGCACCAGTTGCTCTCAGTACAGGCAGTCACCCTGCCCTTCCAGGGAGGAGCAGGGGTGCTTGGGAGGCCTCGGGCATCGTTACCTGTGCGAGCCTTCATTCAAGCCGGCACTGCTTGTCTCTTTAGCTTCCTACTGAACCCACTCCTGCCAAGGACTCCCCACGTCCACGCAGCCAAGCCCGCTGAGAAGGTACCAGCTGGATAAAGCCCTCCCAGCCCGGCCTCGGTTTCCTACTGTTTGCACTTTGATAATCTCCAAAGCTCGGTGCGGACTTTCACTGTTTAAAAAGTGCTCTATTAAGCAATAAGAAATCACATGCACCTGAGAGGACTCATTCTGAAACCGGGAGCTGGCCGCATGCTCAGGCAGACGCAGGTACCAGGCTGGTGGGAGCAGGGCTGGCACCTGCCCCCGGTTGTGAAACTTCATGCCATTCTTGACCAAGTGTTGGAGGAGCTCTTTGTGAGAGCTGCTACCACATTTTAATTACCACTAAGCCCGCTTGGCAACACATCCTTTCTTGGCAGCATGCGGAAAAAAAAAAAAGAAAGAAAGAAAGAAAGAAAAAGAAAACATTTTTGGAAACTGGAAGACAGACTGGTGGTTTGATTCTTGTGAAAAGAAAATGCTATGAATTGTAAGCTTTTCCCAATGCACCATGTTGCATCGAGATAGGCACGCTAGCCACGGGCTCTGGGAAACTCAAGAACAGAGGGTTGGCTTCAAGCAGCAGGAAACTTGCCGAGAGGGAATAGTTCAAGGTTCGGTCCTTGGGCAGGAAGGAAACCCCTGGTTTCCGCCGAATCCCTTTTCCCAGGCTCCCCTGCTGGCACCAGGACCAGAGTCTCTTTGCTCTTCCCCTCCCCCCTCGGCCGGGCACGCCGGGGGCTGTCTGGACTCCCAGTGTGTGAGAGCTTTGCCACTTGCCTTCGCAGATAACATAAATAAAGTGTTGTCCAAAGCAGACAGACACTTGGGCAATTCTTTTGGAACATTCAGTCCCTGATGTTCCTGTAAATTGTTGCATCAGGCGAGATGAACATACAGGCTGCTAAGAAGAAGATAATGACAAAATGTGCAGAAGCGAGTTGGGGTGGGTTGGCAAAGGGCAGAGCAGCTTTGCCCAGAGTAAGACCACACGGAGGGCTGTGTCGGCGGCACGGAGAGCCTCGTGGAGGGACGCGCTCCATGCGAGTGTCCGTGCCACCCTCGTGCCCTCTGGTGACCTGGGTGAGGGCCAGCGGAGGGCAGCTGCGCCCCTTTACTGTGCCGTCCAGAGGGATTCGGAGGCCACTACTCCGACAAGCCAACTCCTCTAAGGGCTGGAGGGAGGGATCCGGTGTTGGGACAGAGGACTCTGTAAAAGTCAGGAATGCGCCAGTGGCCCAGGTGATGCAAAGTGGCATTGGCAGAGGGTGGTATGAGGATTGCTACGCCACCGTGGGTCGCAAAGTTAGACTAAGCGAACACAGAGAAAGTGCGAGATGTAAGTGCTATAGGTCAGGGAGCCAGATTTGGGGGCTGTCATGGATCCTGCAAGGCCCCATCATTATTAAGAGAGGGAGGCCCCCAGGCCCACTCGGGAGTGGGGGGTAGGGCCGGCAGCCATGGGCTGCAGGGGGAGGGCGCAGTCAAACCCCTGGCCTGGGGTCAATCCCTTGACCTCTGGGCATCGGTTGCCCCCCCAAGCACCTGAGTGGTCCGAGGGCGAATCTCCCTTTCTACATTCAGACAAAGTGAATCGTAATAACAGCACCTGTTCTGAGAGCCAGGATGGCTCTGGGCCCTCAACCCATGCCCGAGCTTTCACTCTTTTATTACCGTTGATAATCCTACACGATTTCAACATTTGCATTGTTGGCAGTGTTCTATGGTGATAAATCCCCCCTTCTGAGGAGGCCAGCCAGGAACATTTTGTGGGCATCTGTCTAAAGACCATAGCAAGACAGAGGTCTGGCCTGGGGGCAAGGGAAAGCCATAGTAAGGAATGACCAAATGCCCAGTCTTGCCCACACCAGCTCCAGGAGACCAGGCTCTTCTCTGAGTCTGCGGTCCTACCTGATGCTCCCGCACCTGCAGGACCCTAGTGGGACAGTCTCTGATGAAGCCCGCACCTGCCGTCTTTGCAGACACGTTCCCGTTGACACTTGTGCTCACTTGTTTTCACTCATGGACTCTGGTCTCCATGCCTGTTGGGCTAGCTTCGTGGGCTGGTCATTGTGTTTTCAAAATGATTTGCTGAGTAATGGGAGGTTTAGGATGAAAGCGGTTTCCTTGGAAAGCATCGGCAGGTAAGGATGCTTGGCGACACCACGACCCAAAGACCTTACTGCACCAAGTCCGAAGCTCTGAGTGAACTGGGTCCACCAAGTGATCCAAACCTGGGCTCTGCTCCCCTTGGGGCACGCCTCCTCGGGCTCACCGCCACTCCCAGGGGGTAGCCCTGAGAAGTCCCAGCTTCCTGTGAGTATCTCCAGTGAGGCCCCCGACCTGGTATGGGTCTAAGACTTTGATTTCTGTCCCCGTGCTCCATAGGACCTTCAGACACTGAAGTTCTCACTCTTGTTCAGTAAACGCCTTCTGGCTGAGAGCAGGTTCTGAGCGCTCGTCTCCTCTCGGACTCCCTGCTTTCTCTCCCATTAGGTGCTTTACCATCTACCAGCTCCTCAGCTTTAAAGAAGAGTGACTCTTCTGAGCTGTGTCCCAAGATTTCTTACTCTTTGGAGCAGTCGGGGGGTATCCAAATACCCCCGGGCTGCCATTATGGAGGCCGGGAGGACGATTCAAGTCTGCAGAGCCTACTGTTCCTCCTTAAGCCTCGGTTTCCTCACCTGCAAAATTGGAACAGCTAATCCTACTCACACTACAGGTAAAGTGTTCAGCGCAGCTCTGGGCCTATAGTAATTACTCATGTGAATCTTTCAGACTGAAAAAGATAGAAAATTCAGCAAGCCTTGGGAGAAATCATTGCCCCTTCCCCGAAACACAGCGGAGGATCCCTGGTGGTACCAGACCCACTTCTGCAAGGCACCCTTCCCAGAAGCATGTCCCCAGCCAGCCGATCCAGCGTCTTGCCATTGTAAACATAAATCAGAAACCATGCAGGTATGTGCAGAATGGACGCACCTGTTCAGGTGTTTACAGCCTTCGCTTGCACTCAGTCCTGCCCAGACATGGGCGCCATGTCTTCTCCCCATTATACAGAGGCATCCAGGGTACAGCTGCCACTTACCAAAGTCCTGCTCGTTCTCCAAGTGCAGCTTCTGTGTGAAAAGTCTCGCCTCACAAGAACTCAGAACACCTTGAACCTCACCTGACTTTTGCAGCTTCTGTGTCAATTTATCCCCCACGTAGCACCGTCTTTAAAGGCACTCACCCGTCCGTCTCCACAGCTGTCCTTAGCAATCATGCAGGAGCTCGGAACTGTGGAGGAGATGCAAGGCGTGGGGTGAACACGAATATGCAGAAGGACTTTGATCCCAAGAAAGGGGGCAGTGTTTCCTGCTACTATTCTAAGAAGAGCAGGGGGGTGAGTTCTACACTTGCATAAATTCCAAAGTCGGTCCTTAACTGCATAGGTCCGTGTTACCCAGAATCTAACCAAAGCCAAAGTCGATTCTAATGGTCTCTCAACTCACATTGAAAAATAGTCAGGGGTGCCTGGGTGGCTCAGTGGGTTAAAGCCTCTGCCTTTGGCTCAGGTCATGATCCCAGAGTCCTGGGATCGAGCCCCGCATCGGACTCTCTGCTCAGCGGGGAGCCTGCTGCTTCCTCTCTTTACCTGCCTCTCTGCCTACTTATGATCTCTCTCTCTGTGTCAAATGAATAAATAAAATCTTTTAAAAAAAAGAAAGAAATAAAATAAATAAATAAAAATGGCCAAACCCAGCCAGAAATACTAAAAATGACAGCAACATGAGGCAATGAGCCAAAAAATTCACAGAAGTCTGAAACCACTCATTTCTATATTTGCACAATACGTTTATTCTAATCTTAAATCCCGAGGCACGGGGAATTAGGTGCAGCAATGTAAGGCAGGCTGCTCTTGGAAGAGCCATCTCAAAATACATTATCGCTGAGCCCATCCTGAGCAGAAGGGGCTCCTGGTCTCTGTGGCTCGGGACCCAGAGCTGCAAGTTGTTGGTCTCTGAGGGTCTACACACCCAAAGTGCTTTGGGTGTTGTGTGGACACTGTCCCTGGTGTTGGGCAGCAGGGCAGCCTGGCCCTGTGCCAGGGCCCCAGAGGCAGTCACAGGGATGGTCCTTCCAGAAGGAATGGCTTTGTTCATAATCCCTCTCTGATCCCCACTTGCCTAGAGGATCAAAGGAAATAATAATTTAGGGCATTTGACTTTTCTTGCTGGCTCTGATGGGCAGCATCCTAACAGCAAAAACATGTTGGCATCGTCCATTATTAGAGTTGAAGTCACGTGTCCAAGGGCTCACAGCTAGCAAATGGCTGAGATGTAATTTGGGTCCTGGGTCTGCTTCCAAAGTCTCTGCTCTGACCCTGTGGGCTGGGTCCCTGAAAACTCCTGTCACAGCCGGAGTCTACGGACCATTCAGAAGGGACTCCCAAAGCCTCCCCTGCCCTTGTCTGAATGGAGAGCCCTCCATGATGGCAAGAGGGACACTTCCTGTCCATGCAGCAGTTACTGAGCACCTACTATTTACCCGAGGCACTGTCTTAGGCCCTGGAAATTAACCGTCAACAAGACAGAAGAGATGCATGTCACAAGGTGCAGCACACACTTAACAAATGAACAAGAGGATGGAGAGTGTTATTTGCTCTGGCCCACAGGACACGAGGCTGTTGAATGTGAATGCAGGAAGGTTGCCAGGTGTGGGGCAGGACTGCAGGGTCTGAGATCATCATCTCCCTCTGGGGAGAAGACATCAAGTGCTGGCCCCATGAGGAGGAGGACAGGGAACGGCCATGGAAGGTGTTTCCAACAGAGGCTTGTGGTGGGAACCAGCTTGGTGTGTTAGAGCAGAGCTTCCCTGAACCACTGTGTATTAGTCAGCTCAGGCTGCTGTAACAAATAGCACAGACTGAGTGGCTTACACTGTGGGAACTTATTCCCACACAGTTCTGGTGGCTGGAAGTCCAAGATGAAGGTGTGGGCAGGGCTGGTTCCTTCCGAGGCCACTCCCCGCAGCGTGCAGATGGCCCCCTTCTCCCCGTGTCCTTCCTCTGCATGTCTGTGTCTAATCTCCTCTCCTCATGAGGACACCCTTAAGATTGGAGTAGATCTCACCAAAGTGACCATGTTTTAACTGAATCACCTCTTTGAAGGCCCCATCACCAAATATTGTCACATTGAGAGTTATGGCTTATGTATATGAATTTGGGGGAACACAGTTCAGTCCATAACACAACCAGAGGCCTTGTTACAATCCAGATTTCCAGACACAGAGTTTCTGAGGCAGTAGTTCTCAGATGGGGCCCAAGAATCCGCATTTCTAACAAGTTGCGAGGTGATGCTGCTGGGCCAGGGACCCCACTTTGAGAAACACTTTACAGTGCCCGAATTTCACTGAGGCAGCCCCAGCGTGAGCTGGAGCAGGGCTGAGCCATGACTAGCAGAAGGTGAGGGGCCCTGGGCCCCGGCCTGCATGGGGGCTCTGTACTGAAAGCATTTGTGTGCAAAACCCAGCTTCACTTCCTGTTAGCCCTGTGACCTTGGGAAGTTATCTAAATGAACTTAACCTCATTTCAACGTGGGGCCTTTGCATTCCCGTCATCCACATAAAGCTTCCAGCAGTGCCTGGGAACCATCAGCTTTTTATTAGCAGAAGCAGAGATAATCCAACATTAGCAGGACACTTGAGTTGTACTTCTGCGGAGACCCTTCAGAGGAGTTCCCCACGTCAACCCTTGGGACTCTTCCTTCTCATAAAGTCCTGCCCTGGTCCCAGCCATCTTTCTCCCGGGTGCAGAGAAGGGGCAGGCAGGAGAGAGCTACCTTTCCCCCCGACCCTGCTGGGTCACACCCTTGACCTCTGCAGGCAGCACACGGTGTGTCCATGATGGTAGACATTCACTATGTCTCAGCTGCTGCTCCTCCCGCTGGTTTCCAGGCTTTGCTCTGGGGCTTTGCTCTCTGAAGGAGCCTCTAGCTTCTTCTTCATCACCATGAACTTGCTCAGCCCTCCTGGCCTCCTACCACCTGGTTGAGGTCTTCAGGCTTTCTTTCTTCTGCAGGGTGGTGAGCAGCACACGGGGAGAGAGAGGTTGTGCCTCTGGAGACACAGAGCTCCTGAGATCCGCACTGTGAAGGCTTTCTTCAATCCCAAACGGCTGATCCTCAAGGGCCAATGACAGAGGCAGCCCTAAGGGGTGGAAGAGTCACAGGACCTGGGTCCAGATGCCTCCCATTTCCACTACAATGGCCCCCTTGAGCTATGGTTTCCCCATGAGTAGGGAGGACGATGCCCAGGCACTGGCCAAGGAGGTCCCCAGGTCATCCTGGAAAGTCGGGAGCACACTGTGCATTGGGGATCAAGACGGAACTACTCTTTTTAAAATAACTTCTATTTGGAGGGGTGCCTGGGTGGTGGCTCAGTCAGTTAAGCATCCGATTCTTTATTTCAGTTCAGGTCATGATCTCAGGGTCACGAGATCGAGCCCTGTATGGGGCTCCCTGCTGGGTGAAGGGCCTGATAAAGATTCTCTCTCTGCCTCTTCCTCCATCCCTCCCCTGCTGCTTGTGCTTTCTCTCTCTTAAAAAAAATAATAAAATAAAATGAAATAATTCTTTTTTTTTAATTTTATTTTTATTCTTTGCCCAAGGGGTACAGGTCTAAATGAAATAATTCTTATTTGGAAATAATTTCAAAGCTGCAAAATTTTCATATGAAAACAAGAACACTGTAAGGATCATTACCCAGAGTTCCCCCATTGTTGATATAAAAATAACTGTTTTAATGGATATTTTTTAATGCTTCATGTTGCCAAAACTTTATCATGTGAATCTGGGCCCCTCTCTAGGCCTCTCCTGACTCATGCGAGAGATGGGAGGAAAGTCACAGAGGTCATGCCATGGAGGGGGCTGAGCTGGAAGTGGGGAAACCTCTTGATTCACGCTGGGCGGTGGGGAGGGAAGGGGCATGGCCTTCCTGCCTTGGACTCACAGCTCCAGGGAAGGTTCAAGACCCTGTGGAAGAGGCAGGAGCCTGCACCAGGAGAGTCCATGAGCTGGACTCCAGGGCAGACCACCATTTCTCTCTGAAACAACGATGTATTCATTAATGCCAAATCCAGGAACAAGACTCAACCTGCTAGAATCAATTGTGTTCCCCCCTTCCCAAATTCATAGGTTGAAGCCCTTATCTCCCCCATCCCCAATGTGACAGGATTGGGAGGGGCCCTTGGGAGATAATTACAGTTACATGAGGTCATGAGTCTGGGGCCCCACGATGGAACTGGTGGCTTTATAGGAAGGAGAGAGGGATGACCGTCCCCTCTCTGAGGACACAGAGAACAAGAAGGCAGTCATGCGGGCACCCTGGTCTCCGACTTCCCCCCTCCAGACCGTGTGAAGAAGACCTCTGCTGTTTGAGCCCCCAGACTGTGCTATCTTATTACCCCCCGAAGCAGCTGCCCTTACTTTTGCTCACGAGGCCCCAGCAATGCTGAGTTAATTCTAGAAAACCCCATGCTCCTTCCTCCCTCTGAGGCTTCATCTGCTGAACACGTGCTCCCCTCTCCCCACCATCATTCCTGGGTGCCTTATTTCTGCCTAAATGTCACCTTCTAGAAAGGCTTGTCTCCCTGAGTACCCTGTGGAAATGCTTCAATCCCCCGCTATTGTTCCATTCATATTTCATTACAGGAACTTAGCAAAATGCGTCATCCCTTAGCTCATTTTCTGTTTTCTCTTTTACTCTGGGTTCTGGCATGGGTTCTCCCTCCCTGCCACACCTTACCACTTGGCTTGTGCAGGTGCTCCCAGATCTAAGACAGGTGGGGGTAGGGAGGGGGAAATGCTGCAGGAGGGCCAGGTGGGAGTAAGCTTCTTCTCCTAGGAGGCTGGGGTCCCCGTGGTGGCCTGCTCCCTGGATAGGCTTCCCGTGGGGACATGGGGTGGTGCCGGCGCAGAGAATGATGCCGTGGGCTGCATGGGATTCCAACTGGGTGCCACCACCTGTATAGTTAGTGCCCCTGCCATCCCCAAGGCCGTCTGACCAGGGGAATGTTTCACTGTGCCGAGCGCCCCACAGAGCGACCGACCGGGTCAGCTACTTTGGCAGACACGTCTCTCCTGTCTTCCTGCCACCCAGCTCTCTCCCTCCCACACCCGCTCATGCAAACTGCCTTCTCCCCAGCCACCTTGCTGAAAGCCAAGCTCAAGTCTGTCTCGGAGAGTCCAAAGCCGTTACAGGTTCTTAGCCACACAGAGACCTGGAAGGAAACTTGTGGTTTAATTTAATGTGCCTTGAGAAGGCACTGAAGACTTTAAACAGCAAATTTGATTTCCCCCCTTTTCATACATAGGATGACAAGCTCAAAGGAAGAAGTACTAGATTTATCATAGGTTATCCCCTAACCACAGGAAGATGAGTGATTTTTTTCCTCTCTCTATTTTTATATTCCCCAAGTTTTTCAGTATATATATAATTTTTTCAGTCACATAAAATTAAAATCAAGGTTATTCCTGTACAAAGGTCCTGAAGTTGGAGCTGATGTAGCATGGGCAAAGCTGCTTTTCCTAAGAGCAGAGTTTCTTTAAGGAACATTGTTGACTGACAGGAGGAATAAAACTTTTCAAGGGAAGTTTACTGGGATTTCCCAGGAGGGACAAGTTGCCCATAAAATCAAAGACAAACTCTGACCCAAAAAGCTGCTCCTTTAGTTCCAGGGCCTAAGGAAGTGTACCTGTCACCCCCATGATATGAGTCAAATGACCCAAGAAGGATTGCTGGCCCCCATGGGGCCCCAGGACTTGAAATCTCCCTCAGGAGATGAAATTCTTCAAGATAGACCGTTTTTGCTTCAAGACATCCCCACAGAAGTGCCATTGTCTGGATGGAGCCCACACTGAGCTTCTTCAGCTACTAATGTCTTAATGTCAAGGGAATTACCGGATTTTCTTCCCTAAACAAGATTGCACCAACATGACTTCGGTGGGGGGTTGAAGGTGCAGCTCTGAATGGGAGTCCTTTCTGGAAGCCGGTGGGCTCTGGCTCGAGCCTCTCCCATGGATGAGCAAAGGGCTTCCTGTGTCCCTGCTACCCTCTGGCCATGGCAACTGTCAGCCTTGTGTGCACACCCACCTGCCAGAAAGTGTAATGCAGTAGCCAATGGGGAAGGACTTTCGGAAGAAGGGATGGGATGGGGTGGGAAGCTTGAATTTCAAACCTAAAGGACAGTTGCAAAAAATGACACGGAGAACACTTGGACAATTTCACCCAGATTACAATTTACCCAGAAATACTCTTGCATTTCCCTCCTTTGCTTTATCGATGCTTTCTCTTTTTTTCTGAAGCAGTTGAGAGTAAGTTATGCACATCTCAGCCCAGAAAACTCCAGTGCTCTTGTCCCAGGAGGAGGCCTGGTCCTCTCAGAGCCACAGAGGGCACCACCCACCTCCTTTATGTGGATCAACACAATATTTAGCTACCCTGTGTTCCTTCCAATTCCTGGCACCTAACCCAGCAACACTGTTTTGGCAGGTCCCCTCCAGGAAATTGCCAGGTCAGGGACTACATTTATGGTCATGGCTCTTTCTCTTCCAGTCTTTCCTTGTCTTTTATATCTTAGACACTTCCAAAGAACTCAGTCCCAGCCCCCACCCATCTTCCATTTTAATAGGACAGCCTTCGTTTTGGCTTCCCCGGATGCATCCTTGCAATTAGAGTCAGATTATTTATCTCTGCACACTTACTTCTGGCCGTTGGCATTAAGACCCTTCTCTCCTCCCTCATTAAGTGATTAATCAATATACTTATTATCGGCATGCACTCCTTTGAATCCCATTTTCCCCAGTGGTTTATCATTTATTGCTGCATCTGTTGGGGGCTCCTCAGTGACTGAGGTCTGGCCAGCAGGCACCTTCATGCTCACTCCCCTTTCCTGGGGACACGCCCATCCTTTGTTGGATCTCTTCCTCCCTTCCCAGCAGAACAAGCTGCTCCACGCTCCGCCTACTTTGCTCCAACCTGGAATCTGCCATTTCTCCAAGCAGCTCTGGTTGCCTTGGAGACCAGGATTGAGCACTTGTGATTGGATAATGTTCTCAACACTTCTTGATCTCTTTGTTTGGACAGAGCCAGCTCCCCCCAACCCCCGCAATTCCAGTCCGTCCCTTCAAGGGTCTTTCTTTTCTTCCCCTAGGTCATGTTTGCGCGTCCTTCCTTCCACAGGGGAAAGCTAGGTCCCCTTGATCCTGCACATTCATTCCTTTGTTTAATCCGATTACACATATAATATAGTTTCAGGATAGCTTGACCCACACCATAGCAAAGGCTCATGAGATTTCAGGATTTCCTTGCAATCCTTCATTTGCCTTCCCACCTCCCCAGCCCCTGTACAAACAGGGAGAAATTTAACAACAAATTAGTTACAGTAAGAAATATGATACACGTGAAATACGAACACTATTCCAAATTGTTCCATTCCATCAAAGGAATTAAGCAACCAAAGTGGACAACAGTGTGTGTATGTGTGTGTGTATGTGTGTGTGTGTGTTGGCAGGAGGCAGGAATGGAAATACATTGTAATAACCTGCCAGCTCTCCTCACAGTACCAGAGAGCTAACTTCACTATGGAGATGGCAATAATGTTTTTCTCTGCCAGAAGAACTGGGATTTGCTATGTAATAAAAAAAAAACTTGGTGCTAAAATATATACAGATCCTGTACAATGAAATTCACAGTGGGGGCAAGGGCTCCGAGTCTAACTGTTGAAGTCCTGTGTTGTGCACACAGACCTGGTTCTCTTTTTCTCCCCACCCATGCATAGCCCTCAAGGCGGGGGCGACCTGATGTTTGCTGTTCCACATCACCTGGCTCTCTCTCTGAGTCTGTCCAATGCTCTAACAATGAGTGGGACCCAGTCCTCATGACACACCAGAGCAGCTTCTAGAAACATCAGACTCATCGGAAGCACAGCCGTTTCACGCAGAGAATAAAGCTTGATTGGCACGTGTTCATGAACCTGATTTGTGTCAGACAGGCCTATTTTCCATGTCGAGGCCCTGTACTTCAGTTGAGAGATGGTCTCCTGTCTTTATGTAGTGAGCACTAGCATGAAGTTCCACATCAAACCCACATAAGGATTTCAAGACAGAAATGGCTTGAGCATATTTTTCTAATGGAAAGACGTGAGGTAACCCAATACCTTTGTCCTACTCCCCCTATCTATCTTTCCACCTGTTCATTCAAGACACGTTTACTTGGAGTCTGCAAAGGACCAGGCCACGTGCAAGGGGCTGAGCAGACAGGGATCAGGCAGAGTGAGGGCTCCCCCCACCTGAGCATAGGGGACTGGGAAGGTGGGGTACTTTTCAAGGAAGTGATGTTTAAGCCAGTAAGTTTCCAGGGTTGAGTGGAGGACATCCAGCCCACAAGAAGGAAGTGTGTTCTGGAGATTGAACAGCGTATACCAAAGTACCGAGGAGGATGGAGCAGCAATGAAGGCAGAGCGTGCAGCC
This sequence comes from Ailurus styani, assembly GCA_002007465.1. Lineage (NCBI taxonomy): Eukaryota > Metazoa > Chordata > Mammalia > Carnivora > Ailuridae > Ailurus > Ailurus styani. Next base: position 996,325 of record LNAC01000366.1, on the reverse strand, counting down.
AAGGGAACCAGGAGCCTTGGCTTCTCTCCCCAAACCTTCACTGGGGGCTTTACTCCAGAGTGCCCACACCTTACCTCTTCAGGGTGGTGGTCTCAGGTGGTTGAACTTCTTACACAGTGGCTGCCTTCCTCCATAGTAAGGGTCCTACAGAAATCAGGTGGAAGATCACAGCCTTTCATGACCTAGCCTTGGAAATCACTAGCCTCACTCTCACCTGACTCACTTGTCAGGAGAGCCACAAGTCCACCCAGGTTCAAGAGGAGGGACACGGGTCCTACCTGTCCACATGGGAATGTGCCAGAGTTGGCCTTCTGGTTTTCCATGCCTCTGATTACAAATCATTTATATTGTCCCTACAAGAAAATCCACCTTCCCTTCCCTGGAGCCCCTCAAAATCATTCCATTATAGCATCAGGCTGCAGCCCAGGGCCCGGACTCTCATCTCCTAAGTGTCACTCAGGTGTGGGTGAAGCTCATCATGCGCAGGTCCTTGGATAGAGCTCCTTGAGGTTCTTCCTGATCTGGACACCCATGAAGTCCAAGCGATCTATGCCTCATTTAACCCATATATAATTATGGGACCAGAATAGGACACCTGCTTGCAGTGGATGGTGAACGGTGGACCCCCACTACTGCCCCCAAAGTTATGTCCCACTCCTAACCTCTGGAATATGAGATTGTAATCTTATTTGGAAAAAAACTCTCTGTGGGTATAAGTAAGTTAAGGATCTCAAGATGGTATTGTCCCAGATTTAGAAAGGTTCCTAAATCCAGTGACAGATGTTCTCATCCGAGAAGGGCAGAGGGACATTTGAGATGCAGAGATACAAAAAAGACCGTGTGAAGACAGAAAGTGAGGCTGGAGTCCTGCAGCCCTAGACAGAGGACCCCTAGGGCCACCAGAAGCCAGAGACCAGGAAGGACCCACCTCCAGATCTTTGGAGGCATCCCTGCCATCACCTTGATTTTGAACCTCTGGCCTTCAGAAGTCTCTATTGATTTAAGCCTCCCTGTTTGTGATCATTTGTCATGGCAGCCACAGGACACTGTACCCTGCTGCTGACACTCCACTCATAGGGCTGAAGACACCCAGGCCTGCTTCTCAGCAGTGATTCTCTGTGGCTCTTGACTCTGCCTTCTGGGATCTCAGCTCAGGTCAAGTTCATCCTTCCCTTTCTCGCCTTGTTTGTGATGGAGGCATCTTTCAGACTGCTCCTCCCCATCATAGCTGGGGATTCCAAGGGCCTTTCACTTTCTACCATCCCTGGCCCTTCCAGTCTATGATAATACAATTCCTTTCTCCGGATATTCCAATCATGCCAACTGCAAAGTATGAAAATTAAGATCCTGAGGGTAGGCTCCTAGCTAGGAGCTCAGAAGGTAAAATAGAGGCTAGCACAGGTGTCATTATTATCTACTTCATTTAATTATACTTGGAAAATTTTTCATTAGAATTATGTCATTTATTTGTTTTTGTTTTTAATTGTGGTAAAACATAGATAACATGAAATTTACTATTCTAACCATGTTTACATGTACATTTTGGTGGAATTAAATACATTCCCTTTGTGCAACCATCCCCACCATAAAACTCCAGAATGTTTACTTCTTCTCAATGTTAAACTCTGCACCCATTAAATAATAACTCCCTATCACCTACCCCTCGTGCCTTGCAAGTACCATTCCACCTCCTATCTCACAGATGTGGAATGATACAATATTTGTCTTTCTGTGATGGGCTTGTTTCACTATCTTAATGTTTTCGAGGTTCACCCATGTTGTAACATGTGTCAGAATTTGTTTCCTTTTAAAGGCGAATCCTACTCCACTGTAGGTACCTGCCACACTCGGCTTATCCCTTCATTCATCAGCGGACACTGGGGTGGCTTACACGTTTGGTTATTGTGAATACTGCAGCTCTAAACACGGATATGCAAATATCTCTTCAAGACCCTGATTTCAATTATTTTGGATTCATACCCAGAAGTGGGATAACTGAATCTTATGGTTATTTTATCCCTAATTTTCTTGAGGAGCCGCCATACTGTTTTCCATAGTGGCCACACCATATGACAGTTCCACCAGTAGTGTGCAAAGGTTCTGATCCAAGCATGTGAAAGACTGTTTACAATACAAATAATTATCTCCATTTCTCCCCATAAGATAGTCTTCTTCTCTTTCCTTCTTCAACAATAGGAATATTAAGAAGCACATATGCTAATATTTGTTCTGCTCGGTCACCCTAGCTTATCACTTGCTCTACAATATTCAGTAAAGACTAACTAAAAGCTTCGGGCGCCTGGGTGGCTCAGTGGGTTAAAGCCTCTGCCTTCGGCTCAGGTCATGATCTCAGGGTCCTGGGATTGAGGCCCGCATCGGGCTCCCTGCTCAGCGGGGAGCCCGCTTCCTCCTCTCTCTCTGCCTGCCTCTCTGCCTAATCGTGATCTCTCTCTCTCTCTGTCAAATAAATAAAAATTTAAAAAAAAAGTTCCAAAGGATGCCTTTGGACCATGATAATAAGAGTTGACACAAAGTTGACAGTAGGGACATGTCATGATGTGAGGTGACTCTCTGAGGAACACACGAGATGTTATAGGGGACCCAACATGGTACCTGACTTGAGGAGGCTTCGAATGTTACTCTTTCCCTCTCAGACTAGAATTAAAGTTAAATCATTAGTAAGTCACACCACTTACCACCTGACCACTGATTTTTAAGAATATTATCAGTGAAGAATGTCATTTTCACATAAAGCTCTACATGTGTCCTCAATATATAAACAGAGTAAGAGGAGCTTTTCTGATTCCCTAAGAGGTGAAGTGAGGTGGGTAGGAAATAGCACCTCTCACTCCTTCTCCTACCTAAGAAATTTCTTCAGAACATAGCTTGAAAACAAACACCTTAAAACAGGATTGGCAAACTATGGCCCATGAGACAAATCCAGCCCACTGCCTGCGTTTGTAAATAAAGCTTTATGGAAACACAGCCATGTCCACTGGCTTATGCATTGTCTATGACTTTCTTGATACATGACAGTATTGAGTCATCACAACAGATGCCACAAAGCCAAAAATATCTGGCCCTCGACAGAAAATATTTGCCAATGTCCTTCATAAAACTGAACTCAATTGGCAGAAAGACTTATGAATAACCATGATCACACGGGCTCAAGGCACCGCTGGTCAGGGACCAGGTTCCCTGACGAGCCAGCTAGGGCACACACAGTCTTCTGTGGTGAGGGGACTGCCTGGCTAGGAGCACGTCAGGTAGGAGACTGGTGGTTTCTTGAAGGGGAAAAGTGTGTTCTTAGTAGAAAGAGGACCACATACAAGCAAAGGAGAACAAAATAGGGACACTGCAATGGATGTTTTTAAAACAACAATGGAAAACTAAATAAAGAAATGATCGAGCAAATTTTTAAAAATAGGACACAAGTATTTTCTTCCCAGAAATGTGTACTGTCAGTTCAACCCTGTCTTTAGAATGGAAGCAAGGAGGATGGTCTTGTGCCCAGACATCAGCAAACGCACAGAACACTTTCCAGTGTCCAGCCACCCAGCCTTTCAGCCTTTATCGTTGAATCTAAGAGAAAAACCATGGTCCCACAGCACTACCTAATCTACCCGAGAGCAGGTGGAAAATCAGGAGGCTTTCCTACTCAATCTTAGCAATTCGACAAGCCACAGCAAAGGATGCCAACATTTAAAGATGTAATTAAAAATCTGAAATTCATTTCCACCTGGTCTCGAAGCCAACGACATTGACAAGTATCTGATTAGCGCGAGTTGGCTAAGAACTCTGCATACTTTGAGGAAAAGAAATATCAAGCGTGCCTCCCCCTCCACCACGGCTCCCTGTGTTTGCTGACAAGTCTTGTGCTCTGAACCCTGCTGAGGTCAAAGAGGTTTTGAAAGGAATCCAGACACACTAGTGACATGTATATACATGACCTTGCTTTGGCACATTATAATAATCAAGGCACTCTATACTTTATTCCAGTGTTCCACACGGTAATAAACATGTTCTTTGGAGACAAAGAGAAAATTTGAAGAGTAATCAATTGTGATATCACTCCTTGATTATGCTCATATTTTCTTCAGTACTATGTAATTAGTAGCTGCAATTGCTTAGCCAAGTAGGGATTAGAGGAGGGACATAAACGTTACCCCACACAGAATGAATTACTCATTCCTCCCTGTGCACACACATTCAAATATTTATGGGATTTTACCTCCAGCACTGCTATGGCTGCCCAATGTCGTGATAAAACACGGTAGTCATTTTACTGACACCATAGCCACATTGTAAAGAAAATCCAGGCAAGCTGAATCCATCAAGAAGAGACTATTGCACTGGGTTGGCTGGTGACTAGAATCTATTTCATGGCTACGGTTGACACGACTGGAACTTTCCATCCACGTGGGTCCCTCTGGGCTGGCCTTCAACCCACCCATTGTCAGAGCTGAACGTGAGGTGAAAGCACGTGAGGTAAGGTGAAAGCAAAGAAAGAGAGCAGGAAAGACTCATGAGTTTGGCAGAGTCTGGGTCTAGAGTCAGACCCTGAACAGGATCCTGGAAACTGGCCACCAGGAATGGTATCCCTTTTTCCTCTGAGTGACAGAGAAGGACCTTCTGCAGGGCTGTTGTCAGCAGACAGGACCTAAAGCTCTCACAAATGTGGTCATCATGCTTAGCTATTGTCAAGTGATTTGAACAAATTTACTGAGGACAATATTTTGCTCAGGATCGAATTGTTGAATAATATATGATTGCTGATTTTCTTTTTCATTTCATATTTTTAATGTCTTTTCATCTAAATAAACATATTTCAGTAATGGTACTAACAATGGCTGCAGATGTTGCTTCTGTTGAGCTAAGTCATAATTTATTTTACCAATTCCCATCACTAAACATTTCTTCATACATGCTTTTACCTCTTCATCAATACTGAAGTCTGAGAATAAGAAATACTACATGATACGTATGCCCATTTTTAGGATGGAAATATATTTTCAAATTGCCCTACAGGAGCACTATAATCATTCCTACTTTCACCAGTAGCTACATGAGAGGGTGACCATGGCCCAACACCTCCTTCAATATACTTATTAATTTTTTTGTTGCCTTAGATAATTTTAAAGATGACAGTATTACCTCACTGGTGTTTCAGTTTGCATTTTCTTTAAGCTCCAGAGAACCACCGGTTCATGATGACAGCCCATAGTCTTCAGCTGGCAGACACAGGGGGACCTGCAGTGCCCATGCCCGGTGTGCAGCCTGCCCATGGCCAGCACGGGGACCCCAGCATCCCCAGCAAGTCACTGGGACCCTCAGCACAGGCGGTGGTGCAACTCCATGTGTGGATGGAGGGTCACCAGCAAGCAGAGCTTCCCACCTGAGCATCATGGTGCCATCATCCCAAACTACCTCATTTCCAATCCTGGCGAAGCTTGGGCTTCATTCTCTGCTTGTTGAGCAGTATTACCTCAAGATCAAACCCATAGTTCCCATTGCTGTGTGGATTTCTCATGCAGTTAAATCCAGAGTGGCTGAGTCCTGAAAAATACATCTTCTTGGTCCATCCCTGCCCTGGGAACACTCTCTTGCAGTGAGTCATGGGCACTGCAGAAGGGGCCAGGAGGTGAGGCGTGGAAGGCCCAAATCTGTGTTTGATTTTCAGTGTTTGCTGGCTCTGTCACTTATTCTTCTTCTGGTCAGTTTCTTCATCTGCAAAAGGCAGTTCATAAGGCGCACTGCTTTAATTTTTATGAATATCAGATATGGCCACCAATGCAAATACCCTGTACACGTGCAATCTTATCAACAGCAGTAGCAATGAATCCTGGCGGTCACCTCCTTCCTTCTTTGTCTTGTGTTCTCACAGCAAATCCTTCTGTGAGCAGCCCCAGGATCTCTTCCCTTCCTGAGGAGCAGGGGGTGTGCACTGAGGTCTGCATGTGTAGTTCCTACCCTTCCCCCAAGCTGCTGCCCGGGCCTGGACGGCCTCCAGGGCATTTGGCCTCTGGAGTTACCGGGGCAACACGTGAAAACAAAGGCATGTCTGCACTACAAAACCTGACGGGGTGGCAAGAAGGGCTCAGGGGCGGTGAGAATGAGAGTCCTGCCCCCGCACAACTCTCGTCCCCTCCACCTCTGTCTGCTCCAGCCTGAGCCCATTCCACAGGCAGTGGAGATCCGTGGAGACGGGGAAAGAAGAAGCTCGCAAATGACTCGGGCCCTCCGTTTGGAGATGCTGAATAACGAAGATTCCCTTTAGCAACAGTGATGGCTAGTTTCATATCAACTTGACTGGGCTATGGGTGCCCAGGTATTTCAGGAAACACTGTTCTGGGTGCATCCGTGAGGGTGTTTCTGGATGAGATAAACACTGGGATTGGTAGACTGAGTGAGGCCCTCCCCACTGTGTCTGAAATAAAAAGCTGGATAAGAGATCCTTCTTTCTGCCTCACTGTCTTCAAGCTGGGACATAGGTCTTCTCCTGCCTTTGGACTCAGATTCTGCATAGAATTCATGCCAATAGCTCTCCTGCTTCCCAGGCCTTTGTACTTGGACTGGAAACACATCACTGGACCTACGGAGTCTAAATTTCTCAGTCTCCGTAATCATGTGAGTTGATTTCTTAAAATAAATAAACACACACACACACACACACACCCTACTGGTTCTGTTTCTCTGGAGACCCAGAGGGCTACACTGACTTATCTCCCTAGCAACGGACCAGCGATGTCACCGTGAGAGACAACGTATCCTCTGTAAGTCTTCCCTTCTGTGCCACAGGGGTGATTACATTGACCTCACATATAAAGATGTTGAGAGGATGGAGGGAGCACTTAGCATTTGGTGTTGGGTTCATAGTAAGGCTCCACAGACCATGGCTTGGTAGGAGGTTTACAAAGGGCATTAGGAAGCCACTGGCTCATTGGGTCCTTATCCTCCTTGACAGACTTGCCTGCGACCCCTGACAGGGAGCTGCCCAGTTATTTCTACCACGCCCATCTCTTCCACCCTCAAATCCTGCTTTTTCAATTAGACAAGTGTTTCTCAACGTGCCATCACAGGTATATGCACTAGAATGACCTGTAGATTTACATGTGGAACAAATAGACAATTCTTGAATCCCACCCAGACCCACAACCAGGACACACTGGCAAGGAGCCAGGGAATTTGCATTTTTAACAAGCTCCCTGGGTGATTCTCTGCCTTGGGCCCTGCTGAGCCCCCTTACTCCATGCAGATGTAATTAAGCCTCTTAATTACAATCTGTGCCAAGAATTAACAGTCTTAATGATCTGAGAACACTGACTGACAATAAAAGGCATGAGGTAGCTTGGTTTTTACTCAGAATGAAGGTAGGATTTGAGCATTGCTGAAAGTAGCCATCCCCTGGTGTAACTAACCAGGGATTCCACGTGAAAACACAGTGTTGGTCGGGACAACACCCTCCCCTCCATGGTGGAGTCCAGTTACTGAAATGGGACTCACACTGCGATTCTACAGATCTCCAAGGCTCTAATGACATCAGGGCAGATGCCTGTTGAACTTCTGATTGAAAGGAGACACGTCTCGCACAGGGTGTCCATTTGGATATCTGTAGACGCAACCTCAGAACATGTGGTTATCCCACAACATCCCTATGCAGAGGTCAGTTTGACCACGAAGTCTGTAAACAGCGCCCCCATGAGTAAGGCAATGCTACCTGCTGTCGATCTTCACATACCTGCTTTACTGCAGTAGGAGTGGAGGTGCAGAGACTCTGAATTGACTTTGTAACAGTATCACCAGTGAAGTCCAGATTTTCAATTCTGACCACAGGACCAACAAAGCTATTTCTGCTCTCCCTTACTCTTCATTAATCTCAGATGTCTGTTCATATTCAGTCCAGGTCTGATAGAGCAAGAGAAATGAGGGCAGAAAGTGGGTTCTTGGGTCCTGCTGTAAAAAGGACCCGGTTTGGGGAGCTGGTCTGACACAAGTGAAATGACCCGTCATTGAGGCAGACTTGCCAGCACCAGCCAGGCCCTACTCTACTCTCCCATTATCATCATCTGTCATGAGTGGGAGGCCTTGGACCTGGACGATGCTGCTGAGTTTCCCAGGAGGCAGAACACCATAAGCTCTTCTGCCTCACCACTTGCATTGTACATTTCAGGTCATCATTTTTNNNCCGCAGATTCACTTCTCCGCACGTCCTACCTTCCAGAAAGTGGTCGATTTTCTGTTCCTAGACTTGCTGCTCTTCTTCTCTTCGATCTCCGGTAGAATTTGTAGGTGTTCAGAATGGTTTGATAGCTCTGTGGGTGAATTCCTGGGACCTGATGATAATCGGTCTCCTACTCCTCCGCCATCTTGCCGCTCCCCCCTCAGGTCATCATTTTTGTTGAATGAATAAATCACCGTGAAAGCCCCTTAAAGAATGGGACAGAGAGGGAGTCCTTTAGATGAGAGCTGGAGAAAGAAAGGCTTTGTAAGTCTCAGTTATAGACTGTTCCTGGGCTGGTGCCAGGGGCAGGTGGTAGAGAGAAGGGTGGGGAAGGAAGTACAAGGAGAAATGAAAGCACAGGCTATAAATCTCCTAATTATCTGACAGCCACCTCTGCTTTTTCAGCTTCCTCTGATTCTCCTTCCTGAGGCTGATGACCAGGGCTCATTATGGATGGCAGGAGTCACTGAGCTCGGGAACCTCTCCGCCCTGCATTATTGGAACATTCGTTCAGGTTTCGACCTTTCATTTTTCCCCTCAAATCCTTGCTTACATTGATGTTGTTTGTTACAAGATATCTGGGACTTGCATTTCCTTCCAAGATGGAGAAACAGAGGCTGGATTTTCCCTCCTACTTGAAATGACCGAAACCAAGGCAAAATAGATGAAACATTCATTTTCAGGACATTGGAAACTAAGCAATGAGGGATAGTGATGAAAGATGGGACACAAGCCAGGTAGGTCCTACAGTTTCCCCAATCTTAAGGCCCTGGGAACATTTCCAGGCCCCATACAGGGAAAAGGATTAGGTAGAGCCCAGAGGACACCTGAGGAGAGGAAACTGAGGGAGAATACGGGAAGACCAAGAAGCAGAGTTGCTGATTGCTGGGTGCCAAAGAATGGAAAGGTGAAGAGAGAGAGAATTCCAAATCTGGAAAGGGTCCAGCTGGAGTATTCAGCTGAGTGCCGACGTGGGGAAACGACCTGAGTCCGGGGAAAGAACCGCACAAGCGGGTGGGAGAGAGCAGCACCCAACACCCACTCAGGTCAGGGAACAGTACCGGTTCCCTCAGACTGGAAACCTCAGCATCCACGCGCATTAGATACATCAAGCAGAAGCGTCTTGCCTGGGCAGCAGAAAATAATCCCTGCTAGCCTGAGTGCTAGTCTAGTTCCATCTACCCAATTTGAAAAGAACGATCTGAAAGAACGCAACAATTTTCAAGTAACTTAATGGTATCTCACAATAAAGATATAGATCCACAAACCAAAACTAACCCAGAAAGGGGCGCCTGGGTGGCTCCATGGGTTCAGTGTCTGACTCTTGATTTCGGCTCAGGTCATGGTCTCAGGGGCGTGAGATCGAGATCCACATCCGGCCCTGTGCTACATGTGGATCCTGCTGGGGATTCCCTCCTTCCCTTTCCCTCTCGCCCTCCTCTACTCTCTCTGGGTGTCTCTCTTTCTGAAAACAAAACCAAACCACAACTAACCTATAATGCATACAGATGCCAGAATCATCAGACAAGGATATTAAAATATTCTTTATTCTATATGTTGGAATGTTAAGTAGGAACATGGAAAATATAAAAAATACTCAAAAATTAAAGAGGTCACAATATAGTGGTTAGGGTAGATGGCAGAGCAGACATTGCAGAGGACAATTTTAATGAACTGAAAGAATGAATGATAGCAACTATTCAAAATGAAACCCAGAAAGAAATATCAAAAGAGAATGAATAAAGTAAAGGCAGTGAGTTGTGAGAAAACCTTAGGTAGCATAACATATATGTCACTGAAGTTCTGAGAAAGAGTCAAGGAAGTTGAGTCAGAAAAAAATATTTGAAAAAATAATACCTGAAGTTTTTCTAATTATGATGAACACCATAAATCCACAGATCCAAGAAGTCCAGAGAATGCCAAGCACCAGAAACATGAAGAAAGCTAAATCAGGGCATATAAAAACCAATATTAAAAAGAAAAACTAAAACTAGCCAGGGGTGGGGGGGAGGGAAGAGAGAAGGGGGCTGCAAATTGAGTTCAATAACCAATGACCAATGGTTTAATCAATCATGCATATGTAATGAAACCTCCATAAAAACCCCTGAACAACAGGGTTTAGAAGCTTCCTAGCTGGAGGACACAACCATGTGCCAAGAGGGTGTTGTGTTCCAACTCTATGGGGAAACAGGCGTCAAGATACCTTGGGACCTTGCCCTATGTACCTCTTCATCTGGCTGCTCATTTGCATCCTTTATAATAAATTGTAATAATAAGTATAGCATTTTCCTGAGTTCTGTGAGTCTACCAAATTATCAAACCTGTGTGAGGAGGAGTTTGTGGGAACCCTGAAATTTGCAGCCACATTGGACAGAAGGATGGGTCACCTAGGGACCTGGTACTTATGATCAACATCCAAAATGAGGCAGTATTGTGGGATAAATCCTTAAATTTATCCTGTGGGGTCTGATGCTAACTCTGAGTAGTTAGTGTCAGAGTAGGAGTGAATTTTAGGACATTCAATTGATATTTGAAAATCAGAGTTGGAGAATTGACGTTGGAAAATAAACCACATATTTTGTGTCAGAATTAACTTGCTACAAGAAATCCACTTCAAATGTAGATATAGAGACAGGTTAAAAGTAAAAAGATGGAAAAAAGTTATACAATGCTAACACTAAAAAGAATAAATAAATAAATAAATAAATAAATAAATAAATAAATAAAATAACATGACTATATCAACACTGGACAAAGTAAACTTCCAAGCAAAAATACTTAGAGGGACAAAAAAAGGTCATTACGGGAGGTCAGTAAACGGATCAGTTCATCAGGAGGACATAACAGTATTAACAGTCCATGGACCTTATAACAGAGTGTCTAAATATATTAAGCAAATGCCAATATAACTGCATGGAGGTATAAACAAATCCACAGTGATAGAAAGAAATTTCAATGTTCCTCTCTCAAAAATTGGTACAACAAATAGAAAATAACTAGAAAGGACTCAGAATATTTAATGACCTAACTGACCTTTATAGAACATTCCACATAATGACAGCAGGGTACATATATTTTTTTAAATGAATATGAAATATTTACCAAGATAGACAATATTCTGGGTCAGAAAAACTAGCTTCAATAAGTTTAAAAGGATTCAATGTCATAGAACTTATGTCCTCTGGGGGTGCCTGGGTGGCTCGGTGGGGTAAGCCTCTGCCTTCGGCTCAGGTCATGATCTCAGGGTCCTGGGACTGAGCCCTGCATCAGGCTCTCTGCTCAGCGGGGAGCCTGCTTCCCCCTCTCCCTCTGCCTGTTTCTCTGCCTACTTGTGATCTCTCTCTCTCCCTGCAAATAAATAAATAAAATCTTCAAAAACTTAAAAAAAAAAAGAACTTATGTCCTCTGACCATAGGAAATTAACTTGGAAATTAATGAGAGGAAAACCACTAAATACTTGCAAATGATGTAACACACTTCTAAATAAAACCTGGGGCAAAGAAGAAATCAAAAGTAGAATTAGAAAGTATTTTGAACTGAAAGGAAATTAAAATACAACAAAAAAATTTAGATGCTCTAAGTGGGAAATTTATAGCACTAAAGAACTATATTAAAAGTTAAAATAAATGACCTCAGCTTCCACCTTAGGAACTAGTGAAATAAACCCAAAGTAAAAAGAAAAGAGGCCATAATAAGTATCTGAGTGGAAAAAAATGAAATAGAAAAACAATAGAGAAAATCAGTGAATAAAAGGATGGTTTTAGAGAAGATCAAAATTGCTAAACTTTTCACCAGACAGAAGAAAGAGATGACACAAATTATAAATTTGAGAAATGAGTTAGGTGGCATCACTATAGATTCTATAGATATTAAAAGAATATTGGGGGAGTGTTGTGAACAAGCTTATGCTAGTAAATTTGACAACTTAGATGAAATTCACTAATCCTTGAAACACACGCACACTTATCAAAGTTTATACCAAGAGAAAATTTCTAATCTAAATAGTCTTGTATCTATTAAAGAAACTAAATTTATAGATAAAAACCTTCCCCAGAAGAAAACTATAGGCTCAAGTGACTTCACTAGTAAACCCTATCAATCATTTAAGGAAGAAATAATACCAATACCACAATTAACTCTTCAATAAAATTTAAAAGGGAGGAATACTTTTCAACTAACTCATCCATGACTGCTGCCTTGTTACAAAAAGCAGATATTAAAAAAAATAGGCCAATATCAGTCATGAACATAGACATAACAATCCTAAAGCTAGTTTTAACAAATCAAATCCAGCAATATATGAAAAGGATAATACATTATAACCAAGTGAGTTTTATCTTAGGAATACAAGATTACTTTAACATTTGCTAAGTAATCAATATAATTCATCATACTGACAAATTAAGAAAGAAAAACCATATGGTCATTTCAATAGATACAGATATCCATTCCTGATAAATTCTCTCAGCAATGTGAGAATAGAGAGAAACATCCTCAATTTGATAATGGACATTTATGAAAAACCTATAGCTAACATATCTATTATTGAAAGACTGAATGCTATTTACTAGGATAAGGAATAAGTATAACTATTCGTACTACTCCTATTAAAATTTCAACTAAAGGAATAGCCAGTAAAATAAGGCAAGACATAGAAATTAAAAACATTCTGATTGGAATGAGAGAAATAAAACTTTTTATTCACTGATGACATGATTATATATGGAGAAACAGGAGAATATACAAAAAAAAATCCACCAGAACTAAATGAATTTAGCAATGTTACAGGAAATAAGAGCGATCTAGAACAATCAATTGTATTTCTGTACAATAGCAATGAAGAATTAGAAGCTTAAAAAATAACTTATAATAGTATCTAAAAATATGAAATATTTTGGGACAAGTCCCACAAGAGATATAAGACCCATACATTGACACCCATAAAAAATTGCTTAAATGCACAAAAATTGAAGAATACTATATAAATGGAGACTATACTGTGCTCATAGTTTTGGGCACTCAGTATTGGTAAGATTGATCAATAGTTTCAAAACAACACCAATCAAAATCCCAGCAGACATTTTTGCAGAAATCAATTCTAAATTTTATGTCAATTCTAAAATGTATGTATCAAGTCAATGGACTTAAAATAACCGCAACAAAAACCAAAGTTCTTTGGAAGAGAACAAAATTGGAAAAATAAAACTATCTAAACTCCAGTTATGTTACGAACCTAACATAATCAAGACAGGATGATATTAGCACTAAGATAGACAAATAGAAAAATGTAACAGACAGATAGAACAATGTAACAGACAGACAAATATAACAAACAGTATAACAGACAAATAGAACAATGTAACAGAAGGGTAAAGTCCAGAAATAGATACACATATATACAATAACTGACTTTTGATGAAGGTGTCAAGGCAATACAGTGGAGAAAGGATAGTCTTCTTAATGAATGGTGCTGGAATAATTGGATATCCATATGTAAAAAAGAACTTTAAGCCATATTTTAAATCATGTACAGCAATTAACATGAAATAGGTCATAGACCTAAATGTACAGCCTAAAGCTATGGAATTTCTAGATGAAAAACTAGGATCAAACTTCTGTGACATGGATCAGGGAAAGATCTCTTTGATGCAACACTAAATCCATATTCTTTTTTTTTTTTTTAAAGATTTTATTTATTTATTTGACACAGAGAGAGAGATTACAAGTAGGCAGAGAGACAGGGAGAGGAGGAAGCAGGCTCCCCGCTGAGCAGAGAGCCCGATGCGGGCCTCGATCCCAGGACGGTGAGATCATGACCTGAGCCGAAAGCAGAGGCTTTAACCTGCTAAGCCACCCAGGCGCCCCTAAATCCATATTCTAAACAATAAAAAAAAATCAATAAATTAGATTTCATCAAATTAAAATTTCTGTTCTTCAAAAGAAACAGTTAAGAAAATGAAGAGACAAGACATAGATTGGGAGAAATATTTGCAAATCATCTATATGATATATGACACATCCAGAACATCTAAATAATTCTCTAACTCATTAATAAGAAAAAACAGTTAAAAATAGGCCAAAAATTGGAACAAATACTTCACAAAAGAAGATGGACAGGTGAAAGTGAGCACTTAAAAAGTACTCAATGTTATTAGTTATTATGAAAACTGAAATTAAAACCAAAGTGAGATACTGCTACATACCTACTTTAATGGCTAAATATAAACAAATTAACTGAGATGGTTGATTTTACATGTCAACTTTCTGGGCCATTGTGCCCAGATATGTAGTCAAACATTATTCGGGATGTTTCTGTGAGAGTATTTTTGGGTAAAATTGCCATTTTTTAAAAGATTTTATTTATTTATTTGAGAGAGTGTGTGAGAGAGAGAGCAAGAAGGGGTAGAGGGCAGAAAGAGAGGGAGGGCATAGGGACAAGAAGAGGGAAGGCAGAGGGAGAGGCAGACAGATGCCCTGCTGAGTAGGGAGCAAGACATGGGGCTCGATCCCAGGATCCGGAGATCATGACCTGAATTGAAAGCAGACACTAAACAGACTGAGCCACCCAAGTGCCCCTGAGATTGCCATTTAAATCAGTGGACTTGGAGCAAATCCAATTGCCTTCCACAATGTAGGTGGGCCTCATCCAATCAGTTGAAGGTCTGGATGGAACTGACCTCCCCTGAATAAGAGAGAATTCTGCAGCTGAAAGCTTTTGGACTTGAACTTAAACATAAGCTCTTCCTGGTTCCCCCACCTGAGGGCCCACCCTGCAGATTTTGGACTTGCCATCTTCCATAAACACATCGAGCCAATTCCTTACAATGGATCTCTTTTTACATATATATGCATATCCTACTGGTCCTGTTTCTCTGGAGAATCCTAAGTAACGCATTAACCATACCATGTGTTGGCAAGGGTATGGAGCAGCTGAGACACTCACGCACTGTTTATGGAAATGTAAAACAGTGCAAGGAATGTGGAGAACAGTTTGTCGGTTTCTTCAAAAGCTAAATCAACATCTGCCATATGATGCAGTCTTTCTATTCCTAGCTAGTTATGCAAGAAGAAAGCAAGCACCCATTCATTCAAAGAATTGTAGGCAAATGTTCATAGCCGCATTATTTGTAACCACCCAATACTGGAAACAACCCAAATGTCCATCAGCAGGTAAATGCATAAAGAAACTAGTATATCCATACAATGGATTATTACGTGACAATAAAAGGAATGAACTATTGAGGTATGATTCAGTATGGAGGAACCTCAATAATGAATGAGTGAAAGAAGACAGACAAAAACATACTGTATGATCCATTTTACCTAGTACTCCAGAAATTGCAAGCTTATTATGTATGTGATGGAAAGTTTGGGGGGAGGTGGGGGGGCAGGACAGAGAGAAGGGAGGGCCTAGAAGGGGACATGGAGAGATTCACAGGGAGATGGCTTGGCAAGGGCGCAGGGCCCCCAGCCGCAGGGCCCCCCGCAGGTGCCACCCACTCACCCATTCTGGCTGCTCTTGGCTCTCCACCTTCCACCTCCACAGGAGACCTAACATAGGAGGCCCATTCTCCGTGAGGCTTTCTCAGTCCTGCTGCTTGTGGTCAGCAGAGATCACCCCTTTCTCTGGGTTCCCAAAGCCTCTTTTCTGGGCTAATACTGAAAACAAACTTACGCTGCTCTGTGTTAGTCCTTTCTCTCCCTGCTTTCCTCTTCCCTCGATACAAACGCCTCAACAGGAGGGAGCAACCCAGTATTTGACAGAGAGAAGGCACTCGATACATGTGGATAGAATGAATTAATGATGAAACTGTATTAGCTCTGGGGTTTCTGCATTTCTACAAATTCATTCTCTCTAGTAGCAGGTAATTATTTGGGGCATAGATATAGGTTCCCAAATCAGCACACCTTTATTATGGTCTCCCTGGAGACGGGCTTGTGGATGGCCTTCTGAGATGCCCTGACCCTCTGCCAGGCTTCCTTCTATGCCGCCCCCTCCTCTTCTTTCTCAGAGCTCAGCTTCTCTTATTATCAGTACATGCTACTTTTGTTCCAGCACCACTGACAGCTCCTTGATTACATTTGCTTAGGCCTATAGACAGTATTCAGCTGGGTTGGGGAATGAGCCCCACCTCTCAGCTGGGGAGAATCAGAACAAAGCGGATCCTGGAGGGGAATGGAGCCTCACCTGATGTCTGCCCTCTAGGGCGCAAAATCAGTGCTCCGGTCTGTGTTTGTTGAGTGAATAATTGACAGAAAAATGGGCACAGTATGGACAGCACTCACTGTTTGGTTTTGACAGTCCTCGAGGATTTATTAGTGTTTTACAGATTTATGATATTTATACATATTATGAATATTATGTGACACATTGTGTATTTTTATCATTACAGTTAGTGAGCATGAGTGAGAGTTGACCTTGCCATGTTCCCTGGGGCTGGTTAGGACAGTCTCTCTCCCGATAAGATTTTAATAAGGTTCTTTCTACCAAGTCTTCCTAAAACAAAGGTCTTTCATTTATAGAGCAAGGGAGGTGAGGGAGCAATGGAGGCAGAGAATGAGGTTCCCTACAAGCCCCAGGGCCCAGCCAATCAGCATGCTCCTTTCTCAAAACCAGGGTGAGGGTTTCATCTATTTATTTCAAAGTCTCCTCTTGATTTTCAGCAGCTGCCATCCCAATGCTTCCTTTAAAATGCTGGATGACAGAGGAAGAAAATTTGCCAGAAAGAAGAAAAAAAAATCTAATTATTTCCCTCTGAGGGACAAAGGGAAAACACTGGTACAATATTTGAAGCAGCTCTTATTTAATAAATGATTCTATTTCCATTTGAACTATCCTCTTGGTGGTTTCTCAGTATATGGCATCTATGAACGCTTCTTGGTGGCAGTCAACCAAGTGACATTTTCAATACAGCAGTGTTTAGGTGATAAATATGGCCTGCTGCATGTGCTCAGAATAACACAAAAAATAAGACCATCATTCATTTCCATTAGCATCAATTTCTTAATTTTCACATTCAGAAAAATTTGCCAGTGTTATACTTTTGGTGCAATTATTTTTAGCTGAGGCAAAGGCATCCATAGCTCTATTAAGGAAAGGGGAATTTTTCTTATATTCTTTTATTTGGAACTCATAGATGTAAGCAGAGGTTTCAAATATGATATTTTAAACACACCAACAACTGTTGACATGAAACCCAGAGGAAATGGTTCTGGGTAGAATTAGCATTTTCAAGCCTCATTTGGGTAGCATAGATGATACCAAGCACTCTTCCCTGGGAATTCAAATACATGCTCTCATTCTTTTCCTTCCTCTAATCAATTTATGGAATTTGTAGGTGTTTGTCCACTGTTCTTGGCACGTGGCTTCTAAAGCCCTTACGGTATCTTCCAGAAGCACTTACGGACATCTTTTACTGTAATATTTAGTTTTGTTCTGTTAAGAAACAAGATGCAACAGTAAATTTGAAGATCTAATTGGCATCATTAAGCAATTCATGAATCAGACAGCATCCCAGTGAGCACGCAGCTAGGAGCTCCAAGGCTTCTTAAGAGATGGGAGATTTTTCAAGGAAGGAGGGTGGGGCCAGCAAGTTACCAGCAAAAGAAAAGACTGTTTCAGGCAAGATCGGTTTCCCTCAGGGGGAAGGGAAGTAGGTCTTATTATGCAGATGACCTCATCTTCCTTTGGGACGGAGAGGACCACGTGACAGATTACCTCACTGATGCTGATCAGAAAATCCCTGACTGACCGGTTAAGACTACATTTCTGGGGGAGGTTGAAACAGCAATTGGGTTATGTAGTAAGCCCTGGTTTGATGACTTGGCCTGGCCCCAGTGACTACCCTTTGGGCCTGTGGATTTCTTTTTAGCAACTCTCAGTTCCTGAAATAGCTTCAGAGTGAGTGTGAAATGGGTGTCTTTTGTTATTCACACAACAAGTGCCTTTTTGCTACACCTGAGCTTATGTTAATGAGTGACTTTGGGGAAAGTCCCTAAGGATGCAGGCCGGTTGCCCAGGGAACCAACCCCGTGACTAGAGGGGTGGAAGGTTCAACCCCACCCCCACCTCCAGGGAGGAGGAGGACTGGAGATGGAGTTCAATCACCAGCGGACAGTGATCTAATCAAGCCTACACGTGTAGTGAAGCCTCATAAAAATCCAACAAGGTTGGGTATCAGAAAAGTGGATCAGCGAACATGCAGAGGTGCTGGGAGAGCGGTGTGCCCGGGGGGCACAGGGCACGGAGGCCAATAAAATCTTTAAAATGTACTGAGTTGAATTTTATCTTTTAACAGATTGGGTGGTGACCGTGACAGCATCCGAAAGAGACTTCCGGTGGCTTTGGAGACCATGAGAAACGCAGGTGTAGTACCTCAAGCCCTTTGAATGCTCTGTGTTTCTCACAGTTCCCAAGGGCCATGGGTCAGTTTCCCTCAATTCTGAGCACTGCTCCCTTGCCTCAAGCTCCTGATCTGACAGGGCTTGCTGGATCAGCTGGAGATGATAGATGGTTGAACCTGGAACCTGAGTCCCCAGCCCTCAGCTGGTCCATGGTCCCTATTTGTTGGGGTCTGCGGGTTCGGTCTGTAGTTCCAGGTGGGGAACTGCTGGGGGAGGCACCAAAGGACTCTTTCTATTCTTGGCCAGTACACCTGTACCATCTCTTTGGTTACTGCTGGTCTCCCCAGGCCCCTTTCTTCAGCTACTCTTGGTTTCTGTTAATACACCCATGAGGGAAAGGCTGTTGTCTAATGGGAATCTTGAAAGCCAAAGAGCTGAAAAATTTGTGAGCATGGGTTGAGCACTAGAAAGCTATTAGAGCACTTACCACTTAACTCTTAGGCTCCTGTATTAGCAGAAGTTGGTGGCAGAATGAGAGATTGACACTAGGTCACCTGTCAACCCCAAGAAAATTTCTGTACCACAAAGTATAGTGCAAGACTCCACCCAGTCCTCAACCCCTCAACACACCCCTCTTAGGTATTGGTTTAGCTCTGAGAGATCCAAGACTTAACTAAAGAAAAAGATCCTTTTAATCCCAAAGAGTTGAATGCACTGTCTTCTGGTGCACCAGCTTATTTTGTGATTACGAACTACAGTCCTGGAAACTATAGACATCGAAAAAGTGGTAAAATATTCCTAAAAACAACCTAGAATCACAATAGTCATTATGAGGAATGTCCCAGTTAGGCAGGATGGTTCATTTAAGAAGTGCATTTAAAAGTAATTTTTCCCAGTCTGTTAAGCATCTGGCTCTTGCTTTTGGCTCAGGTCTTAATATTGTGTTGGGGGATCAAGCCCTGACCCGGGCTCTGTGCTCTGTGCAGAGTCTGCTGAAGACTCGGTCTCCTCCTTCCGCCCCTCCCCACCATGTTCTCTCTCTCTCTCGAGTAAATATATTTTTTTTAAAAGCAAGTTTTCCCAAATCAGGCAAACAGAATGGGATACCGATGTTAATTGGTATGTGGAAGTTTCCAAAGGCTTCAAGATTCCAAAATAGCTTCATTGAAAAATTCATTACAAAAAGCTAATGAAAAATTAAAGACATAAGAAGCACCTAAAACAAAATACAGTGACACTGACATGACTTTGACTGTTCTCCTCTATCCTTTACCTGAGCACTCGTGATTTACTAGTTCTCTGTCTGAGCTGACTTTCTATGCTGAAGAGACTATTAGCTTCCCCAGGGCCTCTAGGGGACCCTGCCCTGGCATCTTGTACTGCATGGTCAAATGACAGAGTAGGAGCAATAGCTCAAGAATTCCCTAGACCCAGGGAGAATCCCCAGAAGTATTTTTGAAGAATTTAGAGTCCTTCTCAGGCCTCTGACCCTGGGCTGCCAGGTCGTTCTTAGTTTGGGCACCTGTGAGAGAGAAGGACCTGGGGAAGTCCCTGAAATGGATGTGGGAGCAGACTGGTGAAGATCAAGGTTTTTGATCTTCAATGGGGTTCCCTCATGGAACAGAAAAACCTCACAAACAGCAACGAACCTTTAAAAAGCCACTCCTAATGTATTCCCTGCTCACACTGATTGGTCCATTATGCAAACATGCCAACCAAAGAAAGATGAATCTGTGACCTGTTTTAAAGCCCCTCTGGATGCACTCTTCATACAGCATTCTGGGTTCCATACAATAAATGGTGTAACCCAACCTGCTCTAGTTGCCCTATTTGTAAGTGGATAATCTCCTGAGGTTAGTGGATCGATAAAAAGGCAGAAAATAAGATCAGAGGCTACTGGCTTGACTGAACATGTGACCACAGCTGAGCACTTTGGAGGGACCTTGGAACAAAAGTGTAAACAGAAATATGCCAAGTTCTTAGCCTTACAGCTGCATCAGTCCCAAGGACAGGAGCCTAAAATGACACACGGGCCCCTCATCATACCCTCCTAGGGGTCTGTCATCCAAATACTGGCCCAGGGGCTGATGTCTCATTTGTAACCAACTGGAACGCTGGAGAAAAGAATGCCGTCAAAGGTACTATGCAAGTCTTCTACATCAACTCAAATACCCTCGTATCTGCTCCCAAAAGAGATTACCCCATGGGCCTGTCTCAGAGCTGACAAGACTCTGAGGAGTTCTCCTGTAAGTGGCTACCGATAATTCCCTTAAACAGCCAAAGGGGAACTAAAATTAGAATCAGTGGAAAACCTTGCCAAATTCTATTAGATGCTGAGGCTATACTTTCTACTTTAAACCCCATGGTCACAGGATAAAAATCCCTTGGAGTCAAAGAGAAATTTACATAATGGGGGTATCTAATAAAATTCAGAGAGTTTTTATCACACCTTTTTACTGAAAAATATCCCTTTTTGCTATGTGATACAACTCTACTCAATCTGCTTGGCACAGATCTTTCTAAATTAAAGTACCTAATTTGCTTTGCTTCCAATGGAGACTTCACCATAGAATTTTCTAACTACCCAGAACCTGACCTTTTATGTTCCTTACAATCTGTCCTAGACATAGAATAGGAAGAAGTTCAACAAAAGCCCCCTAATCTACTCAAGGTGCCCAATACTGATATTGAGAGAATAAAAAGTTCAGAGCCTATAAAAATTCAAGTGGACATAAGTAAGCCTCTCCCTGCATCACCTCAATATGCATTTAGTCCAAAGCCATATCAGCCCTCCTGCCCACAATGGAAGGTCTCCTCAGACCAGGGGCTAACTGCTGCCAGTACCAGTCTCTGAAACAGGCCAGTCATGCAGGTCTGGAAAGCTAATGGGCAGGGGGAAGATTCATCCAGAACTTGAGAGACACCAACAAGACTTATTCTCTGTTTCCCAGTTGTTCCAAACCTGGACACCTCCTCTCACAAGTTCTCCAGACTCACGGTCACTGTTAGGAACATATGTTCATCTGTCTCCAGCATCCCTGTAGATCTCAACAGCCAATCTCTGCTTGTTTGACTTGAAACAATCAACAGTAGCCCAGATCATCATGCCTCAGAAGTTTACTGATACCCTTTATTATTTTTCCCAAATGCTCCACCAAGAAGGATACTCTCTACTTCCCTGGGAAATTGACCCTTTATAGTGTATAGATGACCTCATGCAATGATCACTTACTCCAGAGGCATTCATAAAATATTCTGTTTACTTGCTGCAATAGTTTGCTGAAGAAAGACGTGAAGTCTCTAAGGAAAAATTATAGTTACTCATGACATTGTTCAGTAGCTGGGTCATAGTTTAAGCACTGAAGGAATCCTTCTATCTCCAAAAAGAAGGAATCCTGCTATCTCCAAAAAGAATTAGGATAATTTGAGAATTCCTTGGGCCCACAGTTAAGCAACAGGTTCATGGGTTCCCAGGCCTGGCTGGATATGGTAGACTATGGGTTCCTAATTTTCCTCTCTGAACTTACTGAAATTTCAGTTCCCAAGCCCTTTCCTTGGGAAGACAAACATCAATAAACAAGAGTAAAAGAAGCGCTACAAGAGCCACTTGCTTCAGGGCCATCTAACTATTCAAAACCTTTCACCTTGTTTGTGCATGAAAGAGGTAACAGGAGTGCTCGCTCAGTCAGGAATAGGGCAGTGGACATTGGCAGATTGCCGGTTCCTGCATACAGCCTGGCTCTGTTGCTCCTATCTGCCCCAACTGCCTTAAGGCCATAGGCACAGCTGCAGAGTTGGTGGAAGCCTCAGCAGATTCAACCCTAGGAAATGATATTTATTCACAAACTTTACACTCTGTCCGAAGCCTTAACTCTGAATCAATTCAACATTTCTCTGCAAGCAGACTAGCCTCCTATGAGATCCTTCTGCTTCCCTCACCAAATCAGCATCTTAAACATTGCAATGTTCTCAACCCTGCTACGTTATTACCCCCACCTAAGGAAGGTGAGCCCCATGACTGTGCGGTAATAATGCCCCATTTCATGACACCGTGTCCTGATTTACGAGATGCCCCTTTTTAGTAATCCTGATCTAATTCTGTTTGTCGATGGGTCATACTGTAAAAATGCAGAGGGGAATTTCCAAGCTGATAATACTGTTACTATAACCAATATGAACTACTTCAGAACAGAAATTTCCCACAAACTAAATCAGCCCAAAAAGTGGAACTTCAGGCCCTTCCAGGACATGCCAGTTATTGGCACAATTTATTAACATTCATCTGACAGCCAGCATGCCTTTGGGATCATCTATGATTTGGGGTTATGGAAACAAGGGGTTTTCTTGCATCCTCTCTGACCCCAATCAAAAATGTACTAAAGTAAGCAATCTTCTTACTGCTATTCCCTTAAATTCTGAAGTCTCTATCATCAAAATTGGGGCTCACACTAAAAAGACAACCTGAGCATCAGGGAACCACCCTGGCTGACCTTCACAGTAAGGCAGCAGTGAGGGAATCTATAAAGCTGTGGCTGCTATGGATGAATCAATTCACTTCTGGCCCCTCACTGCCAGCCTTTTGCCATCCTGATGTCCTTGTGATATGGCAACAGTCTGCTACTGAATCAGAGACATTAAGGGGGGAAAACAATGGCTGTAAGCTAAGTGAATAATTGAACTCTGGGAAACCCAAGATGGCCTTCTGGTTCTTCCCAGCTCTCTGGCAAACCCGAATTTTTGTTTTTTACATTTACTTACCCATCATGGTGCAACTAAGATGTCTCAAACGATGAATAGACTTCAGTGGGAAGGCTTTTACAAAATGGCAAAAATAGTCTACTAGCAATGTCTGACTTGTCAGATCCATAATTCTGGGGAAATTATTTTTGTCCCCAGAGCCCTCAGACCTCTGGACACCCTATCTGCAGCTGGACTTCATTTAACTACCACTTTGCATGGGTTATTGATATGTTCCTCTTATTGTGTCTTCTGGATGGTTTGAAGCCTTTCTGTGTTGCAAGGCCAATGCCCTCATGGCGGTAAAAAAAATTGTTGGAGAACATATTTCTCACTTGGGGCTAACCTTCCACAGTCTTCAGTGATTGGAGCCCCCACTTCACTGGGCAAATCAAATAAGCCTTAATGAAAGCCTTGCAAACTTCCTGGAATTATCTGTCCCCATCAACCCCAATCATCAGGTGAGGTTGAGAAAATTAATGGGATTCTCAAACTTATAACTTCTTTCTCTCTTTCTCTTCCTTCCTACCTTCTTTCTTTCTTTCTTTCTTTCTTTGGAATGTCATCAGAGGAAGACAGTCTTCCAACTCCATTGAAAGGGACCTTTCAAGTGCTCCTGACACTGACCCTGTTGTAAAACTGAAAGGTATTGAGCCTTGGGCGCACATGGCACAGCTAAAGAAGATTCCATCTGACACCTGGTCCTGTGCAGATTCTGGAGATATCTGAATCCAGATGGATGTGGAAGAGAAGTAGCTGACATGGAGGGAGACTGCTTCCACCCAAGACATGACTCAAGACTTCATATTTCAACTAAACGTGAAATGCCCTTTGCTTCTCTTTCTTTCCTTTGTTTTGACTTTGGTCTGAAAAGATAACAACCATTGTCTGTATCTTCCAGGCCACTGCTAGGAGGGACAAATTCTCAGACTGCTAAATTTGTCATGCAAACCCCCAATCCATGGTGCTACAGAACCTCTCGTCATCCCTGGGACCAGTATTTTGTCTACACCCAATGTCACCATAAACTACAATCAACCCTCTTTAGAAGTCACTTATGGAGTCAGCCTTTTATGGATAGAACATCCAGTACCTTGTTTTTACCTTTCTCTGGTTATAACTGTACTTGAATACCTACACCCACATGCCATGTTCCCATGATCACGTAGATCATGGGACGATCTCACCAGCAGCATCCATCTTTGCAAGGAATTTAGAATCATTTTTTATTTCAAGCTAAGAAATCTACCTCCCAATGCACTGAAAATTGAACTGACCCCTGACTTGGATGGGGAAATACAATTGTCCCTGTGAATGAATCCATGAACAGTGCTACCTTAGCAGAAGTGGCATGTACCGATGGGATTTATCTTTGTCTATGGTCGCAATCATTTTCTTTGGGTCTGCCAATGCCTACATGGTTGGCATTGGGTGGATATATAAGCAGGCAATGCCTTTGAGGTTATTAACTGTGCTCCTAACTGCCTACAAACTGAGACATCTCATTAGCCACCTCTCCTGAATTTACATCATCAAACTGGAAAGGACCTACTAGGAGTCATTCCTGATTCAGGATTCACTCCCTCTGGCAGATCCCTAATTACCTGTCCATGTGTGAGTACAAATGAGGCTATGATCTAGAAACTATTCTTCACTCTTGGAAGTGTTGAGAAATCCACTGCAAAATCAATAGCAGCCCAACAGAAATCCCTAGACTCTCTGGCCGAGGTTGTCTATCATAACAGGAGAGCCCTTGATTATTTTTAAGTGGAGCAAGGAGGCATCTGTGCTGTGGCCAACACCACTTGCCGCACCAGAATCTCTACACTTCTGGGGAAGTTGAGACTCAGCTGCATAAATCACAGAACAAGTCACTTGGCTTGGGAAAGTGAGTCCTTCAGTGGGGTTTTTTTTTTTTTTTGACTTATTGGATTTTGATTGGTTTGGGTCTTGGAGATGAAGGCTGCAAACTACACTCCAGACATTGGGTATTATCTTGCCTACATAATCACAATTATCACCCTGGTCACTGTATTCTCTGAAGAGCTTCAAATGTGAGTTCATAGCTGATAACCTCCAAACAGAGGATCTCCCTAAGACTGGAACATCAGAAAAGGAATGAAGAGAATGACCAACTTAAACAAATGTGAACCTAAGGTCATGACCAGTGAATATCACAGAGATTCAGCAAAGAACATCATGAGACATGAATACCACACAGGATTAGTGGAAACTACAAGAAGCTAGAGCAGTATATGGGGGTGGTTCTAAGACCTTAAATTTTGATCACAGCTCTCAGTTAAGTTGAGAGTCTGATCAAAAGGGGTGAAATTCTTGAAAAGACAGCAAGACTGAAATGGAGTCACCTGTGCTAAACCCACATCACCAAGCAGAGGCTGCATACTTAACTTAATTACAGTTCGACCACTCCAGGGGTGGATCCTAAACCAGTCAGTCTGAAATTACCCAGTTAGCACTAGAGAGTCAATCTGCCTGCCACACCCTGCCATCTCCCAGAGGAACATGACTTTGCCACACAAAAGAAATCCACTCATTGCTAGTAACCTCCTTGTCCTGCCCCCTGCCTTTTGTGAAGGTTAAAAAGTCATTCACATTACGCAGTTGTTTGGAGCCCCTTTCTATCTGCTACATGGGATGCTGCCTGGTTCACAGAGTTGAATAAAGCCAATAAGATCTCTAAAACCTACTCAGTTGAATTTTTTTTAAACCAGTATCAAAGTCATTTGCTAAGTCAAAGTTTCCAGAAGAATCTTCCATTTAGATTGACGATCCATTCAAGTTAATGTTTCACTATAGATTGAAACTTCTAGACTAATTTTATACAAGCAAAGCAAAGCCATTCTACACATGCTACTCAGTGCTTGTGAGACACAAGATTCTGCAGCCCATCTGATGGGACAAGTACCATTGTCAGCCTTGGGTGAGTCCCTCTAGTCCTTTAGGATGGATCTAGCTCCTGCCTCTGGTGGCTTCCTCACATGCGTTCACCCATATTTGGGGGAGAGGGGGACCCTCTTTAGGCTATGGAGTGCCCTCCATGCAGTAGTGTTTTCCAAGACTACTTTCTATGAACTGGAGTCGCCATGCTGTCCATGGACTCTCAGCTCCATCTACTCAAGGAGCTCACCAGTCTCTGCCCAGCTTCCTGCTTCTACACCTTTCCCTGGAAATGCTCCCAAAGCAAGAAGCTGGGAACTGCAGGGTTCATCTATTTGTTTTCTTTCTTTTAGGGATCACTCAATTCCCAGACATTCACTCTCTGTCAGTTTTTTGGTTGTTTCAGGCAAGAGGGCAAATCTACTTTGATAACTCCATTTTGACTAGATGGAAAATACTTATTAAAATATTAAACAAACAATGTTACAATCCAAACATAATGGTCAAATTAATAAATGTAAGTTGACATAACACACAATAAACTAAAAGATTACTAGATGAACTAACAGAGCAAAATCCAACTCTTGGCTCTTTATAAGACATGGCTAAAATAAAGAGGTTCAGAAAGTTCAAAATAAAAGAGGCAAAGATATCCCAGGCACATACACATAGCAAGGAAGTAAGAATAACAGTCTTAGTGGTAAGAACTGACCCATCAGAGCCCTGCTCACATCTCTCATTCTGTCTTCTTAAACACCTTCCTGTACCAGCAGGTATTACAGTCCTTGCTTCTTTGCATGATGTCTTTGTTGGGTGTCTGGTGTCTGTGAGCCATGTGGCAGGCCAGAATGTCATATGATTCACATCCTCTGGAAGCATCGTCAATCAGTCAATGACAAGAGTTGGTATGTGTATACCCCAGGACCCTCTCCCCTTGAATGGAATAACTCTGAGGCACTGACACTGGGTTGCCAAGTGGGATAAACTTCCAGTTGTGCATTGCCATCCATGGTTTTATAATACACCATTTGTTGGCTGTCCACTGTTCCGTGACACCCCCTTTCTACCTTCTGCCAGTGTTTTTTCACTTCCCCAGTAAGCCACCTCCATTTGAATCCTTGTCTCAGAGTCTAGGTCAAGGCGACCCACATCAAGAGAGTAGCCTTCGGATCACTACATTTGTATCTTTAGGGTAAATACCCAGTAGTGTGATTGCTGGGTTGTAGGGTATCTCTAATTACAACTTTTTGAGGAACTCCATACTGTTTTCCAGAGTGGCTGTACCAGCTTGCATTCCCACCAACAGTGTAGGAGGGTTCCCCTTTCTCTGCATCATCGCCAATATTTGTCATTTCCTAACCTGTTAATTTTAGCCATTCTGACTGGTGTAAGATGGTATCTCACTGTGGTTTTGATTTGTATTTCCCTGATGGCTAGTAATGTGGAGCATATTTTCATGTGTCTTTAGCCTCCATGTATTTGAGTTCTTTCCAACTTTCCTCTTGTGGTTGAGTTCTAGTCTCAAAGCATTGTGGTCTGAAAATTTGCAGGGAATGATCCCAATCTTTTGGTATTGGTTGAGACCTGATTTGTGACCCAGGATGTGATCTATTCTGGAGAATGTTCCATGTGCACTAGAGAAGAATGTGTATTCTGTTGCTTTTTGATGGAGTGTTCTGAATATACTTGTAAAGTCCATCTGGTCCAGTGTGTCATTTAAAGCCTTTATTTCCTTGTTGATCTTTTGCTTAGAAGATCTGTCCATTTAAGTGAGGGAGGTGTTAAAGTCCCCTACCATTATTGTATTATTGTCAATGTGTTTCTTTGATTTTGTTATTAAATGGTTTATTTATTTTTGTAAAGATTTTGTTTATTCATTTGAAAGAGAGAGAATGATAGAGAGAGAGCAGAAGAGGGGGAGGGTCAGAGGGAGAAGGAGACTCCCCGCTGAGCAGGGAGCCTAATGTGGCACTCAATCCTGGGACTCCAGGATCATGAACTGAGCCAAAGGCAGTCCCTAAACACACTGAGCCACCCAGACGCCCTAAATGGTTTATATAATTGGCTGCTCCCATGTTAGGGGCATAGATATTTAAAAATTTTAGATCTTCTTTTTGGATAGACCCTTTAAATATGATATAGTGTCCTTCCTCATCTCTTATTATATTCTTTGGCTTAAAATCTAATTTATCTGATACAAGGATTGCCACCCAAGCTTTCTTTTGATATAAATTGTTTCCCACTCCCTCACTTTAAATCTGGAGGTGCCTTTGGATCTCAAATGAGTTTCTTGCAGACAGAATGTCTATGGGTCTTGTATTTTTTTTTTATCCATTCTGATACCCTGTGTCTTTTGATTGGGGCATTTAGCCCATGCACATTCAGGTTAACTATTGAAAGATATGAATTTAGTGCCATTGTATTGTAAGGTGACTCTTACTGTATATTGTCTCTGTTCCTTTCTGGTCTGTAAATTTTAAGCTCTCTCTTTGCTTAGAGGACCTCTTTCAATATTTCCTGTAGGGCTGGCTTGGTATTTGCAAATTCTTTTAGTTTTTGTTTGTCCTGGAAGCTCTTTATCTCTCCTTCTTTTTTCAATGAAAGCCTAGTTGGATATAGTATTCTTGGCTGCATATTTTTCTCTTTTAGTGCTCTGAATATATCATGCTAGTCCTTTCTGAAATGCCAGGTCTCTGTGGATAGGTCTGCTGCCAATCTAATATTTCTATCGTTGTATGTTACAGACCTCTTGTCCTGAGCTGCTTTTAGGATTTTCTCTTTGTCACCGAGACTTGTAACTTTTACTATTAGATGTCAGGGCGTGAACCTATTTTTATTGATTTTGAGGGGGGTTCTCTGTGCCTCCTGGATTTTGATGCTTGTTCCCTTGGCCAAATTAGAGAAATTCTGTACTATAATTTGTTCCAATATACCTTCTGCGCCCCTCTCTCTTTCTTCTTCTTCTTCTTCTTCTGGGATCAGTTATTCTATTATTGTTTTGTCTTATGGTATCACTTATCTCTTGAATTATCCCCTTGTGGTCCAGTAGTTGTTTATCTCTCTTTTTTTCTTTATTCTCCATCATTTGGTCTTCTATGTCACTAATTCTCTCTTCTGCCTCATTTATCCTAGCAGTAAGAGCCTCCATTTTTTATTGCCCTTCATTAATAGCTTTTTTGACTTCAACTTGGTTAGATTTTAGTTCTTTTACTTCTCCAGAAAGGGATTTTATTTCTCCAGAAAGGGATTCTCTAGTATCTTCCATGCTTTTTTTGAGCCCAGCCAGCACCTTGATAATCATCATTCTGAACTCTAGCTCTGACATCTTACTAATGTTCATATTGATTAGGTCCCTACCTGTCGGTACTGCCTCTTGTTCTTTTTTTTGATGTGAGTTTTTCCACTTTGGCATTTTATCCAGATAAGAATAGTTGAATAAGAGAACAAAATACTAAAAGGGTAGGAATGACTCCAGAAAAATATACGCTAACCAAATAGAAAGAGACCCAAAACCAGGGGGAGAGGAAAGGAGGGGGGAAAAATATATATATTTATATGAAATAATAAAATATATATAATATATAATATAATATATAAATAATATATATAAATAATGTATATATAATATATTAGACTGGTGAATAGAACAGAGACACACACTTGATTTTGGGTGTATTTTGGTCTGGTAGAAGAAACTGCCTCCCAAAATTTTAAAGAAAGAACAACTTATATATATACAAAAATAAGGGTAAACATGGTGAAGGGATGGAATATGACTGTAAAGATAAAAATTAAAAGATTCTAAAAAAGGAATTGATAAGATAAGAAGTTGGTTGAAAAAAGAAAAAGAGGAAGAAATGTGATTAGGCTGGAGACTAGAACAGAGTCATGCACCAGATTTAGGGTATATTTTGATCTGTTAAAAGAAACTGTATCCCAAAATTTTAAAGTAAGAGAAACCCATATGTATACAAAAAATAAAGTTAAATACAATGAAGAGGTAGAATATGACTATAACAATGAAAATTAAAAAAGATTTTTTAAAAAGGTATTGATAAGATAAAATAGTTAAGAAGGTTAAAATAGGAAAGAGGAATAATTAAAAAAAATAGAATAAGAAAAAAATAAAATTAAAAAAATTTGTTTGAAAGACTAATGGATCATGGGGAAAAGAGCTGTGAATTCTCTGTGTTGTTTCCCCTAGCTCTGGATTTCCACAGTTCTCATTGATCAGTGAACTAGGTCTTGGCTGGATGTTCATGCTGATCTTATGGGGGAGGGGCCTGTTGCTGTGATTCTCAAGTGTTTTTGCTGGAGGCAGAATTGCTCCACCCTCGCCAGGGGCCAGGCTAAGTAATCTGCTTGGTTCTGCTCTCTGAGCTTTTGTTCCCTGTACACTTTCTGTACAGCTTTGGAGGACGGGAATGAAAATGGTGGCCTCCCCATCCCTGGCCCTGTAGGAGCTGAGACCTCAGGGCCCTCAGAGAAGAGCAGTCCGTCCCTCCCATCTCCCTGGTCTTCGGCTGCACTCCAAGCTCACTGGGCCTGTGACTGAGCATGTCTATCTCTGGCGCGTGGCCCCGTTTAGAATCTTCAAACCCAGCAGATTCCTGCAGCTGCTCCCGTGTGCTCCTCCCAGAGAAGGAAGGTGAGTATCGCCAAATCTGCCACATGTGGGGTCCCTGCTCGAAGAGTAGTGGCCCAACTGTGCCTTGGATTATGGTTTAAGGTGACCCCGAGCTGAGAGACCCGTCCTTGGCTCTGTGTCTGCAGCCGGCTTCCCTGCTCTGATAACCGGGAGCTCTGTTGCTCTCAGACACCCCTGGTCTTTCTGTGACCCCGTGGGTCCTGAGACCACACTGTCCCCACGAGGGCTCCATCCCCCACTTAGCCCCTGGAGTGATGTCCCTCAGTGGAGCGGACATCTGAAAGTTCTGATTTTGTGCTCTGCTGCTCTACCCCTTCCCTGGGAGCCGGCCCCTTGCCCCCCCCCCCGGTCTGTCTTCCCGTCTGTCACCTCAGATTCACTTCTCTGCATGTCCTACCTTCCAGAAAGTTGTCACTTTTCTGTTCCTAGACTTACTGCTCTTCTTCTCTTGGATCTCCGGTTGAGTTTGTAGGTGTTCAGGATGCTTTGATAACTATCTGGGTGAACTCCTGGGACCCGAGGATATTTAGGTCTCCTACTCCTCCTCCATCTTGCTCCTCCCGTAATCTTGGTTTTTATGAAAGAAAATGGAGCCTTTTCACCATGGATGGGTTATGGGAGGATGAGGGAGAGAATTCCTTCTGGGTTTCTAGCTCATGTGATGGGTGGCATGGTGGAAGGTAATGTGGGTAATTGACCTGCCTAGTGCTTATTCTTCATTATCCCTGGAATATTGGGAGTGCAGGAACAACTCCCTTATCATAGTTACAATACAAAAAACCCCTGCAATAATAGAAAACAGAACATAACCTATAATTGTGTGAATTGTGTCGATCTCACATGAATGATGGGAAGCTTTGTGGGTCCTCAGTTTGACACATTTTATCCACTGGGTCTGTGGTTACTAATGCCTGATTTCTTTGTTGGTCATATGTTGGTTGTCTTGGTGGGTCTGTGCCTATTTTCAGCTTCTGACACTTTCTGGGACCTGTATGAGCTCAGTCTTACAGGTAGCCAGGAAAACCCTCTCCGTGTTCTGGGCCAATTGCCAACTCCTGACCCTCTCCTCCCAGACGTGTTTGCCTGTGCTCCCCTCCTGATGGTATTAGTTCCTCAGTGACTCCTCCTGTCCCATCCATCAGCCATTCTGTAGTCAGAGAGGTCTGTAAGTTAACCTGTCACTCTCTGCTTGAACACCCTGTGGGATGCAGTCCACGCTCGTGGCTTGGGGAGCTCCAGAGCATTCAGGTGTCTTCCTGTGAAGCCCCATGATCTGAAATTTCTCCCTTGCTCTATTTTGCTCAGGCTTTACTGCATGCTCTGTCTCGAACAACTAGCTAACTCCTCATTCTCTGGTCATCAACTCAGATGTCACCTCCTCCAGGAGGCTTTCTGGCACCCCTAGATGGAGTTTGGGACCTACATTCTCCATGTCTATAGCACGCTCTTCCTCAGATCTTCCCCTCGCCTGCAAAGCTGAGCACCTTGTGAGGAAAAGCTGGGCTCTGACATTTTGGTTTTCTATCATGCAGCCTGAAGCCTGGCACACAATGGCCTTCAGGAGTTGTTGGATTTAAGGAGAAGGAAGGGCACAGCCCCATTCATGCCCATTCGTGTCTGATTTTGCTCAAGACTCAGAATCCCTTAAGAGTTCCAAAATGGGGGCGCCTGGGTGGCTCAGTGGGTTAAAGCTGCTGCCTTCGGCTCAGGTCATGATCCCAGGGTCCTGGGATCAAGGCCCACATCGGGCTCTCTTCTCAGCGGGGAGCCTGCTTCCTCCTCTCTCCTCTCTCTCTGCCTGCCTCTCTGCCTACTTGTAATCTCTCTCTCTATGTCAACTGAATAAATAAAATCTTAAAAAAAAAAGAGTTCCAAAATGGGCTTATTTGTCTCATGGCCATGCAATTACTAATTGGGAATTTTTGGTGCTTAATTTAGACTGCTGGCATCTCTCAGCTGGTCCTGTTTGGGCCCCTGGAAATTCCACGTTACTAGTGAATCATGACCCTTTGTAATAAATCTGTAATTCATCAATATTGTCTAATTTCTTAAATATTTTTTCCCCTTAGAGTTGACTCCTTTTAGGCCCTTAAGGGACAGGAATAAAGTAGCTTGCTGAAACATAATGATTAAAATATGAGAGACTCTACCTTTTTATCTCCACACTCAGACAAGCTTATTAATTGCAAGGTAAACTGGGAACACCTTTGGACTTCGTGGCCACATGCATTCTTTAGGAGGGGAAATGAATGGATGATTACTTTAACTTTTGGTAAACGAGAGAGGCAGAGGCACATTTCCTCTGTTATAATAATGTAAGAGGAAAAAGGAATCCGCAATCCTCCAATTGGTACAGATAAAGAATCAACCCTGTTTCACTTGGAAGAATTGACAAATTCAAGCTGAATTCAGATATTCACTGTTGTTCATTGAAAGTCGCCTTCTGCACTTGAAACAGCCCTGTTATGATAATGTATTGACATTTTGTTTTCTTTACCTTTTCCTCATTAGGTGCCTGGATGGATATTCTGTTTTCTCTTCCAGAATGACTTTCAATCTTTCCCCACCTCGGTTGGAATTAAGAGGAAGGAGAGGCACAGCCCCACTCACGCCTATAGCGTGAGGGCCAACCATTATGGATTGCTTCACGTCCCCTCGCCCCATGAGTTCCAGTCGGGTTTGGACAAAGGAAAGTACTGGAGGAAGCAGGAGGGCACAAAACAGACTCTGAAGGGTTTATGGTCTCTGCAGCTGCTTTCTCTCTCCAAAACCATATCTCTTGTTCCCCTGCCACATCAAGAACTCTCCCCAGCAAGTGGTAACTGCTGCTTCATCTGCCTTTCCAGACTGAGGAGTGATAAGGACCCTCCCCAAACCTGCCTTGCAGGACCCCTCAGAGCACCTGTCCTAGTGAGTTCTTTGTCTCCTGGTACTCTGGTTGTCATAAGGGTCACTGATCTTTCTGCCTGAAAGCCACAATTTCAGAACAGCTGGGGTCTGGAGGTCATTCTCTCCACGGGCTTCATTTTACCCATAAAAAGGCGGAGGCTCACAGAGAAGGGGTGACCTGCCAGGCAGCCATCTAGGGCAAGGCTGCCATGGAGTGCACGGCTCTTGTCTCTTCAGATGCCACGTTATTGGTGACGATCACCATCACTACCCTGTCAGCTAGCTTTACTGAAGGCTTCCTCCGTTGTGNGGAGATCATTCTCTCCACGGGCTTCATTTTACCCATAAAAAGGCGGAGGCTCACAGAGAAGGCCAGGCAGCCATCTAGGGCAAGGCTGCCATGGAGCCCACAGCTCTTGTCTCTTCAGATGCCATGTTATTGGTGACGATCACCATCACTACTCTGTCAGCTAGCTTTACTGAGGGCTTCCTCCGTTGTCCCGGGCTCTGGACCAAGTGTGCACATTTGTTGTCTTCTCCCCACTTTGTGACCTACATTGCAGATGAGAAAGCCCAGATGCCATGTCGTACGTCCTGTCATGTGGCTCTGGGGGGGTGGTGGGGAGGCCCTGTGGCCAGGATTCACACCTGGGTTTTTCCCACTGCAGAGTCACTTGCAAAGCACCCAGCGAGGTGCCCCTTGCCAGGACCTATCATNG
The DNA here is from genome assembly GCA_002007465.1 of Ailurus styani. NCBI lineage: Eukaryota > Metazoa > Chordata > Mammalia > Carnivora > Ailuridae > Ailurus > Ailurus styani. The sequence continues at coordinate 961,869 of LNAC01000366.1, read as the reverse complement.
CTCCTTGCCAGGACCTATCACGGGGGCCCGAATCTGCAAGCTTAGTGGCGTCTAAGAGTCCAGGCCACGTGTCTGATGTTGGACCCAGACAGCTTCTGGGAGGGTGGCAAGGGGGTATCCGCAGGTGGATGGGGGAGGGGGAGGGAACATACCCCCCAGTCACACCATTCAGTGGTTCCCTGAAGTTGAAGCAGCCGTTCTGATGGGAGAGACCAGACCAGGACAATTNGGAGGGGGAGGGAACATCCCCCCCAGTCACACCATTCAGTGGTTCCCTGAAGTTGAAGCAGCAGTTCTGATGGGACAGACAAGACCAGGACAATCAGCACCCTCAGGGAGGGGCCATGGAGGACAAATGTGGGCAGACTCCTACAATTGCCACTGGGAAGTGTCAGGGGCCCAAGCTCAAGTCCAGAGCTGGTGATGGGAAACACAAGAACAGGGGAGCCACAGATGTGGGAAACCAGAGCACTTGGACACCATTTGACGAGGAGCCAAGCTCCTCCCCAGGCAGGCTTGTAGTCACACGCAGGGATGGGCCATGTTTTAAGTGATCAAATCAGTAAAGAAAATCTGGAAGACGTGGAGAAGAAAACTAAACCCTCGCCACTGAATGTGGTCTACCTTCATCCCAGAGCCCATGATCTAGGGAAATGAAGTCAGGGGAGATGCTCCTGATGCAATGGGTGTGGCAGCCCGCAGACATGTCCCCTTGAGACCCCACACCTGGTCCTGCTGTCTGCTGGCCTCCGGGCACCCCGAGAGCAGCAAATCCCCCATGGCCCTCGCCAGTCATGTCCATGTCATCTCAGGAAGTCACATATTCCTGAGCTTCACCTTCCTCCTCTGTAAAAGGAGCATAATAAAGGCTGCCGAGCAGGTCTGAGCATCTCAGTTATGCCGTCTGGGGAGTAAGCCAGCTGTAGTAATCAGGTCATGGGTGTATAGCCCCTGTGATGGGATTAGTGACCTTATAAGAGAGTTGCTCTCTCTCTCGGCCATGTGAGGAAACAGCAAGAAGCCACCCCTCATCACACCATCTGCTTGCACCTTGATCTTGGACTTCCAGCCTCTAGAACCCTGAGAAGTCAGTGTTGTTTAGTGCCCAGGCTATGGTATTCTACTATAGCAGTTTGAGCCAAGACAAAGCATAAGAAACCCATACCCAATGTGGAGCCCAACACGGGGCTCGATCCTGTGACCCTGAGATCATGACTGGAGCCAAAATCAAGAGTCAGATGCTCAACTGACTGAGCCCCCCAGGTACCCCAAGAAACTAAGCTTTTAAGAAGCTGGAATTCTTGAAAGCTGGTAAGAGATGCTAGGAAGTAGGTGCCACACACTTAAACCCCTGAGGGCTGCAGAAAGTGAGGAAAAGCCAGATCTGGAGGAGGGGCAGCTCTGATGTGTCTGTGTGGCTCAAGGCCCAAGGAGAGCCATGTTGGAAGATGTGGGTGGGTGGACACCCACCTGTGGAAGCCCAGAAGGATCTATATAGGCCCACTTCAGGGTATAGTGTATGACACAGAGGCAGAGAGGAATGGTAAAAAACCCTGATGGAACAGAGCACAGTTGGTGCTCCAATCCCAGCTCCTGGTGACACTCGTTCTGTCACTGAGCATTGACTCACCAGCTGGTCGGGACAGGAAGACAGGAGACCATGGAATCTAGTGTCTAAATGGAGACATTGGGACGTGAGGAGGATGCTATCTTGATGGTGAGCTAACAGGTGTAAATCAGGTGTAGTCACAACGTCAAGGGTGAGGCAGTGGTGAGGAGCAACATGTGGGAAGGGCAGAGCTAACAGGCAGAAGAGCTTGCAGGGGAGCAGGGAGGAGGGCTTGACTCTAGCAGACGCATGTCGGGGGGGGGAATTCAGGGCAGGGTTGGGTTGCCCACTGACAGGTGGGGGGTGGTGGGTACACTTCTGGCAGGGGGATCGCAGAAGGGATGAGCGAGTGCCACAGGCTCTCATCCTGCAACCTGATGCTGGTTCCATAGTGATGCAGGAAACAGGTGGAGGGAGGGAACGTAGGCCATGGGGAGCCTTCTAGGTTGAGGAATTTAGATTTAGTGCTGGAGAAATAGGAGCCTAGAATGAGAGGCACATAACTGAGTTGCTCCACTAGCTGCTCTGTCTTCTTGGACCCATTTCCTCATCTGGAAAATGACATCTCACCACCGCTCAGGTTTAGTGAGAACAACCAAGAACAGTTGTGAAAACACTGTGGAAAGATTACAACATGACCCAGAAGGCTGTACTGGTCCCTGTTCCAGAGCTCAAAACCCAGGCTTAGGCGCTGCTGGAGAGGCAGGAAATAACACAATTTCAACAAAGAGTAAATTTAGTATAAAGTTGATCCCTTCCCTCAGGACAAAAAGGAACCAGGGATGGGGTGCCCTCAACTGGACAAGGTCTCTCATCCTCGAGATCCACTTCTGGGCCCACCACATCTGCTCCTCTCTTGCTTTGGCTGGGAAGGCTGGCAAAGGCGGCTCTGGGAAATGCGGCACTGAGTTATGTGCACAGACCAGTGGGTCAGAGCCTAGTAAACTCCATATTTTTGCATGACCATCCATGTTTCACACTGGCTTCCTCGTTCCTCCAACATGCTGGGCAAATTCTGCCACAGGACCTTTGCACTTGCTCTTTCCTTAGCCAGTTACACATCCACCCAGGGTCTGCTCTCTCATTTTTCTTCACGGTTTTACTCAAACATCACTCTATCACTGAAGACTCTTCATCACCCTTACTGCACTCTACATCCCTTTTCCTGATTTTTCTCCTATGCACTACTGGCTTCTAAATACATTCAATATTTTGCTTACCTACATTGCTCATGGTCTGTCTCCTCCCTTGTAAAGTAAACTCCACGAGGACAGGGATCCTTGTCTGTTTAGTTTCTGTTGCTCAGAGGAGTATAGCAGCCAGTGATGAATATTTATTCGTCGAATGACTGAATCTCTCCTTTCTTCTCTGGGCTAAAGGCATAAACTCATGAAATTCACACAATGGCTACAATTTCATTTTCTTTTATTTGTGGCACTAAAAGACACATGGAGACAGCGTGGTTTAAGAGAGACAGGCTCATGCTCTTGCTGCACCAGGAAGGTGAGCAAATGTCATCAGACAATGCAGAGCAAAGTTTCCATTCTACATGATGTCTCGATCTGAAGCAGTTGAGAAACGTTAAAATGATCTCACTATATTTGTTGTTCCATTAAGATAGAGATTTTATTTCATGAACTCCTCTTGATTTCTATTTATCTCTTAAAGAGCTCTTTTCAATGTAACAAAAGGCATTAGAAAGAGTTGTGAAAAACTAGTGCTGTGTCTAAATATTATAAATACTGGAGCAGAATACCAGGTGCTAAGAAAAGCCTTCCGTATGATACAGGGGTGCCACTGATCTGTTGGGCAAAGGCACCTAGACTGAACCAAACCGTGAAATACCAGCACAGTTTTGATCTGATTGTGGTGATATGCAAGACACCCAATGTCCCCACTCTTGGCCCCATGTGGGATTTCAGAAGGTTCTCAGGGCAGTCACCAGGCTCCATACATAGCCCTCCTAGGGTTGGTGGGGGGCTTATTCTACTTCCCAGCCTGCTGGGGACGCCTGCGAAGTGGGGCACCCACTGTCCACACCAATGCCTTTCTGATCTGTCACTGCCACCTTGGAGAATCAGAAACATCTGTCCAGACTTCAAGTGTGATTTTATTCTGGGTGATAGCCGTTGATTTTTTTTTAAAAAAGATTAGTTGGTCGGATCATGGTCTGAGACCCTCCGTGAGGTTGTAACCACATATTTTTGAGGAATTAAAAATCCAATGATTTCATTACTCAAGTAAGTCATCTTCTGCTCCTTTCTTGCTACCGAAAACATCACAGAGTGTATTACATTCAGGTTGTTCCAGTTGGTTTATACACATTTCCCAGGAATCCAAAAGATTTCAAACAACTAAGTGGTCTTAAACCATCACTATGTGGTAAAATCTCAAAGGCCCAAAATCAGTCTAAGGGCACCATAATTAAGGGTAGTGTTGGGCTCCAGCATATATTCCCCCATTAACCTGCCAACTGGCAACTTGAAATATTCAGAGGCAAACACGTTTCCTTGGCACACACGCTGCACAGCCAAGCAGCACCTCGCCCTTGGAACCATTTTGCAGGACTGAAAATCAATTGTGTGAGTTTGGCCTGTAGATAAGAGAGTTCACCAAATCCCAGTGTGCCCTGACATGTGGCGTCCTCAAGCGGTGACTGTGGATGGCTCACAGGTGGGTTTCCACCACGATCTGATCTTCTTGATGATTTACACGAGCAAGGGCACCTGCAATGGAGAGAGAGCCACAGTTACTCAGGAGACCTGGGGGAGCCAAGAGGACTGGCCCAGAGCATGCAGATCTGGGTGCTAAGGAGCTAACCGCCTTGTGATTTCTCTTCCAGCATGGATTTCTACATTGATACCCATTCTACTTACAGCCCCAAAGAGAACATTTCTGGAACACAAACATGCTTAAAGACTTCCAGTGACTTGCTCCTGTCAGTTTTTTTTTTTTATTTTATTTCTTTAACACAGAGAGAGAGCATGAGAGGGATAGGTCAGAGAGAGAAGCAGACTCCCTCCTGAGCAGGGAGCCCATTGAGGGACTCAGGCCGGGAACTCTGGGATCATGACCTGAGCCGAAGGCAGTTGCTTAACCAACTGAACCACCCAGGCATCCTGCCAGTTCTTTTTCAGGGGAGAAAGTATGAACCCGCTGGAGAGCTGTAGCATATCTGCAGGTCCCCCCAATTCTGCTAGAGCCGTCAGCTGCCCCCAGGCTCCAGCCCTCCCTGAACCCCTCCTAGCTTCTGGGATTTGCTGGGGTCACTCCCTCCTCTGGGCAGGCTTTGCATGTGGGGTTTCTCTGTTGGGGAAGCGTCTTTCCAGCTGGAAAGCTTTGAGTCCTTCAGGTATAGGTATTAGTACTATTTCCATGGAGATGCTCTCCTGACCCCAGCCCTTGTCAGGGCCGATGCAATCACCCCTTCTTCTGTCAGCTACCCCAGTCTGCTGCCATGTCCCAGACTCCCTGCTCCCTCACTGCTGCAGGCCGGCTCCTTGAGGAACCGTGGGACTCTCACTCGCTCCTCTGGGCACGGACCTCACTGAGTGCTCAGTACTTGTGGCACGAATGAGTGAATGCACAGGCAGACCCTATTCCACTGGATGCACGAGGTCCAACTTTCACTCTTAGCTTTGCCCAGCATCCTGCTGTCCAACTGCAGAAAACCAGATTTGTAGAATTTCGAAGGAGATACTTTAGTGGTTTTAAAGGCTAAGAGTAGGGGCATCCAGGTGGCTCAGTTGGTTAAGCGTCTGATGCTTGATTTTGGCTCAGGTTATGATCTCAGGATTGTGAGATCAAGCCCCACGTCAGGTTCTGCGCTCAGCGAAGATTCTCCCTCTCTCCCCGCCCCTCCCCCCACATGAAGGGTGCTCTCTTTCTCTCAAATAAATAAATCTTAAAAAAAAAATAAAGGCTAAGGTTAAGCAATTTCCAGTTTGAAGAAATTACAAATAAAACTGCTATGTGAATACAAGATTTTATATTTACATTTGTTTCATTTCTCCTGGATAAACACCTAGAAGCAGAAAGGCTGGCCCACCTGGTAGTTGCAGCTATAACTTGAAGAAAGTGCCAAACTATATTTCAAAGTTGATGGGCCATTTTACATTCCCACTAACCGGTCTTGAGAGTTCCAGTTGCTCTATGTCTTGTTGTTATTCTATACTGTCATTTTCTACTAAAATTGTAGCCATTTTAATAGGTATGTAGCGGGAATCTCACGGTTTTAACTTGGGTCTCAGTTTGCATCTATGTATCTTCTTTAAGTGTTTATTCAAATATCATGGCCATTTATTGACTTGTTTGGTTTCTTACACTTTCTTTATGAATTCTAAATATATGTCCTGTATCAGATAAATGCATTGCCAATATGTAGTCATAACACAAGGCATGCATTTTCATTACCTTAATGGTGTATTCTTTTGAAGGGCAGAAGGCTTTAATTTTGATGGAATCCAGTTTGTCAATTTGCCCTTTTATGGGTTGTGCTTTTGGTTTCAAATCCAATACATTTTTGCCTTGTAAGCCAAGGTCACAAAGATTTTTCTTGTACATTTTCATCTAGAAATTTTATAGTTTTCAGTTTCAGATTTAGATATATAATTCATTCTGAGTTACATGGTGTGAGGTATGGATCAAAATTAATTATCACGCATTGAGACTATCCTATGGTTGCTATGCCATTTTAGAGAAAAAACAACAACAACAAAATAATTGTTCTTTCTCCACTGAATTGCCTCTATACCACTATCAAAAATCAGTTGTCTAAATACATGGGTTTATTTGTGGGCTATTTATTATCTTCCATTGGCCTATTTGATGTCATTACCAGACTGTCTTAAATACTTTGGCATAATTATAAGTATTGAAATGAAGAAATGATAGTCCCCTGACTTGAATCTTTTTCAAGGCAGTTTTGACTATGCTAGGTCTTTGCATTTCTATCTCAATTTTAGATACAGCCTGTCAATTTCTACAAAAAGCCTACTGGGATATTGACAGGGTTACACTGAATTTACAGTTTAATTCAGGGAGCATAGACATATTGAGTTTTCAAAATAGTATCTATCCACCTATTTATTTAGGTCTTCTTGAAATTCTCCCAGCAATGATTTGTGGTTGTATACATCTTTGGTTGAATCCATCCTTAAGTATTAATATTTTTGATGTTCTTGAAAATAATTATTCAAAAAACCTAATTTGAATGTTCACTGCTAATACTTAGAAATACAGCCGTATTTGTAATGCTGCTGTATCCTGTAACATTGTCAGACTTACTTAATAAACTTAGAATCTATCCATAGATCCCATTGGGTTTTCTAACATGGACCATGAGATGGTTTGTAAAAAGAACTTTATTCTTTTCTTTGCAATGGGGATGCATCCCTTCCCCTCTTTCTTCTTCCCCTCCCTCCCTTGCCTGCTTATAATGGTCAGCACCTCCAGCACAGTGCTGAATAGAATGCACATATTCTTGCTTTGTTACTGATTGTAGGGAAAAGTATTCTCTCTTCCATCATCATCTATGATGTTGGCTGTGGGTTTTCCATTGATGCTTTTTATCAGTTGTTTCTTTTCCTACTTTACAGAAGTTTTCAACAGAAATGGATATTGAATTGCCAAATTCTTTTAATGTGTCTATTGAGATTATCAGGGTTTTTCTCTTATTTAGTTTGTTAACATGAGGACTTTTTTTCTCAAATATCAACCCAACCTTGCATCGTTGAGCTAAACTGCACTTGAACATGATGTTACTCTTGTTACATATAGTTGGATTTGATTTGCTAGATTTCAATTTAGGCTTTTTTGCATCTATGTTCACGAGGACTATTGCTCTATAGTTTTCTTTCCTTGTGGTATCTTTGCCTGGTTTTGATTACTGGGTAATACCGTCTTTGTTGAAATAGTTGGGGAGTCGTCGCTCCTCTTCAGGAAATTTTGAACAAAATTTCTAGAAAATTTGGATGTGCTGCTCTGTGAATATTATATGTTTGGTAGAAGTCATCAGTGAAGTCTCCTGGGCTTGGTGGTGGTGTTTTTTGTTTTTTTGTTGTGTGTGTGTGTGTGTGTTTGTATGGGTGGGGGAAGGTTTCTGACTCATAATTAAATTTATTTAATAGATACAGGGCTACTTGGGTTATCTATTTCCTTTTGAGTGAGCTTTGATAGTTTGTGTCTTTCAGAGAATTCATCTACTGCATAAAGCTGTTCATAATGTTGCCTTATTATCCTTTTTACTGTACTGATATTATGTCCCTCCTTCCTGGCATTGACACATTGTGTTCTTTCTTTTTCCTGATAAGTCACCTTTATTTGATCTTTTTGATCAAAGGATCACCTTTTGATCACCTTTATTGGTCTTGTGAAAGAGTAGTAAGCTATTGGTTTAATTGATTCTGCTTTATTATTTTTCTTTTTTATTTCATTGATTTCTGATCTGATCCTTGTAATTTATTTTCTTCTGCTCACTCTAGGTTCAATTTTTACTCTTCTTTTTCTAGTTTCTTAAGGTGGAAGTGAGGTCATTCGTCTGTGGTCTTTCTTCTTTTCTAATATGGTGACGTGCTGCTATAGGGTTCTCCCCGAAGTACTGATTCTATAGCAACAAACACACTTTAAGTTGTGTTTTAATCTGCATTTGGTTCAAAATACTTTGTGATTCCCTTTTTGAGTTTTCTCTTTGACCCACGGGTGATTAAGAGTCGTGTTAATTAGTTTTCAAATATTTGGTGTTTTCCAGAGGTCATTTTGTTATCGACTTCTTATTTAATCCGGTTGTGGTCACAGAACATACATGGTACTACTTGGATTCTTCAAATATAATTATATTAACTGTTTCCATACCCTCATCTGCCTATTTTCACAACTGGGTCTACTTTAGGGAGGTTTTCACCGATCCATTTGCAGCATACGGTATTTCATGTCCTCCTGCCTCTTTGCAGCAACGGTAATCTTTGACTGGGTGCTGGACACTATCAATTTTACGTTGTTGGGTGCTGGATATCTTTGCATTCCTACAAATGCTCTTCGGCTTTATTCTGGGTGGCGGTTATGCGGACAGTCTGATGGTTTCAGGTGTCGCTGCGAAGACGTTCTGTGCAGCGTGAGAGCCACTCGGAGTCTTCTAGTCTGGCTGTGTGAGCTCCAGGTGCTGCTTCTTCTTCCCTACCACATGGCTCTGTCCTGGCCTCACATACATGTGCCCATCACCACTACACTGACTATTCCAGGGGACCCTCTGCAGGCCTCTGGAACTCGCTCTCCATGCTGCAATCTGGATTCTGGGCTCTGTGCTGCACACCTTAGCTGCCTCGGTGACCCTAGACTTTCGGCTCTGCTCCCCAGCTCAGGCAGTCTGCTGGCCACTGCTGATTTCCTCTTCTTGTAACGATGGCGGGAAGCTTCCTATCTCTCAGGGGTCCTGGTCCTTGTGGCTGGCTGTCCAGTGACTTCAAAAAAACCCATTGTTTCTTACATTTTATCAGTTTTTGGTTATCTCAGGTGGATGGTAATTCTAGTTCCTGAAATTTCATCTTAACCATAAGCAGACATCCCCAAGGATTCAAAGAGGTGAGAACTGAACATATGTGGAAAGCTTTGTTTTATTCCTTTCCCTATTGCTCTGCCAGAGGTGTAGACTGGCCCACGTTCCCCTGCTCTGGGCTAGCCCTGTGTCTTCTACCTTGTCCCCTCTCCAGACTCGTCCCAGGCTCTCCCTTCTCTAACCAGCCCATGTGCAACCATGCCAATGATGCTCCTCCTTTGAGCCAGATAATTCAAGCAGCCCTAAATCATTCAAAAATATGTGCATGCATGTGTGTATGTATGTGTATGTAAGCACACATATGCTGAGAACTGGGAATTTAAAGTAACTACCGCAGTGTTATTCTCCCCTGATACTTGTCCAAAACCAAACTCAAACTTAGTGGGGGTGAGGACTGTACAAGTGGGTTTTGAACTCATCAGATAGTGCCCTTAAGGTGTGTGCATTTCACTGTACAAACATTTTATCTCAAAACGATCATAACAAGTATGAGCCTCTCATAATATGCACACTAAATTATTTTGGAGCAAGGTGTACTGGTGTTTGTAATTTACTTTAAAATCCATAAAAATAAAACTTTGTGTGGGTGTGTAGGGGGTAGATGGGTGGATAGATATGCTAAGTGAAGTCAGTCAGACAGAGAAAGACAAATACTGTATGATCTCACTTTTATGTGTAATCTTAAAAAATCAGATGCATAGAAGAAGAGATCAGAGTTGGGGTTACGAGAAGCAGGGGGTGGAGGGAGGGGAAACTGGATGAAGGCCGTCAAGTGGTACCAATGTCCAGGTATAAGGAACAGAAATACCAGGGATGTAATACCCAGCGTGATGCCTGCAGCTCACATCACTGTAAGTCAGGGAGGGAAGCCATTTAGAGAGTAAATCCTAAAAGTTCTCATTACAAGGGAAAAAGTCCTTTTTCTTTTTGTATCTACATGAGATAATGAATGTTAACTTACTGTAGCGATTATTTCATAATATAAGTCAAGTCATTCTGCTCTATGTCCCAAACCTATACAGTGCTCTGTATCAATTATATTTCAATAAAAGCAGACAAAAATAGAGGTGCCTGGGTGGCTCAGCTGGCTAAGCATCTGACTGTTGGTTTTGGGTCAGGTCGTGATCTTGGGGTCGTGAGATTGAGCCCCGTGTTGGGCTCTGTGCCCAGGAGGGAGTCAGCTTGAGATTCTCTCTCCCTCTCCCTCTGCCCTTCCCCCCTGCTTGCACACCATTTCCCTCTCATAAAAAAAATGGAAAAAATAACCATGCTTAATAAAGTTATCATTTACCAAAACTTTTTAAAAAACAGACACTAAGAAGGTGTGCAGAGTTCAGAGTGCACGCTCTGGAGTGTGACTCGGTGTGCGGTCTGGGCAAGTCTTGGGGATCACCTTGCTCGCCAGCCCCTCCCTGTACAGGGGCTGGTGGTGTCAGGGCATTTCTGCAGCAGAGCGGGCAGACGGCGGGGTCTGCCACATGCCTCACTCACCACTACACCCACCAACCTTCCTTCCGCTGAGCTTTCCAGTGGACGAGTTGGGGTGACAACTAAATGAAGGTTTGGGGGTAGGGCAGGAGATGGCACGGCGTGCCTCTGTCACTTAAAGCCAGGTACCCTGGGAGAAGCCACCTTTGGAGACTGGTTTCATGGTGCTAAGGGCAATCTCTCAAGGTGGAAAGGGTACGTGGGGGTGTGGGCTGGTGGGGCAGCTCCAGGGCAGGATGATGAACCTGGGAGGGGCTGGCCCTCACCTGCTCTCCTGGGGGCAAGCCCCCTCCTGGAGGGCCAGAAACCCGGGGGTCAGAGAGTCGGAGCCCTGGGCTGGTGAGTGAATCGATGGCTGGGTTGGAGACCGGGAAGGCACGCTCATCATCACCAATATCAATAAGATGGTTGAATCCAGATTTGAAAAGTCCCCAGCCAATTAAGACAATATTTAGAAGGGGAAGGGAAAGCTCCTCAGTATTGTATAAAAATGGAAATTGCATGAGGACAGCATTAAACTGCTCTGGCTCAGAGAACAATTCACAACAGGGAGCTTGGCGGTTCAGTTAACCACAAACGTAGCATAAACCATATTGACGGCCACTAGTGTCCACCCAAATTTAAGCCACATCAGTAAGTGATTGCTCTCTGGGCTGAGGGAAGGGATCGCTTTGCTTCCTGAAAGATCCTCTTTTGTTCTGGTTGGACAAGAAGAAAATCAAGGAAGGGACATAGCTTAGAGTCTGAGGTCAATCCAGAAAGCTGTAAAAATATCCAATTTCATGTTGTTTCCTCGCCTGCCAAGGAGAATGATGCTTCTATGGAAAGAGGTGACAGGGACAGTGGTGACAGGGAAATGGTGTCCAGGGGCAGGAAAGGCATCGTCAGCAGCAGAACTCACTCGCAAGCTCTCGGCTCCCAGAGGGGACAGAGGAGCCCTGGGGCGCTGATGAGCTGTTGGCCAACTTTGTGGATTGGAAATGGGACCAGTGAGGGAAGACACAGGATGCAAAGAACTTCTCTAAATTTCCAAAGGAAAAGATGGGATGTTTTACCAGCTTGAGGTGGATCCTTGGCAAGATGTTCTAGTGATGATGGAACAGGCGAGGGATGGACGCACGGATGTGGGACACGCTGGGTTCCGAGGTGGGAGCTGGCAAACATGGCGGACAAAGGATGAGTTTGTTCTCTGTGTCCCTCATCTGAGTAACTGGTACGGAGCGCCCACTGTGTGCCAGGCGCTGGGGTCTCGTCTGGTAGGAGGGGCAAGCACCAAGCATGTGGCACCGATTGTTCTAGAAGTTAGAGCTGTGGTTTGAGCCCAAGGGAGCTGGCGTGATGCTGTGAGGTGGCGAGCCTGTCCAGCCCGGGGGCTGAAGGGAGGCTTTTTGAGGGCTTGTCCTTCACGCACACACATGTGGGATGAGTGAAGGGGCGCTGGTAAAACATGGGGCACAGCATGCCAGGAGCAGGGGTCGGCGTTTGTGAGGGCCCTGTATTTGGGGGGGGGTCACTGCATGGGTGGCTCCTCAGGACAGGCTTTCCCGTGTCCCCCTGCAGAAAGAAGAGGTCACCTGGTAGATCTGAACGGGGCAGAAGGATCACACACCAGGGGGAAGCACAGCCGGAACCGACCCGTCTGTACCTCTGACCTGGTCCACTGGAACCGAAACCTGCTCCAGCTTCACAGAACGAGCAGCCCGAAGCTGCCCGAGGCTGGCGTGTGATGGAATTCTGGCTCATGCTGGGTTTCCTGTTCGGACACAAGTCACTGTTCCTGGCCCCTTGATCGTGGCTTCTCTGACCCTCCAGGGAAGACACCTTTTGGCCTGGAGGAAAGAGGTGGGCCGCTGCTCTGGGTTTCTGTCCTGGTGTGGGGTGTCCTGGGCATCTATGGGGATGGCGTCTCCGGTCGGAGCAGGTCTCGTGGGGTAGGCGGTCAAGGCCAGGCGTTGATGCACGCATGGTCAGCATGGGTCCGTTCCTGCACCGGGGCCACAACCGACGTCACACCCTCTCCTTCCGGCGGAGAGCCCACGAGGCGGCAGACACGGCCTTGTCCACCTTTCTGTCGTGAGCAGGACCACAGACCCTGGGCCCTGGGGGTTTCTCAGGAAATGCTTGCAGGGTGTGAATGTTTTAAACATAACACAGATGCAGAGGGGGCTTGGAGTTCATTCTCGGTTCCCGGAAGGATGCACTGAAAACAGAGCACGAGGGCCGTTAGGCGCAGACAGGCCCCCTGTTACTGGGCGTGTGGGACGGACTCGGGGAAGGAAGGGGGTGCTGGGCTGACCGTCCGAGCCCTGCCCTCAGGCACAGCAGGTGTGGCCCTGGAGAAGGACCCGCAGACAGCGGGACGGCAAACGCTGTGCCCCGGAGCTGGAAATTTCTCCGACTGCCACAAATACAGAGGCAGAGAAATGATCTCATTCACACCGGGAAGGCAAATGTACTTTCAATTCCCTTGAAAAATGACAGCCATTTTTTTGCCCACCATGGAGACCAACACGGGGCTCGAACTCACGACCCTGTGATCAAGACCTGAGTGGAGACCAAGAGTCAGACCGTTAACTGACAGCGCCGGATATGTGCCTCAATGCCAGGCACTTTTCAGGTGATTATTCCTTATGTGTCCAACCGACCCTTTTGTGTTTTACCATAAGTAACATCCCCTGCAACGCAAACCTTGTCTGTTACAGGTCGGAGTGGTGGTGCGATCATCCGAGTTTCAGCCCCGACCGTCCTGCCCCTCTGAGAGCCCTCCCAGAATGCCTGGGCACCCCAGTTAGGAGGGGGAGGAGGCCGGATCGACAACTGGAGGAGGGAGGCCAGTAGACTCGTGCCTGGAGCCCGCACACGGGCCCTGGGGAGGCCAGAACACCCCTCAGGTCCACGAAGTCCTCCCGGCCACACCCGACCCGGAGCCCTCCCCGAACACCCAGGCGCTGGTGAAGGAGAATCTGGGCACAGCAAGTGCCACGGAGAGCTCGGCCCTCCCTGTGTGGACCCCGGAGCCCTGCATGTATCACATTTTCTGCGAGGTTCTACGACCCTAACAGCCCAAAAGATAAAGGAAGCAGAAGAAATAATAAGCAAAGTGCGAGCGATTCGAGATTCACCTGCCGTAACACAGATCCCAGAGAGCATTTGTGGCAAAGCCAACGGAGGCCCTCAAGGCCCTCGCCCAGCAGAGAAGCGCCATCGAGCTCGGCTCGAGAGCAAAATACCTGGGCGGGCACACGGACCACCCAGGGCCTGCCCTCCAAAGCCCCATCTCCATCAGCGGGTCTTCCGTGATTCTGGGATGCAGAGTACGAGGGCTCGGAGGGGGCCCGGGGTCACTGGGGCGAGCAGCGCCCAGTCCTGTACGTTCGGCCCTGACGTCATCAACGCCCCCCGGCAGCCCAGTGGGTAGAGCGGTGACAGAGAGCAAAGGGACATGGTCCCCTGTGTCACAGTCCTCCTGGTCACTTTCACCCAAGGGCGTCTCCTAAACTGTTCAGGCCATGGACGTCTCAGCCGTGCCATATAAATACATACTGCTCGGACCTTCCCAGGATGGGTGAGGCGGGTCACAGCACCTCTACTCATCCAAGAAACAATCAACTGGAAGGCTTCTGAATGCCGTTTGGAGCAGCAGGAAGCAAGCAGAGGCGGTGAGACAGAACAGCCTGGCCTGGGCCCGGGGCCAGAACCTGGCGGCCCAGGACCCCTGCTGCAGCAGCCCCACTCCCCAGCTCCGGTGCAGACGCACGTGGTCCCAGCTGCGCCCCCCAACGCCCACCGGCTCCACCTGGGCCCGGCCCTCCTCTCCCCACGGTCCCCGGCCTCTCCCCCTGCCTCCGTTCTCACGGCTCGAACAACTTCCTGCTCCTCCACGCAACCCCCAACCTTGTTGTTTTTTTTTCTGTCTTTCTGGAAGTCACGAGCCTGCGGGGTAGACTTGCGGTGGTCTACCCCCTCCTAGCTGTGCAGCCGCAGGCAAGCTTTTCACCTCTCTGGGCCCCAGCTCCTTGGACAGGGTAAGAGCTATTCTGGAAAGATCCAGGAATCAGTCAATGAGCTGGCGTATGTAAGAAACAGGTACAGTCTGTGGTCTTACAAGTCTGTTCAGCATTACCCGAAATACAGTACAGGCGCAGCTGACGAAGCTCATTAGCTCCGATCTGAAGGTGAAGTCATCCGGCAAACCCTTGAGAACGGCAGCTCGAGGCTCACCTCCCACCCCGCCCCTGGATCCGAACCAGGACCGAGAGGTCAGACGGATTTCACTCTGGGAACCTCAGTGTCGGACCCCAGGATCAGCTGGGCCAGCAGGCCTGACAGCCGACGTATGGGTCCCGCCCAAGGGCCACGGGCACACAGAGCTGGGAAAGCGTCATCGTCGCACGGGGTCGAGACCTGGGGGCGGCCCGCCGGCAGGAACGATGGCCCCTCGGGGAGGGGCCAGGTGGTGGGGGTCCCCGTGCGTGCACTGGGTAACACCGCTGGGCATCTCCGGGCGCGAGTGAGGACTGCCCATCACGTCGTGGGCTTGCTGCCTGCGGGGAGGGGTCTTCTCTCCTCGCCTCGGTTGCCGCAGGCTCCCGGGGGTGCGGGTGGGCAGCAGGAGAGCGATCTGCCTTCTCAGAGGGGCCAGTGGCTCTGCCCTGTCTCGAGGGCCACCTGCTCTCCCAAAGCAGACACCCGCTTCCGAGTACTTTCCGTGTCCTAACGGAGCCCTGTCTGCGTCCGGTCCCGTGGGACCAAGGCCGAGCCGCTCAGGGTTTCTGAGGCTCATTCCCTTTCCATATGCACTAAGGATCCTAGTCCTGCCCCCTGAGGTCCCCCTGAAAACAGGAGCTTACAATCTGGAGATGGTCTCACAGGAAATAACACCTCTCACCAGCCTCCCTGTCACAAGCAGAACTCAACAAGCCCCCGGCAGCGGGCAGGGGCAGAGAATTGATCTGTGTCTGGAATCACTGTGGAGCTGACACTGACCCCAGAAGCCACGGGGCCCGAGAACGCTTGAGTCTGGGATTCCCACCGTGCTGGCACAAACCCCACTGCTTTGGGCACCGTGGGGGTGACAAACGTGTGGCACAGCGTAAGACCCCGCGGAAGTAGGAACCGCAGAACCGGGAAGCGAGAGCTCTGCCCAAGGGCCTTCAAACCCAAGCACTGCAAACACATTGCGAGCCACCCCGCCAAAAAACGGAAATTATGCTGGAGCCTCCATCCAGGCTGAGGGCCGCGAGGGTGAAAGGCGCTCTCCACAGGCCAGTGCGTGGATCCCGGCCAGACCGTCGTCACAGTGGGCGGCAGAGATGCACTTAGGGGTTCCCGTGGGGTGGGGGCTTCCCTGCGTCCCTGGGAGCCGGTCTGTGGGCCGACCCCCGACCTGGCGAGGGCCATCTCCCTCTGGTCCCCAGTCCCTGGGGTGAGGGACACGGGCTGTCAGCCACCCCTCCCCGTGGCCCTCTCACTGCCGCGTGGCTCCTGGTGCCCCCCCCACGAACGCTCGCATGTCACTCACTGTCACGGTGCCCCCCCCCCCACGAACGCTCGCTCGGTCACTCACGGTCACCTTTCTCAGTCTTGCGGCCCCCGTGCCGGAGCGGATGGCATCCATCAGGGCCTGCCTGGCTTCAGCGGGGTTGCCTGAGCTCAACCTGGTCGCCGTCCTGGACGTGGGGGGAGCCTGTGTGGCCAGAGGGGGCGGGGGCGGCAGGGAAGCCAGGGGCTGAAGGCCAAGGTCACGTTGTCCCGGTGGCTCCGAGGATGGCTCGGTGTCCCGGAAGCTTCGCAGCTCCTCAGAGGCGAAGGAGGACACCTAGCAAGGACATGGTTCAGTGACAAGGTCCCACGGCCTCACTTAGCCCGCATCAAGCCCGGGAGGTGTGCGAGCTCGCTGCCTGAGCTCCCCAGCCGGCGACGGATGGCAGGGCGCGGGGCGCAGCCGTGCTTTCCTGAGGACGCCCTGCCCTCCTGCCTGGCCCGGGCGGCCGAGGACAGGCCCAGAGGCCACCCACGCCACTCTGACCAGGTGTCGGGCAGGAAAATAGCCGCCACGCTGTTCCTTGTTCTGCGGCTGGAAGCTGGAGGGCACTGTCCCGCCCCTAAGCTCTGGCCCCCGGGCTCCTGGGGCTCTGCCAGGCCAGCCAGAGGACCAGAGACTTTCCCCCGAGGAGAGACAGCCCTGTGGCCACACTGGGTGCCCGAGAACTCGGAAAACGCTCCGTGCCAGGTGGGCAGCTAGGGAGGGGACAGCTCCGGGGGACGGAGGCCACGGGAGGCCCTTCTCTCACCTGCTGCAGGCCGCAGGCCCCGCGGTGCCCTCGGATGGCCGCCAGCAGGGCAGAGCGCTCGCCCGCCGTCTCCGCGCAGCACGGCTTCCCGCGCCCTCCCTCGCTGCTGGGCTCGGCAATCTAGGAGAGTCACAGGGGCGACACGGGTCACCCGTAAGGACAAGCGCTGAGCAGGACAGCCCCGGAGGGAAGCGGCACCACCTGTCGGCTGAGGGCTCTAGGGGGTATTGCGCAGCCCCTGGGAGAGGAAGAAGGTGTCCCCACGGGAGGGCGGCCGGGTTCAGAGCGCGCACTGACCTCCGCGTCTAAGGAGCAAAGCGCAGGGGTGCGGGCTGCCGGGAGGGCTGCGGGCTTTCTGCCGCCTGTGTGTGCTTGGAAGTCCTGCACACCCACCCGAATGGGGATCCTGCGCCCCCCGTGCTGGCCCTGTGGCCTCGGGCCAGCTCTCCTGATTGTGCCTTGCCTCAGTTTCTCATCTCTGAAGGGGGGCAGATGGCTCCCAGGGCGGAGCGTTGGTGCTGAACGCCTGGCCAGGGAGGGAGTGTCACACGCTGTCCCCGTTACTACTGAACAATGACAGGATGACACCAGAGGTGCAGGACGTCAGGCAGGAGTGGCCCTGGCCTGATTCCTCAGGACTCGCTCCATCATTCACGGGCCAGCTCGGGAGCATCCACCCTCACCCCGCCGCTCCCCTGGGCCCAGAGGTGGACGCTTTATTGTCGACATCTTTCCCCAGGGGAGTCAGAGGCTTAAAGGCAGTGGGGACCACTCCAAACCTGTTGGTTTTTGTCTCTTCTGTGGTTCTAAGTACTCTAGGGGTTGAGATGAAACCCCTGGTGGAAATGAACCCCGAGCACCCAGCTCCTTGTTCCGCTAGCCTGCCGCTCCCCCAAGGCCCCCCGAGGATCTGCGTGGGGAACCCCTAAGCGCTGACAGGTGCCGAAGGTGTTCCTAGACGCGGGCGCCTGGCCATTCACCTTGCGAAGCCTGTCCTTCCCTCCCGCCGAGTGGATGGCTTCCATGAGAGCGCTGTGCAGTGACTTGTCTTTCGGGGCTGGCCTCTGGACAACCGGTCGGAACTTCTTCTTCGGCCCAAAGATGCTAGGAGGCAGCGCACCGTCGGTCTCGGGCACGTCTGCGCACAACCAGCTGGGCTTTCCCTCCTGCTCTGGGGGCTCCCGTCCAGCGTGGTTATTTGTGCCAGACCCTCTCGGAGAGCGAGGAGGCTCGGCGTGGAGGGGGACCCACCCGGAGCCATTCACCAGGGTCCCGCCCGGGGTCTGATCGTTTCCTGAGTGGGGAGGCGGGGGATCTGCACCGTCCAGCGTGCACTTGGGGGCAGACGCTGAACAGGTCCTGGGGTTACTGGTGCTGGGCTTCCCACTGAGGCTCCAGCTCTGTGTCACAGGAGTGTGGTCCCTGATGGGCGGGCCCTGGGGGCCTCCGTGGACGCCGGCAGGACAGCCCTGAGCCCACGGCTTTCCCACAGGTCTGCGGGCCTGCGCCCCGGGCGCGGCTCTCACCGCCGAGGAGGCCTCGCCGTCGGGAGGGAGGCGCGGGTGTGAGCAGCGGCCGGGGGCCGGGCCGTGCCTGCTGGCGGGAGGTGCTCCGTCCGGCTCTGGCGCTCGGCCCTCCCGGGTCTCCTCGGCACGCCCGTGCTCCCTCACCGCGCCAGCGGGGCCTTTCTGGGGCCCCATTCGCTTGGCAATGGCAGAGGCCACGTACTGGCTGGAGGTTCTTCTCTGAGGCTTGAGAAATGGGACTTGCGTGGCACTCGCTGCTGGCGCTTTGACGTGACCAGGGGCCGCGGCGGGTGGCCGGCTTCGGCCCTCGTCCGGATGGGTCCCCTCTTCTCGGTGGGCGGGCTGCTGTGGTGGCGACATCCCTCTGGGGTCTGGGAAGGTGGGCTCTGCCCTGGGTCTGCTCTCCTGAGGCTGCGGCCTCGCTGGCGGGGCGGGAGTGGGGGTCCCCTTGGCGGAGCCCTCCGTGGGCTGGCCGGCGTGCTTCTCGAGAGAGCTGGACCTCCAGAATTCTCTGACTCTCCCAAGGGGCTGGATCCCCGCGTCCGGGGTGGACGGCGACAGGGCTATGGTCCTGCCCCCGTTCGCGGGGGGACTCACCAGGTTCCCGAGCTCGTCGATCTGGATGGCGCCCGTCGACAGCGAGACCCCTCTGTCGTAACACCTCATCTCTGATTTCGGAGGGACGATTTTATACGTTGTGAGGCCGTACTTCAGTCCGTAGCGTCCCCCTGGGGTGTGGCCCTGCTGACACCACGATGGGGCTGCCGAGCCCCTGCTCCTCCCCTGGCCTCCCCGGTCCCCCCCGGGCTGGGCACACGGCCTCTGGCTGGCCTGCGTCTCCCCCCCAGGGGCAGAGCCCGGCCCCTCGCCGCTCCGCTTTGCCTCGGGGTTGTGCGTGGGCAACGCGGCAGCAGACGTCACCCTGGGCTCCATCTTATTCAGATCCGCGGCCTCACAGGGGTTGGACGCGGCGGGTTTGCTTTCTCTCCCGACGTCGTGGGGAGGAGCAGGTGAGCCGGGCACTTCCGCCCCCCTTCCCTGCGGCGGACGGTGCTCCCCCTGACGCGGCGGCGGGGGGGCTCCCCTGCCCACGGTGCCCCCCAGGTCAAAAGAACCAGCGTTGTTGTTTGTATTGGAAAACAACCCCGAGTCTACAGGGTCATCGAGAACCTCCCCGATGAAGGTGACTGGGATGGTGTCCTCGTCGCACTCGGGGACGGTGGCGTCTGGCACGCAGTGCGGGGACACGCCGTTCACGGAGCCCGTGCGCAGGCTGCTGCCGGCCTTGGAGCTCTCTTCCAGCTCTGCAAGGAAGGGCAAACACAAGTCACAGACTGGCATCGCCGCTACGATCCCCAAGCCAATTCCTGAGTGTAATCACACCTTGGCTTTGATTTTCCTGAGGTTATTTTTGGGTAAGTTGTTTGGGAACATTTTAAAGTGCCATTCCAGTTTGTCACCTACATATGCCTGGGGCCCCGTCTCAGCTCGGATGGTCCAGCAGAGGAACTCTCTACACGGCCGCGATGTGTCAAGGTAAGGCATTCAGATACAACATTGTGCCAACATCCTCGGCTTACAAACTAGATCTGTAAATGGGGGCCCCCCTGGAAACGCTGTGTGAGCGTGAACACGAAGGTGAGCTTTGGGTTTTGACCTTCAGCTTACTCGCACTCATCAGAAGCACCACAAACCCCATGGGGTGACGAGCTCACACCTCAACTTCTCGAGACGCAGATGACTAACTCTGGGCACCTCAGGACTAGCCCCAAGGGATGCAGTGGGTCCCGTGGTCAGAGCCAGAGGGACACAGATGACCATGTTAGCTTTTTCCTCTCTGTCCAGCTCATCTTCAGAGGACAGAAGGTCGACAAGTCAGTAGACTACGGATGAGCTCTGCACTCCGTTCCCTTCTGGTTTTTGTTTGAAGCCATGGGCAATATCAAAATTTCTGGATTACCCTCTGCATGTGCCCTTATTTGAAAGATTCCTTGGTTGTCTACTGAGATTGTTTGCGTCTGCTTTGGCCATATAGCGTCATCTCCCCAAAACCTATCAGTACAACAGCAAGCGCCCACCATAAACGGGTTCGCGTCTGAGGCCGTGTGTGCTGAATCTCCCTCCGAGATGTGCCAAATGTCAGCAAGCCAAGCGGTGCAAGTCGTTGTCAGGGAACCTGTTCGCCTGTGTCACCCAGTGCTTCCTAAACTCATCCGGGGACCGGAGAACTTTGTTTTCTTAATGTGTGTAGAATTCCCCCTAATGCACAAAATCAGTACCGCCCAGAGCACTGGAGCAGCCCCGATGGGAAGCAATTTCGAGGGCTGTGCCCACCCGCCCGCCCCCCCCCAGGCAGGCGTGCTTCAGCGGAACTGGGTTCCACCCGCCTGGAGCCCTAGCAAGCATCACCCCCAGAGCTGACCGCCGCCCAGCCTCACACTGTAGCGGGAGGGGCGGCTGCGCTCACCTTCCAGCTCCTCGTCCAGCTCCTCGAGAGTTTTCTGGAACTCCCCGGTGATAAACAGGTCTTCGTCGCCACCGGGGGTTATAACGGCGTCAGGTCTAGGGAAGACCGGAGAGAAAGGAAGGACATTCATTTCTTTCATTCTTTATATTTCTTTACTCTTTTCTGGAAGTGTCCGAGGAAGGCACAACGCACAGCCAAGTACCTGCAGTTCTGTACTCACGGGGTCCTGCTGCCCTCGGGGCTTCTGGGACGCAGTCGGGGTGTGTGTGTGTGTGTGTGCGTGTGTGTGTGCGTGTGCGTGCACATGCATGTGTGAGCGGTAGCAACGATTACAGCAGCAGGGGCGACCCCCCAGGACTGGACGAAGCGCCCCCCAGGGAGGGCGGCCCACTGTCCTGTCCCAGCTGCAGGCCTCATGCCCCAGGCTCCAGAACAGGACTTGTGCACAAATTATCTTATTATAAACCTTGCAAGCAATTTGTAAGGCAGGTAGCATTCTCGTTGTTTACAGACAGGAAACCAGGTGCCCAGAGACTAGTGGGCCCGCCCAAGTTCACGTGGGCTCCAAACTCTGGGGGAGAGCCAGCCACGTCTGGTGTCCAGAGGCATGAAGTAGCCCCTGCCACCTGGACATCTAAGAAGATGTCAACCCGCCTGCTGAGGGGAGCCGGAACTCGCCTTATTTGCGTCACTGGGACAATAGCGTCTGCGGGACGTCTGATGCCAAAACAATTTCAGCGCAGCCTTTGCAAGGGCTCTTGTCTCTGCTCTGGCTGCGTCGAGAACAGAGATGTGTCCGGGGCAATTGTCTATCTTCAGTGAAAGCTGAAGGTCTTTTCCGCTGATTGTTAAAATTGAGGACCCATTTCCATCATTGCTAATCAGGCCCAGATAATGATGCATGAAATACGCTTTCCACAATCGTCACTTACGTAGCAAAGTTTGTGTTCTGATAAATGAGTCTTTCTTACTTGGTGGCTGTGTCCTTTTGGGAGCCAGGAAGCGGCATCCAGATTAGTCTCAGCTAATGTCCTCTGACAAGCTAGACAAAAGGGGCTGGTTGTGTGTGCATGTGGTCCAATTAATAAGGACTGAAAAGAGCAAAGACCGCCTTTCCTATCGTCGTTGCTTGGGAATTGAATGCATTTTATTAAAGTTGTGGTTTTCTCTTTCACGGACCCTTACAGTTTAAGTACATTTAATTTACATAGTTAACAAAAATACATAGCAGAGGAAAAAATGCATAGTACTATATAAAATCGTATTCGCAACTGAAAATGATACTTTTATAAGGCTTGATCTTCATTTGGGATGCTTAAAGCCCAGCTAAACAAAATTCTACATGTACTTTTGTTCAAAGTACTTGCTTTTTCTTCAAAGGATGCTAAACCACATCACTCTATGAGAACAGAGGGATATTAATGAGAGTTTAATACCCATTTAAAATAAAAATCCACTAATGCTATCATTTTATAAATGTTAAACTAGAAATGAGTCATTGCAAGGTGATGAAATGCGGTGAAGCTGAGACCCTCACGCTTGTGGCTGCCAGAAAGGAATGGAAATGCACATCGAGGAACAAAAACATCGCTTTAGCTTTGTAGGAACTTTGGTTCACGAGCCTCCTGTGGTAATTGGCCTTAAGGAAATGATCCTAGAGCAAGCAAAAGAGAAACTCAACAGTGTTCGTTGAATGTGTGGGAGGAATTCCAAAGCATCGAGCAACACTGAATGTTGATTTCAAAGGGCATTAAAATCAGTTGATTTTGAACCTGGAGTCAGTGTGGAGTCACACGGCTTAAGCCAGCTTCTTACGTGAACAAATCAAGACAGAGGCGTGGGAGGAACATGATGGTCTAGCGCACACCCATGGACAAGGGCTGTAGAAATTTAGACAACCACCACCAACCACTGGGATTTGTTGAAATGAATGAACTACAGTGAGTCTTTTATCCCTTTTATCTTGAGGTATGCTCACTTTGGTACAAAACAGCTTGAATGATAGGCAATTTTTTTATAGATTTCTAAAGATTTTATTTATTAGAGAGAGAGAGAGAGAGAGAGAACAGGGGGCGGGGCAGAGGAGAGAGAGAATCCCAAGCAGACTCCTCACTGTGCAGGGAGCCCAACGTGGGGCTCGATCTCGTGACCCTGAGGTCATGACCTGAGCTGAAATCAAGAGTTGGACACTTAATGGACCGAGCCACCCAGGCACCCTGACAGGCAATACTTTAAATGGCCAAATTTAAAACAATCCTTTGGGCCCTTTCTGACCATGAATGAGAACTCTTTTTTGCAAAGTAGTTCCACATTTTTGGGACACGGGGCACGATTCACACAGCACATTATGTCTACAATTCTATTTCGTTATCAGTGCTTAACGATCCCAGTGAGTCGCTGTCCCCCCGACAACCATAAAGGGTGGCAGAGACGAGGCCTTCACGTGAGCTCCTCAGGTCCAGGCCCCAGCCTGAGCTGCCCCCTAAGAAGTCATCAGTAGCCAAACCCCAAGGGCTCAGGGTTCCTCAGCTGTTCCCCATCCCTCCACAGTCCAGGCCTTCCTGCTGAAGTCTGGGGACCCTGCACCGGATTCTAGTCCCTCCTCCCGGCTCCTGCTCTCCTGCGCCCCCTTTCCTCTGCCTGCCTCGGGTTCCCCAGATGCTGTCACTCAGTCCCGTTCCCGACCTCTCCCCACCTTGCACCTCCCACGGTCCTCTGACCAGATCCTCCGACTCGGGCCTGCTCCCTTCGGGCCCTGCCTGCCCAAGGGGACACAGTGGACAATGTGATGGGAGCCACCGGCCGGGGAGGGAGGTCTGCCCGGGGTCCTGGGCTGGGGCGCAGCTCCCAAGGCTGCTGACCCACTTGGCCTCTGCAGCTGGCTCCTCTCATAACGCAGAGCAGGGCAACCTGTGCTCTGGGCCCTCAACTACTCGCGAATGGAGTTTGGCAAACGCCAAAGCCAATGTCAACGTATGTATTTTTCTCGCCGATGCGAAATTTCACAAGGGAGAGATTGAGCGATATCTGCTTTTCCTTCCCCACCCGCTGGTCTCCACCTGCCCCCAAAGGGTTAGCCATGGATTGTAACCATTCCTCTGTCCCTGCAAACACCGGTCCAAACCCTTCGTCCCTGAGCTCGGAGGTCTGCATTCCGTGGGCTTAGCAGGAGAGCCCGAGAATGTGTCCCTGGAGTCGATCACTGGCAAGAAGCAGCCACTTCTGTGTAGCTGAAAGCAAACGTGCACAGATGTTCCTCTCCCGGGCACCTTCTGCGCCCCCGACGCACACCCCAGCCTTCAGATAGGTTTTGTGTTGACAGTCTGTGTTGGCCTAAGAGCAAGAGAAACGAAGAGCAAACACACACAGTGCAGACATTCTGATACGGGGTTGTTCACCCTGAATAAACACGGCCAGCAGCATTTTCTCACACCGAGTGTGGCCGCAGAGAACCTAGCTTGCAGCGACCGTGCATCCGGGGTGAGGGACAAAGGGCAGGGGGCGGGGGCGTCAGGGTGACCAAGCCCCCCACGCGGCTCATGACATGGCCTCGCCAGCTGCCGGCGAAAGGACACACAGAAGCAGTCGTGTCAAATCAGCCCCGGATAGAGAGGCTTTGGTTTTGTTGTCACTTTATATGAGAAAGAATAAAAAAGTATGGGCTGATTCTGACCCAATCAGCCCTGTGGGTTCAGTTCTCTCTCTCTCTCTCTAAGATTTCATTTATTTATCGGAGAGAGAGGAAAAGCAGGAGCAGGGGGAGCGGCAGAGGGAGAGAGAGAAGCCGACTCTCCGCTGACCAGGAAGCCCGATGCGGGACTCAATCCCAGGACCCCGGGATCATGACCTGAGACAAAGGCAGACGCTTAACTGACTGAGCCACCCAGGTGCTCCGCTCATTTCTCTTTTTGATGTAGCTGAAAGAATTTCTTTAAGTAATTTATCCAATGGCAGTATTAAAAAAAAAGTCTGAGAAGGAAAAAAATGTTCCTTTCAGGTAGCAATTCAACTCGTTGACGGCAACCAAACTGACCCATGCATTTTCAAAACAATTACTGGATAAACAAAAGGCAAGAAGCTTGGGAAAATCTACAGTTGATGACACGCATATGTGTTCAACTTCCCATTCCGTTTACAAGGGCTCCTATGTTTACGGAGCTTCAGATTTCTAGAATCACCGTGTCTTCCCAAAATAGAAGAGGAGCCATATGTATAATTTAAAATCTCTTTTTAAAAGATTTTATTTATTTGACATAGAGAGAGAGATCACAAGTAGGCAGAGAGGCAGGCAGAGAGAGAGAGGGGGAAGCAGGCTCCTTGCTGATCTGAGAGCCCGATGCGGGGCTCGATCCCAGTACCCTGAGATCATGACCTGAGCGGAAGGCAGAGGCTTTAACCCACTGAGCCACCCAGGTGCCCTATAATTTAAAATCTTGTGGTAAAAAAAAAATAATAGGAGAAATAGGTGAGATTAATTTTAATTAAGTACTTTAACTTCACTTTTATTACACCTTAATTAGTATACTTAATCTAACCCAATACTTATGCCATATTATTGTCATTATGTATCATCATGTAATTAATATGAAGAACTCTTTTCTTTACCCCAAAGTCTGTGTCTTCTACACTCACTGCACATCTGAATTTGGGTCAACTACCTGGCAAGGGCTCAGCAGGCAAACACGGACAGAGCTCCAGCACCGAGCAACCTGGTTCTGCAAAATCTGGAGTGGTAAGTATGTATGTATGTGTGTGTGTATGCATGCATGTAATTTTGAAGTGCTTTCTAAACGCTCCTCTGCAAACGTAGTTACAAAGTATCTGGGTTCTAGGATGTATTAAATGTTCCTAGGTGCTCTCATAAAGTTCTGGGGTTCTAGAAGTTGTGAGATGCTTCTAGGTGCTGCTGGTCACAGAGTTCCTGTGGTTGTAGAGTCCTGGGACCCCCAGACCGGCACCAGCTAGTGGAAAGGCAGGACCCCGTCTCTTCCAGCCCCTCTGTTGCTCTGGGCACCCTCAGTTCCTCGATGTGACCAGAAACTCATGCCCTACAGGGCCCCACAGATCTCCTTGCTAATGTCCTCATGCCTACCACCTGCTGTCAAGTGGGGCTGAGATGGACTTGGGGACGGCGAGGCAGAGAATGGGGGGGGTGAGGAGGATGGCAGGCAAGATAGGGGGGCTCCCTTCTCCTGAAGGGGCTGCACCTTCTGTCCTTTGTGGCTCTAACCTGCTCTCAGTGGGATCCTACCATTAAGGAACACAGCCTGAAACCCACTTATCCAATCTCTCAGCTGCTGCATGGATGTTTCCCAAAGGCAACCCAGAATTTAGAGTCCCATGATGTTGATACTCTGATAGATACATTGTCTGATTGCAGCAAGACTGCCTTCGGGATTCAAAGGCTTAGAAATAACACACATTCCACTGTGATGCCCCCCAGGTAGGTAGGAGGCAAAGTTCTCTCTGTTTTCTCCCCTTATCACATACAAATGTACATAGACACATTGTTTTTTTCCAAAGGCACTACAAAGTTTAAAGAAGCAGACAATCAGAGCTGGATACAGACTATACAAATCAAATCACATCTCTATCCTTCCTCAGGCAGTTGTGAATCCTAACTTAGACAGCAAGTAACAATACCAGCTGTCAGGTTTTAAAGGCCGCCAATACATCAGGCACTATTGTACAGGGAGAGACCCTGCATCTGTCCATGTACTAAGGAAATCGATGCAGGTCAAGTTTTTGGTGCAAGGACCTAGCGGCCGACAAGGAGCAGATATGACCCCAGGCAGTCTGATTCTGGTATTGGAATGTTGGCCCAGGCCATACACAAAGGAAAGACGCATCTGGGAGGAGATGTTTAAACATATGTAGGTCTCAGTGGCATGACTCCCGCCCAGGGCAGAACTGCGCACGGGCCACTCCCAGGTGTCCCCAAAATAAGGGGCAGTCATCACATGTGCATCTGTGTTGTTTCTGTGCTCTTGGGCTGAATTCTTCCTTGGGCTTGTTTACCGGCTGCGCTAAGTCTAGAGGAAAACACTGGGAATGTGTTGTCCCAAGCCTGCATTGAACGCACAGATTTATTTTGCAACGAAAGATTATTAATTGGATCCAACAGAACGACTTGATGGAAAACATATCATTTGCAGGTCACAGCGTACAAACGGTATTCCAATTATTACCAAGCACTCACACTTGCTCTTTTTAGAAGACCAGTATTTATTCTTGAGACTCTTCAAGAATTCAAAGCCCGGGCTCCGAGGGCATTCGGGAGAGCCCAGGCACTGGGTGCCTAGAGCAGCCAGAGCAGAGCCTCTGGATCACCTGGAGGGAACAGAGCCGTGAACTTTGTCACTGGACTGAATAGTTCCAGAAGGACGCTGTCAGCTGAGGCCAACCCGACCGGGGCCCCGGAGGAAACCGTACTTGGCCTCCGTTTATCAATGTGGGACCCGAGGCAAGCCTAGCCAAAGCCATTCCGATGGCTTTGATGTCTACAGGGTGCAGAGAAAGGAGGAAGAGCCCAGCATACAGGGACCTCGCTCCATTGGGCTTACAAACTTGGGTCTTCTCACTCAGGTCACAAAGGGCCTTGCGCTGTTCCAAGCAGCATTCTGTGATGACCCGAGGAATGGAGGGCTGGCAAAAGGATAGGGTCCTCCGGCAAAGCAGAAAGCCACAACCGCTCCCTGTCATCCTGGGGACTGGCCCCAGAGTGCAGATGCTACAAGCTGGTGCCTGAGACTGTGGGGGACAGCTTCGCCACCTCTCCGAACGCACCCCCAGCCTGGGGAGACGCAGCCTGGACAGGTTTGCCCTCGCCTTCCAGGGCCTGCCATTCAGAGGACGGCGTCGTCTCACGGCCACGGCCGTGCCTGGATCATCGCTGCTGGCCACACAAGACGAACACCCTTTCTTGCCCACAGAAACTGGGTATGAGAATCACGCAGGGCAGAGCCAGGGGGCTGGATCCGGGGACCAGGAGTTGGCGCTGAGAACATGGGAGCCATGTCCCTGGAGGGGAGGAGAGGCACGTGCCTCAGGGGCGCGTGAGTAGTGATGAGTGGGTGCTACTGCCAGGCCCGTTTGCCCTGCTTGTCCCCCCACATCCACCCCGGGGGTGCAGGATGTCAGGAAACCAGCTCTACCTTACTGTTTCTCTCAGTCCCTGCTGAACGCAGGCACTCCTGTGCAGAGCTCTGATGCGGGTCTTCTGTCAAGGTGGCCGAGCTCAAGGCCACAGCTCTGTGAACAGTGCTGGGTTCTGCTCTCACACTATTTCAGCTGTCACCAGCCCCCCGCCCCCAGCCTTGGTTCTCATCCCGCTGAACCTGACCATGGGCTTGTCCGGACCCCTGAAATCAGCCTGGCTCACCTGAGTTCTGCAGACTCGACCTCTTGTCCAGTCCTGGTCTTCCCTGCCCCCCAGATCCCAGGGTCTGGCCCCACCCCATTCTGCCCCCTCCAGCCTTCCCTGCCTTATTTTTGCTCAAGCTTTCCGTGCTGCAGACAGGACCACAAAGCATGCCTCTGGAATGCACCGCGTTCATCTACAAAGATGTATTCTCTCCGTATCCATGCAACAGAGGGGAGTACTTGTAAGGGCTTTCGCTGTGACAGTGTGGACGGTGGAAGGCACAGAGAGCATTTCAAAAGCAGTGCTTAACAGAGCCTTATCCCAGGATCATTAGGAGGCAGAACCAGGGGTGGGTGGCTATTGAAACAGGCTGCTTTCCTGCAGAATTTGTAGGAGACTTTCATATTTCACGAAGAGGAGGCTAGCAGGAGCTCTCACACGTATCTGTGAAGACATTTCCAAGATCTGTCTCACAGGAGACACATGGGTAATGACAAGCATATTCCAAAGCTGGGAAAGAGCAGGCAGAGGAGGAAGGGTCAGGGCGCCCCTGAGCACTCAGTGGGGTGCGCATGTGGGAGCGGGTCCCGTCCAGCACGCAGACGTGCTTGGTTTGGCTCTGACTGTCTGCCTTGGTTGCCAACGTTTAAAACTTGGGGGCCTCCCATAAAAGTTTGGATTTCTGGCTTCTCTTCAAAAGCCGGCCACGCTGGGTCCTCGATCCCTCCTCCAGGTAGGTCTGGCAGGAGGGTGCAAGGCTGCTTTCTCGAGAGGACTGAGATGTCGGGGCTGCTCTCTGCGGTCGCTCACCCTCATTACCTGCCGGGCCCCTGGGAGCCTCTGAGTGGACAAGTCCAGCTTTCTATGTGCTTCCCCGTCACCGGTCAGCTTGATGGAAAACCACACTGGAGATAAAGATGTGATACACACACCACACCGCAGTCTCAGAGTTGGTCTAACTTGTCAGGGGAGAGTGAGCCTACAAAATACACTTCTTAGGTGTTCCTGGACTCCGCGTGGATGGGGGGGGGTTGCCCCATGTATGATGGCAAGTATTTCTCTGACTCCAGCAGGATGTCCAAGAATTCAACTCACTTGTGACACCAGAAATGTCAGAGACACCATCCAACCCCCCAGGGGGGAGGGCTCAGTCCCACCGGACAGCTTCCCACCCCCACACCTGAGACCCCAGCCTCTTGCTTCGGACCACCGAGCACTACAGAATGGAGGCTCCAATGCCCTCCTCCTTAGGTTCAGTTAATTTGCCAGGATGACGCACAGAACTCTGAGAAAGGCTTAGGTGGACAGGTTTATTAAGGGTCATGATGAGAGATATGAATCGATAGCCAGGAGAAGAGGTGCTTAAGGAGAAGTGGGGGAAGGGTCTTCCATGCTTCTCCAGGACCACGCTCCCCGACCTGCTAGTGCTCACCAAACCGGAAGCTCTCCAATGCAGTCCTTTTGGGGTTTTATGGAGGCTTCATAGCATCATGATTGACTAAGATTGACTAAGTTCCTGGCCATTGGCTGATTTTATCTCCAGCCCTTCTCCCCTCTCAGGAAGGTCAGGGAGTGAAAGTTGGAGGCTTTAATCACTTGGTTGGCTCCCTGGGCAACCAGCCCCCATCCAAAGGCGCTTTTTGAAAGGCATCTCATTAACATAACAAAAGACCCTTATCACTCTCAATACTCAGGAAATTCCAAGGTTTTTGGGAGCTCTGAGCCAGAAACTGTGGATGAAGACCAGATATTTGAGACATGTTTTGGTCATTTGAATGACCAAATAGATATTTCTTATGAATCACAATATTGCACTAACTATGGTCATTCCATGAGAAGTCCGAGGCAGAGGTTGGATCTCAACTGTGTGACAGACAGTGGAATAGCACAGACAGGGCTGGGGGGCTCAGAGGCTATCTTCATCTTCCTTAGAGCGGGGCTGCTGGAAGCCCAGAGAATTCATGGTGCCCCTTTCCTGAACTAACAGTAGTAATTTCTGACAATGTATTTTACCTGATAGGCAGGCAATGTACACTGAGCTGTGCACACTGGGCATTTACAGGCTTACCGTACCTCTGAGAGGCAGGAGGTGCTATCTGTGCATGCTTGAACAGACCACAGGGCTCTGCAAAGTCACGGGGACTCGCAAAGGCCAGGCAGCTGCCTAGTGCTGGAGGACCTGCTGCGGGTTGGTCAGAGCTCCCTTGCTCC
Organism: Ailurus styani; assembly: GCA_002007465.1. Lineage (NCBI taxonomy): Eukaryota > Metazoa > Chordata > Mammalia > Carnivora > Ailuridae > Ailurus > Ailurus styani. The sequence continues at coordinate 931,360 of LNAC01000366.1, read as the reverse complement.
CCACCATGACGCTCCCAAATTCCATGGCCCCCCAGAGACAAGGGCAGAAAAACACGCCCTACCCCCTGCTGGGATGAAGGATCGAGTTCCAAAGACTCCATGATTATCCTGGCCTTGGCCACAGGCAGCATCAACTCTCATATTTGGATAGGAGTCAGCAAGATTTTACATCAGGGGTCAATGCCAGCAAAGCAAACGATGACGAACATGAGCATCCCTGGGGGCCAGAATTAAAAATGTCTGATTAGCCTCAGATGTAGGGCTCGGGGTGTGCCGTCTCCATGCAAACTCACAGAACAGACCTGGAGATTACTGTAGAAAGTGACTTTTTTTTTTTTAATGTTTAATGGATGAAGAAAGAAATGCCACAATTTTTCTTTGCTCTCATAGATGCAAACAGCACAGGCTAACATGCCCTGTGTGTGTGTGTGCGTGCGTGTGTGTGTGTGTGCGTGTGTGTGTGTGTGTGTGTGAGAGAGAGAGAGAGAGAGTGTGAGATGGGGGGGGGAGGAAGGGAGCAACGGCTACCTTCTAATTCCCTGTCAAATGAAATACAAACTTGGCCTTGAAATGGTCCATAAGATTAACGAGCTATATATTAAAATTGTTCGAGGGTATAATTAACAAATAGGCAAACGCTCACGATAAATCCTTAGGTAAAAATAAATCAAAATAAATTATTACCGACACTACAGTGACATTAACAAGGTAAAGATTTGTGTGTTCACATGGACTGAGTGGGAAAAAAACATGAAAAATACACAGGCATTCATTTGTTTTGGTGATCAACTTGTGAAGTTTTGGGGATCATTCTCCTTTTTGTTACTATTTCCATAAAACTGTTTATGTGACTGGTTTTTAAAATTATCTACAGGGTGAAAAAAATTAATGGGCCACAGAGAATTAAGCTTCTTCTCAGAAGAATGAAGACAGGGACAAAGCAGTGGGGTTCTGGGACATCAGACAGATAAGTCAGAGCTATGGGACAGAGCACCAGGGCATATACGTAATCCAAAGTGAAGCTAGAAGTCAGTGTGAAAAAATAGATTTCCTTCTTCACATCACATCTGAAAATAAACCCAGGTAGCTGAGAAGCCCAAATGTGAGAAAGCAACACTAAACTTTTATGAGAAATTCAGATAATCTTTAGTCCTTCAGGTTATGAGAAGGTTCTCTTAAATATGCAAAGACCATACACATTCAGGAGAAAAGAGGCAAATTTAAGAATATTAAAATCAAAAAGCAATTTTTATGCAACAAGAGAAAACAAAGTTACATTCAAGGTAGAGTCTTAAAGACTCCCTGTGTGTAGTACAGAACTGATTTACAGAGTAAGAAGAAATTAATGAATTTTTTAAAGATTTTTTTTAAATTTTTATTTATTTGACAGAGAGATTATAAGTAGGCAGAGAGGCAGGCAGAAAGAGGAGGAAGCAGGTTCCCTGCTGAGCAGAGAGCCTGATGTGGGGCTCGATCCCAGGACCCTGAGATCATGACCTGAGTTGAAGGCAGAGGCTTTAACCCACTGAGCCACCCAGGTGCCCAGAAATTAATGAATTTTTAAAAAAAGGAACGCCCCACTTTTTTTTTTTAAAGGGCAGTCTATGGGGGGCGCCTGGGTGGCTCAGTCGGTTAAGCATCTGATTCTTAATTTTGGTGCAGGTCATGATCTCAGGGTCATGGGATCAAGCCCTGAGTCAGGCTCTGTGCTGGGCGTGGAGCCTGCTTAAGATTCTCTCTCTGCCTCCCCCTCTGTCCCACTCCCTACTCTTGTGCACACCCTCTTCTCTCTCTCAAAATAGAAAATTTAAAAAAATTAAGAAAATGACAGTCTATAAAAAGGTAAGTCATGCAAGAAGAAAATCAAAGCGGTAATACACATATGACAAGATGTTCATTCTCACTAATCAGAAGACTGTAAATCAAAAAGCACTGAAGGGCCATCAAACACTTGCATGAGTGGATGAGTAGAGTGTACTGATCACAGGGGTTGGTGCAAGTGTGGATGTCAGGCCGTTAGAGACCACGGGAGGGCCTGCAAGCCAGACAATCATTTTGGGGAGCCATTCGTTAACATCCCATAGTGGAGGATGAATTTTTCTGGACGTGCAATAATTTCTCCTCTAGAAAGTTCTCTATGTGTAAACAGAGACATGTGTCCAACTTCCTCATCATTTCCAGTGGTGTGGAAAACTAGTATGACCTAAGTGCCTGTTAATTAAAAAGTAGAAAAATAAATGAACTCATACGACACATATCATGGATCGATGTCAAAAACACGATGTTGAGCGAGAAAGGACACTGAGCACCATTGATACAAAAGGAAAAACAAGCCAATCTTAGCTATTACTTATAAACACCTGCACGTCTAGGAAGAGCTCGATACATGGTTGTGGATAGCGACCCCCCACAGCGGGAACGGCAACTCTGGAGGTGCCTGCCTTGCGTCGGTTGGGTCCCCGTGGACAAAAGACCTTCTTCCCTGAGGCTAGGATGGGACCTCCCACTCCAGCTGCCCCCGGACTCACCTTGGATACCAGTTCCCAGAGCCGTTCCTCTCCCACGTGGGGCTCTTGTGCGGACCCAGTTCTGGGGTGCCAGCCAGGTCCTGGTCACTGCCGTCTTCCTGGTCTGTGGCCCACTTATCTTTGGATTTCAAGCTGTCGTGTTGGGAATCCAGGGAGATGATGTCTGAGGGGGAGCTCACCACACCAGAGTCCTCAGCTGTGTCTTCGGATGCCAAACAGCTGCTCACAGACACTGTCTCCTCGGCCTCAGACAGCACCAGCGGGACCCTGTCCGTGCCGCAGGGACTGCTGGGGCCCAGGGGCAGGCTCACTGGACAAGACACGGCAAGGACAGGTCAGCCAGTGTGTTTCTACACCAACCTGCCTGACTCACCTGAAAGCTGGAATTTGGGGCACGAGGAATCAAGCAAGACCTGTTCCAACCCAACAGCTCCATCCAGAAACATTTTAACTTGGAAGGAGCCATAGGCATACATGTGATCAAGAGCAAAACTGTCCCTCAAAAATCACCTTCCAAATCAGACTTTTGGATTTTTATCCCCTATCTGACTCTGGGCAAGCACATTTAAAAATTCAGACGAATGACATGGTGAATGTAGCTCTTTCCAGCCTGACCCTTGGTTTCATTGAAGCTGTTTTGAAATGAATTCTTAAAAAAAAAATCGTCCCCAAATATAAACAGATTTATAAATAGCCAATACTGTTTGGGAACTTCTGACAAATGTTCAGTATGAACATCTGAAATCTGGCCTCAAGAATTAAAGGCACGCCCTGTGGCATCTGGCGCCCTCTTCATTTTTATTTTATTTTTTCCCCCTTCATTTTCACACGTGAGACAAGGAGATCTGGTCCAAAGAAGAGGTGACCTTGGAGGATCACCTCCAAGAAAAATGAAAAAGAACCAGAACAAACGTGTGTTTGGTGGAGGTCCTCTGGCCCCATGACCAATAAGTGAGCTTTACCGCAGCAGAATGAGATGCAGAGACTTGCAACGATCAGAGCCAGAGTTCCATGGAACTTAAATATGAATGATGGGGAGCACTGTAGGCATTGGGCACACCTACGGAGCAAGCTGTTCAGAGACAGGTACAGTAAGCTTGCAAGCAGAGGGAGCTCCCGGGTTCTCTGGACGCTCCACGCCCGGAGAAGGACAGGAGTACCCGATTCTGGACTGGCTGCCTCGCATAGCAGGGCTGTTTTCTTTTAACTTCATGTACAAACAGATTTTAAACTTCAGTATCTCAGCCCAGGAAGTAAGGACTATGTTGTGTTCAGAGTATAAGTGTATTTTATTTATTTAGTATTTTTAATTTTTTTTTTGTTTTGTTTCAAAACCATTCCTCTGATATATAGCTGCTGGGCGCCGAACATGAACACAGACCATAGGCGTTCCCAGGGCTCCCTGCACATCATCACGCCCCGAGGCCAGGAGCCAGCATCCCTGTCCTCAAGCTCGCCACGGCTTTCACGGGACAGCACACGGGCAACGTAGAATTAACAAGCCCCAGAAAGTGCCAAGGAGAACATTCCTTCGGGGTTGGCTATTTGAGATCCCAAACAATAAAATAAAGAACAAAAATTAAAAAAAAATAGACATTTCACAACAGAGCTCAAAGTAAAGAGCAGAACACAAAGGAGGAATTGTTTAGAGGAGCAGAAAGGCACAAGGCAGTGTGTCCGATGCAGTGAATGCTTTTCACAATGCCCGCCTTCCCGCGGCGCTCTCCCTGGCTTTTGTTGCCCGCTCCTAATGAGAGGGTGCGAACAGAGGAAACAGCTTCGGGTCCAGGGCTGCCAGGCCGCTCCTGCCGGGGGTTCGCTGCTGAGCGGGTGCACCTGACGGCTGCCGGCCGCGCCGCCCACACAGCCGGGGACCCCGCCCCGCCATATCATTCTGGGGGCCCCCTCGGAGGGCTCCAGCGCACGGCCCAGATGGCCAAGCCAGACCCGTTTCCTGCCTTCCCTTTTGTCACTGTCACACAGTAAGTAGGTCAGTGAAATTCACACTCTTCTTCCATGTGGTGTACGATACCAGGAGACAGCAAAAAGGTTTCAGGTCCCAAAGACCTGCGTTCGAATCCCAGCAGAACCGCTGAATGGCGGCCAGGGCAGGGGTCTGCACCCCTCGGTCTCAGATTCGTCTGGGAGGTGGGCTCACGGGCCACCGCAGGACTGGGAGGAGGTCCCAGCGGGGGGGGGGGCATGGCCGGGGTGTGTGTGCCAAGATGGGAAGGGCCCTGACTAAACCTGGGACACAGATTTCCAGTCCAAGAGTCTTGGCACTCCGGCAACACGTGGTTGATGAGGGCAGACACATACATGAAGACCGATGGTGCCATATGCTAATACCAACTGTAGGTGTGTTTGCACAGGTCGAATGGGGCTGGCTGGTCAGCGGGAGGGGTCAATACACAGCAGGTACCAAACAGGTGCTCTGTGGAGCCAGAGCCCCCTTCTTCCCACCCCAGCCGTCACCTCTCGAGTGCAAAGTAACCCCAAGGGGTCTGCTCCCTGACGCCGACCTCTTACCGGGTCCCACCTGAAGCTCCGATGTTCTCCTGACGCACACAAGCTCGGGAAACTCAGAATGCATCCCTGGTGGACAGGAGACTCCAAGCCCCCCCGCCCCCTCTCTCTCCAGTTATGAGATCCAGAGTGCTGGTCTGGACTTGCTTTATTTCCTTCAGAAGTTTTGAGGGGAAAAAAAAAAAGTTGAAAGTCACTGCTCTAAATTAAGCCAACTGAAAACCTAAACTGACAAGGTGTGAGAAGTCTATATTGAGCGTGTACGTGTGAAACTGTTTTCACAATATACAGTAAAGACCGCAGTCCCCGGAGCCCCCCTCTGGCCCAGGTGAGCCCTCCACGTCTCATGGATCACCTTGCAGGGCCCGGGTAACTGCATCCTTGAACCCACTAGGCAGGTGTTCAGTGAGCCCCCCACCCCCCCAACTATGCACCACGTGGGGGGCCAGGGAGCCAGAGCTGGGCAGGAATGGGTAAGGGCGTTCCTGCTCTCAGGAAGGCGGTCACACAGGCATCGGGAGGACGGGTGATAAATGCCCGGGGAGAAGGAATGGGAGCAATGCCACGTGCAGCAGTTGGTGGGGACGCGTCGGCGAGGATGGGAGGACGGAACGTCAGCAGTGATGTGGGCACTCGGCCCAGGGGACAGGCCAAGGAGAGCGTGGCACGTGCGAGGGCTCGAACCATGTGAGTGACTTGCTGCCACGCTTCTGGGGGAGCTGTCAAAGACGGCACCGATTTGGAGATGGGAAGGAACCTTCCTGGGAGGCTCCAACCCGGCTCGGTGTGGTTTCCAGGTCTGCCTGCAGCCAGTCTGTCGGTCTGAGAACCTTTGCTTGGAATCAGACACCCCCACCTCCCTCCCCCTGCCCCGACTTCATGTCTTTCCTCTGCTGGGCCGGTTCCTGCTATTAACCCTGTGAGCAGTAACGTGTTCTGACAATTTCTGAATAAGATAATGGTGCAGGAGACTTGTTTTTTCTTTACTGATAAACAGAAGCCCCACACACAAAATCTTGGAGTTGCTTTGGCTGTCATGAGATCGGGGCTTTCTAGATCCTTCTGTGTGCCCCTCACCTCCCTCACTGAGCCCCTGATTCCGTGAAGCCAGGAGTCCAGGGACCCTGGCTTGACATCCAGGAGAAGCTGGATTAAAGCTGGATTAGGAGCCTGAATCCCACGCTGAGGTCCAAGTTCTACTGGGAACTTGGAAGAGCCTTTCCCCTTTCTGTGAGATAAGTGGGTTCTGATGAGCTCTGCAGTCCCTCCTAGACAGAGAATGCTATCATTCTCTGGCATCCCAAATCAACACGTAAGACGCAAACATTCTTCGGATAATTGGTGACTAACCAGGAATCATAAAAGGAATACAACAATGTCGATATCCTTTCTGCTGCCTTCTGTTGGCCCTAAAAGTGTAGCTCATGATTTTTGAGTTAATTATATCGCTGGCAAGTTTGCTCTTCTCTTACAGCGTGAACAACCTTTTGGAGCTAAAAAGTTATCATGGCAGGATTTTTGCAAATGTGAAAAACACACTTAATTTGTTGTTAGCAGAAGCCTAATACAACATTCGTGATTAAATTCCCTTCCAAATGAACAGCTGTAGAACCCAAATAAGGAATACTAACCCTTTCATTGTCTTCCATCTTAATTTTATGATCCCATGGTTCAAATGTCATTGGATCCAAATGAGAACTTCAGGAAATTTTTCTAGCTAAGACGTAAGGAAGAAAATGCTAATTTAAAGCTCCCAATTCCTCAAGGTGAACACCAGAGTGTTCTACTCAATTCTAGTTTGAGTTTTTCTTTTACAAAGTCACCAAAGGAAATTTCAAACACTACATATAAGGATCTTCTAAGGACTTGTGTAACAGATTCAGTTTTGAATGATTTTATTAAATGCAAATCATGTATCCTAGGATATTGCTCACTTGCTCATCACTACCAAGGGAAACTTCCCAAGGGCCACTTCCACCACACTGATGGGGACCCGAGAAAATGTCTCACAGGATTCTTTCCCATCTCATACTGATGCCTATGGTTTCAGCGTGACATTCATAGCCAATGAGCAATGCTCCTCCTTCATCTCCATCTACTGTGGTTTATTTCCCTATCTTCTAGATACTGGGAATAAAGAGAAAAATAACGGAGTTCCTGGCAAAGTGCACTGAACCACTGGTGCAAACTGGTAGGTGCATGTTAGTAATTTTCATCATATATATCCCCCAATAATTTTGAACCTACCACTAAGTAATCCTAACATGTTTAATTGACATAGGAAAATTTCCATCATGAGTCCAATGGGTTACAACGGATGTAATTTCTATTGTATTGTAAATATTAATACTTTAAAAATGTTTTTTCTTTTCCTTTTTCTTTCTTTCTTTCTTTCTTTCTTTCTTTCTTTCTTTCTTTCTTTCTTTCTTTCTTTCTTTCTTTCTGTGAGAGTACGAATGGGGTGGAGGGAGGGGCAGAGGGAGGAGAGAGCATCTCAACCTGACTCCGTGCTCAGTGTGGAGTCTGATGAAGGGCTTGATCTCATGACCCTGAGATAATGACCTGAGCTGAAATCAAGATTCAGACACTTACTTAGAATGGACTGAGCCACCCAGGCGCCCCCAAAATATTTCCATTTTTAAATGAACTCAAAGGAATCTGAACGTGACAGTATTTTGATGCCCAGAAGCCTCCATGGAACAAGGAGTGTTTCAGAGTGTCTCATTTTTCTGGAACTGATTTTTGTTCCGTGATCGCATAGCATCTCATCCATTGAACTACTTTACACTTGAGAGTTTTTTAAATAAGATTTCTTTGTATAAAATATGTATATAAATTAAATTTTTACTTTTATTTCCTCTCACCATAACATGGCAGTGTTAAATTATTTCTCGACATGGAGCGGTTATTAGCTCGACATGGAGCAGTAAGTAGTCAATACAAATGACATAAATATTTTTAAAATTTTGACACTTGTTACACAGAAAGGTACAATTTCATTGAAAGTGCCTCTCATAGTGAGCTAGATGAGGCTTTTTCCAATTAATTCCTTTAAAACGACTGGATTATTTATGGCTAGCATGAGGCAGGGTTTGCTATAAATGGAGGCTCATATTTTTCATTCTTACTGGTATTAAGCACCAGGAAGTCTTGTTCACATGAATAAGTAGAGGTCAATTAAGCCTTTAAACTCTTCCTCTGGTATGTATCACTTAATTGATCTGTCATAAAATTTATGTTTAATGAGCTGTAAGCCAATGACTCGATTAGATTCTTTGTCAGCTTGGTTGGAAAGAAGACTTGGAAATCACCTGCTGCTCAAAAGGATCTGCTGACAAGTCCTTTGACTTACCTGCTCGGCCCTCTACCAAGAGTTCCATTGGTCCTTTTGTCAGGCACCAAGAACGGGTGTGCCCATCTCAGGGAACCGCACCCAAGTAGGATTCCGGATGGCTCAGTGCTACACCTGTGTTTTGGGAGGGAGGAGAAGGGTGTTCCTGCAAGGGGAGGGGCCAGGGATGCTGGCACTGAGGCTGCCCCCAGGGGAGCTCCCAGGCACCTCACTTGCAAGAACAAACACAGAAAAGGAGGCATCACCTCTGGGAATGGATTCCCTTGGAAAGTCTCAGTGTTCTCCCAGGGAAATGCCTCCCCCAGGTTAAAACCACCCACACAGGGATGCCTGGGTGGCTCAGCTGGTTAGGCGTCTGCCTTTGGCTCAGGTCATGATCCCAAGGTCCTGGGATCGAGCCCCACATTGGGTTCCCTGCTCGGTGGGGAGTCTGCTTCTCCCTTTGCCTGCTGCTCCCCCTGCTTGTGTGCTCTCTCTCTCTAAGTGAAGAAATAAAATATTCTAAGAAAACCACCGACACACATAATACAAGTCAGTCAGGTTAAGAGCTGGGGTGCGGAGCACGTGCAGGGTGCCCCACGAGGACAGAAGTGGGGTCGCTCCTTCTAACCAGAGCAGGTGTGAAAGTGACCACAGAACAGGGTCTGGAAACAAGCCTGGGCGGGCAGGCAGAGTACGGAAGGATCAGAGAATGTGCAGCCCCACGGAAACTTGAGGCCACAGGGGCATGTCAGGTCCTGCGGAAAGTGGTTGGGTTCTATATTGTCTCCCGAGCTACACAGCGTGGTGTCCCTGTGGGGGTGCATGTGTGCAAATGGTCCAGGGGGAGAGGGCGGAGAGGAGACCCTCTGTCACCAGTATTCTGTGGATTCTGCCTTGACCGGTGGCCCTAATCCTGCCTACCTTCTTTCCCGCTAGTTAATTCCTTAGGTAGTTGGCTCAAAAGTTTGTGTGTTCATTCCTCTTCAAAATGACGGCTTCTCTAGTTGGATGGGCACTATTTAACACTGAACGAACACTAGCGTTCTGTTCTAAAAGCCCCACAGTCCTGGGGCCTCTCAAAGACACTGCGTGATACTACAGTGGTAGCTGGCTGTTGACACTCTGCACTCTTCAGATGGATATCTACCTACCTCCGATTTAATCCAATGCCCTCTGCGGTGTGGATACCATTATTCCTATTTTGCAATTTATGAAAGAAGCCCCAGCCAACAAATTAGTTCATCTATCCCTGAGGGTACATGTTGCAGAAACGTACTCTGCCAGGCCCATTAAAGGGGCAAGTCTATTCAATCACACAAAATCACCTGTTAGGCAAGAGCCAAATTAAGTTTCTTTCACCAAGAAATGGATTTCAGGGAAAATCCCTACATGTAAACTTTTCTAAGTGAAAAGATTTTCTTCCATATTCTATGGAATAAATCTTGATTCCATCTGTCCAGGGATTTCAGTATATTCTAAACTACAGTCCTTTCTTATATATATATTTCTGGGGCTACAGCTCTGAAGGAAGTGTGTACTTCATGCTGGCGAGCTGATGCTTCAAAGCTGATGCTTTAGTTTTCATCATCAAAACAGAAACCCTGTCTCCAGGTAGTCTAGAATATTAAAACACATGAACTGTGTTTAATCAACACCTCAGAAAATTTGACGTTCAGGGACTTTCCAAGTTGCCAAGGGACTCGATTTTGAATTGACTATGAGTCAGGTCTGGCGTGAAGCTAAGGCGAGTCATCTGCATTTCAGATAGGCAATCTAAGAAAAATACTGTCTCCACTACTTTCTTCCACGATCTATCAGTTATCGCCAGAACTCTGGAGAACAAAATGTGTGGTCTACGTTTGTGTAGTTTTCTAGAATGTTCTGTTCAGCTACTGCTACTGACCGAAGGTTGGCATCAAAGTGACTAAATGAGGAATGTTTCTGCAGTCTTATATAGAGCTGTTGTTACCATCCATTACGTACACAGGCTTTCATAAAAGTAACCATTTTAATTGGTCCTAAAATTTAGATCTCCCTTTTTCCCCGTTTTGATTAAAAGAATGTGTCATTTGACCACAGATTCTCCCTCAGCTTCTGGTCTCCTGGCTGCCATCCTTTGGTTGTACCAAAATGGGGAGATCACTGAGGACAAACAAAATTGTCACTGCAATAAAACATCTCAGTAGGTGTTTTTAAGAAAAACTAAACAGAAAGAAGAAAACTCTTGGCTTTTTTCTTTCTTTCTGTAATGAATATTAGATTACAAGGTTCTTCCTCTGTCCGTCCGTCCTTCCATTTCCTTACTCATGGTTTCCGAAGGTCTACCATCTGTAACATCTACTAAACATATTAACACTTCCAGCTGAACATATTAACACTTCCAGCTGATGGGTGTAAGAGTATCTTTTTTTTTTTTTTTTTTTAAATCCTTTCCCTTTTTGGTGCTCAGGACTGGAGACCTGAGGGACTCCTGCCCTCCTTGCTCTGGTAGCTGGCTGGGTTCATCAAGAGACTAAGGTTTGGGCCACCTGGGTGGCTCAGTTGGTTGAGTGTCTGACTCTTGGTTTTGGCTCAGGTCGTGATCGCAGGGTCCTGAGATCGAGCCCTGCACTGGGCTCTGTGCTTAGTGAGGAGTCTGCTTGTCTCTCTCCCTCTGCTCCTCCCCTGCTCACTCATTTATAAATAAATACATAAAGTCCTAAAAGAGAGAGAGAGAGAGAGAGAGAGAGAGAGAGAGAGAGAGAGAGGGAGAGAGACTAAGGTTTTTCTGTTGAATTGAGGCTACTGTAATGTTTTTTTCCCTCACCCTGGACTGACTGGCCTATGGTGACTTTCTGAATTTTTCCCTTGGCATTTCCCTATGCTGGTAGCTGCTTCTTTCCACTACTCTGTTGCAAGGAGGGGGTGGTCCGTCGAGGGCCTCCTTGCTTTTCTATTCTGTGATTTCGTCCTCATTTTCAAGACAATACAATTTCACTTACTCTCTTGCAAGCTCAGCTATGCATTTAAAAGGATGTTCCTTATGTGAATTCCAGTCCCTGGAGCTGCTCCGTAGCAGAAGGTGTTTTTGGGGCATTTCACCCACAATATCGCTGGCAATAAGGAACCTCAACTTGTTTTAACTTCAAATGTGCTTCCCACCCACAGTCTTTCTTGTCTCAGCTGCGATCCCCAGTGATCCAGGCTCAAAACCCTTCCTCCCTCCAGGACAGGAGACTCAGAGGCTCAGCCAGAGAGTGGCGTAGCAGATGGAGAAGCATGAGAGGGCACCCTTGCAAAGCAGGGATGTGGGGAAGGTTCCACCAGGAGAAGACACTGAGTATCTGATCTCAGAGTTGGCCATCACATGCATTTCCAACCTGATGCATTCACTCTCGCTCCGAAAATGACTTCTCTTTCCTCCTGAAGGTCTTCCTCCCTCTGGGGCAGCTCAAGGTCTCTCTCCTCCATGACCTTGGAGCTCTCCAGCTGCTTGAGCTCCGGGCCTCCCCCGGCCTCACGATGCCCCTGCCGCCATCATACCGTGTGTCCACAGCTTGGAGGCACGCCCCTGCTGGAATGCAAGAGCAATTCCTCTGTCTACGGTGGCAGTGAGGACTCCAGGGGACAACACGGGTGGAGGAGACAGCAGAGCACAGAGTCAAGGCTGAGACATGGCAAGACAGAGACACGATGGTAATCCAAGCTGTGATTACCATCAGTAGGCACTGGGCCTCATTGGACCACTTAGCTGCAAGCGTCCGAGTCCCCTGGAAACAATGGTTCTTTTGACCTGCATCAGAATCCCTGGGAGGGCCTGTTAGAATAGATAGCTCAGTGACCCCTCATTTTTGATTCAGAGGGTCTCCCGTGGGGGCCTGGGACAAGCACTGTTCACATGCTCCCAGTGATGCTCAGGCTGCCGCTCCAGGTCTACACTTCCTCCAGCCCTTTACAGGCCACTTGGCCACCTCGTGCTTCTTCCCTTGCTGAGCTGTACCTGGGAAGAGCCCACGTTTAAGCCAGGTAGCTTCTACCCTGTCCTCCTAAAACTTCTTCATGGCTGTGTTTCAAAGACAGTGACTACCCCCACAAAAGGCACTGGAGGTAATGAACAGGTAATGAACAGACCAGTTTAAAAATTCCTGTTCAGTCTCCACTCTCAAGATACGGGGCTGTTTTCTCCGCGGAATGTTGGGCGCGAAGTTCACAGTGACACCTTCTTCAAAACAGCAGGGTGGAAAGAGTGACTTTTGGAAATTATATCAGGAGACCTTCGGAAAGACGACGAGGATGTGACTTACAGACACAAAACACATCCCATGAGGTTGTAAAATGTGTCGCAAGAAGAAGAAAAGAAATCACATCGGGGCGGGGCGAGGAATTGGTGGGGGAAGGGGCAGGTGCGTGGGCCGGGTGCTTCTGGAGTCCTGATATGGGGCTGGAGGTACCGAACAGGCAGAGAAACAGGACTCCAAAGTCACCCGGTCGAAAAGGCTGTCACAGACCTAGTGAGACACACCTGGACCAGTTACCTGGGAAAGGAGCCTCATCAACAACAGAGTGAAAGCATTTGTCTCCAAGGACGTCTGCATCACTGTCTTTCCCGGCAATACCCGCCCCATTGCTTAGCTGGCCAGTTTGATTATTTCTGCCTTCCTGATCATTTGTAGACATCGCCTGATGTTTGGGACCGACTGAATAGGGCAGACTGTACACATGGCTTATTCCACCTGCTACCTGGGTCCGGACTAACGAGCAAAACACATTTCTAATATTGAGAAGTTACACTCACAGGTAGGTGCTTGTTTCAAGATCAGTTCCCTACAGTAAATTTTAGAAATCACAAAATGCTAACATGCCATCAGGAGTACTTATTCCTTATAAGGATGGTCAGCATCAGCANTTTCTAATATTGAGAAGTTACACTCACAGGTAGGTGCTTGTTTCAAGATCAGTTCCCTACAGCAATTTTTAGAAATCACAAAATGCTAACATGCCATCAGAAGTGAGTACTTATTCCTTATAAGGATGGTCAGCATCAGCACCTGTCATTTTAGGAAACTTATGTACGATTGTTTTCAGCCTTGTCCAAAGTCAACAGCCTGCGCAGCCAGAAAATTAAACACTGCACACAGAAACCACCTGTCTAACTCGCTGTTACGGTGGCCCCAAATAACTTGGCTTTATTGGCCAGAAAGCACTCTCCTCAGCAAAACCCACTGATACCCAAAATAACCTCCCCGGAGATGCCAAGGCTCCCTCGTCCGTGGTTAGGATCCGCGGCTGGGATTCCGAGATGGATGCCGGCAACCCCGGGAAGTGAGGGACCCCTCTTGTCCTGTAGTCACCTCATCTCTTCCCTCCCACTGAGAGACATTCCCCCTACACCGGCACCTTGCTGCACTTTTCCTATTAGGATTCTTTTGAGTTTTAAAATAAAGTTTTGTTTTGTTTTGTTTTTTCCTGTGGTATGGAAGGGAAAACTCAATTGGAAAAAAATAACCAATCATATATTTGGGTACAAGGTCCTCCTGCAGGTAAAACTCTGCAGAGACAACTCTAACCATATAACCCGGTGATGTGTGATTTCTCTCCACGTGTTTTTTTCCTTGCCATCTGTCAGCAGGCCTCGAGGGACAACGTCTGGTGGGGAAACAGGCTGTCTTTTGCTGGGGGGCCTTCCCCTCTTCCCTGTCCGGGACATCCTTGGGGTATAGAATGATGTCTTCATACCACTTTGTACAAATTGCCTCTAAAAATGCCCCCAAGCCATCGTACTCAGAACCAGATGGAATTCATAGGGTCCCGAATTCTTATGAGGGCAGGACAAGACGGTGCGTGTATCCCCTGCCGTTGGGCCTGGCTGAGTTCCCGAGGGCGTGAAGGTACCGTCGTCTCCAGGCCTGGGGTTCTGGCCTGACAGTAGGACCCATCCTTGGGCCCACTGCCTTCCTCATTTGTTCTCTGGTTTCTCGAGGACAGGATCACCTCAGGTATCAAACAGGTCACATCCAGGGCCTGGAGAAGAGTGCCAAGCTCGCGTCTTACCCTGTCAGTCTCAAGTTCTCGTGGTGTTTTTACCCCCTTCTACCTGGTGACGGCAGCCCTGATGAAAAGGGCTCATCACCTTACTCACGCTTTGAAATTGTTCTGAGAAGTCCATTTAGCAACAGGCTACTTTAAGTGTATACGACTGTGGGTGCGCCTCTGTGACGGAGCGACCGAATGGAACAGCAGACCCGGCGCGGACGTTTGCAGTGACACAGTCCGGTTCATCTTTCTGCTTGCTTGCTTGCTTGCCTGCGGGTCTGGCAGAGGTGGCGGGCAGAGAAGCCCCAGGACACTTGCTTGGAGGCGCAGCTGCCGCTCCGAGTGATGCCTCCGTCACCTGTCACCCCGGGCTGCGTCCTGAGTCACCGAGTTCCCGCAGGGCAATCTTAAGCCAGGACCCTGGTGTGCGGGTGCCCGGGCTGCCTGCTGAGACTTGGAGAAGATCCCCATCAGCACTGGGGTTTTCTCTGAAGTGGCTGCTCGGCGGCCACTCCAAGGGTCTCAACTAAAGGAGACCAGTTTAAGAGCAGCGACACCGGCTCGGGCGATCCAGAGGGCACCGTGGCCTGTTTACTTCTGTTTCATCATCACATGGAAACATGGGCATCTGCTGACCTGCCAGTGGTGGAGAACCTGATCGTTCCCTTGTCAGCCACGGGCACGGCTCAACGTGCCCTGGGAGGCAGCTCGGAGCCTCGCTGGCACCAGGGAGTTCATCTTGGGTGCGGGTAGGAGACCTGTGTGGGCCTGCAGCGTCTGGCTCGGCTGTCCCGGAGGGAGGGACAGGCTGACCTGGGGAAGACTGCACCCGGGCACACACACACGTGACGCTGGGGGTGTTCTCACTCACCCTGGCTTGCCCAGGCTGCAGATGGCCTGGTGGCTCTCTAGAGGAGGGGAGGGCACCGCCTCCTCCAGAGTCCCCTGGAAGTGGGCGGGGAGGTACCTCATGAGTGGGGGACCCTTCACTTTCAGGAGCTGTAAAAGGCACGTGTTAACAATTCTCTGCAGAGGCAATATGTAGTCAACTAACGTCCTAAGATAAAGGAGGGAGACAGAAACAGATTGCACCGTTCGTGTGATCATATGAAAGAGAAAACTCAGCATTTTGCTGAGGGCTCGTTTGACAATGCAGCATTCATATTTTTCTGTTTCGTTTTGTTTTTTAAAGATCTTATTTATTTATTTGAGAGAAGCACAAGCAGAGGAAGAAGCAGACTCCCTGCTGAGCAAGGAGCTGATGTGGGACTTGATCCCGGGACCCTGAGATCATGACCTGAGCCGAAGGCAGACGCTTAACCCACTGAGCCACGCAGGTGTCCCGGTATTTTTCTGTTCTTTTAAAATGAATTACTTTATCGCTTTGATTTGACTAGAGCAGGGACCCATACTGACACGCCTATGGGCTCAGGAGCCAGCTGTGAGGGATGCAAGTGAGGCCAGGTGTGGGATGGGGCACAGAGAGGGGTCAGTGTCCATCTACAATGAGCAGCTACTGCTGCATCCCGCTCTGTCTTTCATGAGGAAAACTGATTTTGCCATATCTGATTTTCTTTGAAAGAGCAGAAATCAAGATTTTAACGCATGATCACCTGCATTTTAAACGTTGCCCACTTTCATAAGATTTGTTGAGAGCTGACCATTGTTCTAAATGTTTTACCTGTACCCACCTTTGCTATCAAGATAAAATCAAGATAAAACTCAGGCACAGAGTGGTAAGTAAGATGCCCAGTCACCAGCTCTACTCTGGCCTCCTAACCCCTGGGTTAGACTTGACCAGATGTGGTTGGACTTCCTCAGCTCCAGGTTGCCTGAGAGATGGACCCCGACCATCCCCTCAGGAATCCTGTCCTCCTTGCTGGCGACTGGTCTGTGCATTCTAGCAGCAGCCAATGGATGCATGGCACTCCCAGGGCCACCGTGACTGGTTCAGAATTCTCATTCATGCCTGCATTTGGGTTAAGAGCCACTTATACATTTCCTAGTGGCTCAGCCAACTGAGCCACCCAGGCACCCATAAATGGTGTCTTGAATCATAACTAAAAGTTGGCTTAGGCAGCCGACTGAGGAAGCCGTGCATGGGTTGAGCGAAGCCCGAGGCCCCAGACCTCCGAGCAGAGTCCCTGGCCAGCCCGTCCGCCACCCAGCCCGCAACCTCCTTGGTTAATGCGCGGGGCCCCCTGGATCCCGTCACCCCACCGGCAACAGTGAGCGAGGCTCTGCGAATGGGAGCCCAGGCTCTCCTCAGCTATGTGATCGTGGGCAAGTCACCACACTTCTTTGACCTCATGCCCCTTCTGTGTCAACAGAAGGGGCTCGGCCCTATGAGCACAGTCCCTAAAACCTGCTCTGTAATTTAATTTATTGGTATAAACTTGAGCCCTGTTGATTGTTACTTGTAACTTTGTTTCCATTTTGCCTACCACTGTCCAACCATTGGCTAATCAGGGCTCCCCCTGGTGGTTGAAATAAGCAGGACAGACACTGGTGGCCCCCAAAGCTCTGTCCTGGCCAATAAGCGCCCCCCCCTGCCCCCCTCCCCCGCCTTGGCTGCTTGCAAACCTAGAGGTGATGAGGGCTGGGACCAGTGGGTGGCTGGCCCCTGAGGGCAGCCAGCACCTCCCTCCCCTCCCCTGAGATGGGCGGCTGGGCTCCTCCGGGCTGAATTCCCCCCGGGTGTGGCTTCTTTCACACACTCATGCCTCTTTAGCAGGAGAAAATCACACAGTAGAGAACAAGCTTTTTGTTTCCTTTTGAAAATCTGGATAGAGGAGAAATAGTTGAGTGGCTCGTGGGTGCACAAGAGTGTTTGTGTTGACACTTCCCAGATAATGCATTCAAACTATTGCTTTGACTCAAAATGTGGTGACTAGTTTTCCTTCCTGTCAGATCAATCCATAACCAACTCTATCACGGACGTCATCAGTTAGAACACTTGATGTTCTACATTTTAACAATTACCTAATTAGTTATAGTAGAGCTTTGCTTCTCGATGGACTTAGAATTTTGGCTATTAAAAATTATAATTGGTTAGTTTCTTTTCCCATTAATTTACAGAACTGTCCTAAGGTTATCTGTATAGTTAAGTGTCTAATGCTTCATTTGTGTGTGCAAACACAAACACACACTTATGTACAGATTAAATACAACTACAGAGGGGGAAGCTGGGAGGGTGCTAGATGTTTACTATCTTGATTGTGTCAATGGTTTCACTGGTGTATACAAGTTTCTGTGTGTGTGTGTGCCAATTATATGTCAGTAAAACTGTTAAAAAATAAAACATAAAAATGACAAAATCTCATCAATTTTCTTCCTCTATCTCAACTTGCCGTATTCAATGGAGACTTACCATTTCACTGCTAGAGATTAAAAATCTCAGTATAAAACCATTTACTGATCTTTTATATTCACCAAACTTAAAGTCAGTCTTCCCACGTAGCCCATCTGTCACTGACTCGGGAGTCCCTCACCCTCAGCACATCCTGGTCCTCCGCAGGGAACCACTCTGTCCTTATCCATGTGACGACAGCGATGAGAGGGACAGGAAAGGGGCTGGCACTCCCGGAGGCAAGCGCTGCCTTCCAGCACCTTCCCCTGCTGGCTCTGTCAACCCCGTGCCTGTGGGTGCCGACCTGGGGTTTGCCCGCAAGAGACAAGACAAGAGAGACATGACTGAGGCCCAGGCTGCAAATCCAGCACTGCAGGGATTAGGCAGAAACGTCAATGAGAGAAACAGGCCAGAGGTGCAAATGCTCTTTACTCCCACCAAGAATGACATCTTCTCTCGTTTTCCTTGAAGTGGCTGCTCTCCAGGTTTGCGCTTTGTCTCTCCGCTTGGGTCCACATAGGGTCTGGAGCATGACTGCAAGAGACGAGCATGTTCCCTTCCGTCCCCTTGTGCTAAACCAGCAGGCTGGGACTAATGACGAGTCAGAGAATCCTCAGGGTGGTGAGGGTGGTGAGGCTGTGTGGAGGGTGGGGTGGGGCGAGCTCCCAGCCTTGAGAGAAGGGGAGACGGCACAGAAGGAAGGCTCTTTACACATTCCAGAGGCAGAATCTGGGGGCAAATCTATCTTAATATTGGCAACTCCATCCGGCCAAGGGGGCACATCTGTGGGTAAGACATGGCCACCTGCTGTCCATTTTCTCCTCTTAATTTAGAATTTGTGCTATTCCGGAAGTCTTTATAGTCCTCATTTACCAGTTCTAATTCACTCAAAGCATGGAAAGACATATTTTCTCATCAATGCTAGTTCTTTACAAGCCAAAGAAAAAGGGGTGATGCTCACTGGTCAGTGTGTTCTGATTTAGATGGTTTGTCTATCTCCCCCCGCCTCACTTTACTCCCTAAAGGCTGGACAGGACATTTATTACCCTGGAAACCACAGAGCAGTCTAAATAATCTGAGAACCTTTCATCCCTTCTCATTTTTTTCCTCTTTACTGAAGGAGATGGGAAGATACAACCTTCTGACATTTACACAGCTTCACCCTTAGTAATAAAAATTTACTATTTTCTTAAGGAAGAAAAAGGTTCATAGAAAGCCATGAAAGGCAAAATAAACACAGAGAGTGATGATAAATTCAATCTCGCAGTTTCCAGCGAAGAGAGTTTTTGGTAGAAGGTCTACCAGTTCTGTGTTTGTATTGGTAACAAATGAAGTATGGGAACTACATAATAAATAAGCCACAAATAAGCCACAGATAGCTCCAAGACTCGTTTCTTTTAAGACTGGGACCTTCATCTTCACTGAGGCATTTGAAGTTTGCTTGGTGTTGCCTTACCATGGTGACAAATAAGGGCCAAAACTATTTTGAGTTTTCCTCCTGCCCCACATTCCTTGGGTAGGAAGGATGAAGTAAAAACACGCGCGCGCACGCACACACGCCGCTCAGAGGGGACGGAAGGGCGACGTGAGGGGATTCACTCTTGGACGATGTAGATTTGGCTGACTCTAGACACCTTCCATACCTGAGTGCAGGGCCCTCACCTCCTGTCATTCGTCTGGAAGAGGTGGTCCTGTTTCTATGACAGAAAACTGTATCTTGTGACAGAAAATGTGAGTCCTCACGTGGACGTGTTTCGAATCAGGGTCCCTCAGATACAGAAGTTGCAAATACATAGTACCAAGTTATGGACCCACATGAATGGGAAAACTGATGATGGGAGGTCCAATAAGCATCACCACGCAAGTGCAACGTGGGAGTGATTGTAATGGGAGCCAAAATAAAATACCAGTGAGTCGACTGCGTTAAGATTGTCCCAAACTGTTTCATCTGCAGAACTAGGAGAAGTTATTGACAACTGAATCATTTTAGAATCTTCATAAATAGGGTTGCATGAAGTTACACCATGGTCTACGACCCATTGCTGATATTGTCTCTGGTGAAAATAGAAGAATTGATGCCAGTCGTGGTTGAAAAATAGCACAGAGCTAATTTTTCTTTTACCTTAGCACTTGCTACCGAACTCATATTCCTGAGGGTCCCCTCTGTCCACCGGTGGGCACACGAGCCAGACACCAGGGCTGCTTGATCTGTGTCTCTGCTTAGAAAATGTGAACGGCCTTGAATTTATTTTCTTTTACTGTACCTCTTGATGGCATGTGTCACATTACAGACCAAAGACACAGTTCTCCTGCTGACTTCTATGGAGAATGAATAACTCCCAGAAGGGAATGGGTTCTGAGGTGAACCAGAAAGGAAAGCCTCTCTGAAATGCAAGTGCCTGGAGTAAAATGTTTGGCTGAGTTAATCTTGATACCTAGAAGATTCTAACTGCTGGTTAGTGCAGTGTCATGAGACACGGAGATCTCGAAATCCTAGTCATCGAATTGCCCTGAATTTTCCCCAGCTGTGCATCAGGCCATCACAGTGCAAGAGAGTCCTGAGGGAGAATAAAAAACCCATGTCTTGGGCGCCTGGGTGGCTCAGTGGGTTAAAACTGCTGCCTTCGGCTCAGGTCATGATCTCAGGGTCCTGGGATTGAGGCCCG
Source organism: Ailurus styani (assembly GCA_002007465.1). Lineage (NCBI taxonomy): Eukaryota > Metazoa > Chordata > Mammalia > Carnivora > Ailuridae > Ailurus > Ailurus styani. Next base: position 910,945 of record LNAC01000366.1, on the reverse strand, counting down.
CATCGGGCTCTCTGCTCGGCAGAGAGCCTGCTTCCTCCTCTCTCTCTGCCTGCCTCTCTGCCTACTTGTGATCTCTCTCTCTCTGTGTCAAATAAATAAATAAAATCTTTAAAAAAAAAAAAAACCCATGTCTTCGGCTAACTTCGTGGCTGATTCTGTTCATCATGTGAATCGGTGTGACTCTAGTTTGTTCCCCGTGTCCACACGTATACCGATGTCCTCTTGTTTTTGGTAGAGTCTGACATGTTTCTTTATAGCTTATGTTTTCATAACCGATAATCCTATGAGTAGTATTACCTTTCCCTGGTCTCCTTTTTGCCTTAAGATTTCCGACTGCTCTTTTTCTTCAGCATAATAGGAACTTCCCGCACAAATGCTCATTGCTGTAATTATATACAATCTTCCACAATCTTAATGTCTGGATCATAAATCTTGATAGTCTCCCCAACACTGAGGTAAACATTATCTGTTCTTGTTCAGACTTCATCCACTTAATGATTTGAGGTCAAGTGATCACTACTTATCAGACAAAAGTTCTTTATTTCAATGCAAAAAAAGAAAACACACACACACACACACACACACACACACACACACCAAACAACAAAACAAAAAGACGCCAACTTGTTTTCTCTTTCCTTGTAAGTAATTTCTGTAACTTTCTGGGCTTTTTTCCACCAACACGCGGCACTAGAGTTGTTATCTACAGCTCTAGATACATATTTCTGTAAGCTCTAGATATGTACTTCTTAATTAATAATACCAATGTCAGCTGTGATAATTCCTACCTTAAGCATCACTAATAGTTTTATTGTGATCAACCAGACGACAGTCATCCAAGTAAAAAACACTCACTGATCCTTTTGTCTTACTTTGAGTGATAACGTTTAAAAATTTTTTTTTTGGAGAGAACCAAGGTAAGCCTCTCCAGTTCAAGTGCATCTCTGCACAGTGATCGAAGTTGCTAATCAAAGCAAGCGAGTCATTCTTCATAAACGCTGAATCTTAACATGATCATTTGCACCTGCTCTGTCTCAGGACAGGCGAGGTGACTCGTTCTCAGTCACTGGATGGGTTTTCTCAAGAAGAGAAGGGGACCTCGCACTCCAGAAAGGGAAGGCAACACGCCCATGCAGACATGGCCTTCATACCCGCGAGCGTCTTTACCACTTAAACAAACCTGCAGACTAGCGTTTATCCAATGGAATCATCACTACTTCTTTTCATGTGCGTGGGGAGCCACAGGTAAGTAAAATCCAAGGGCAGAGGCCATGTGTTCTTCACTGTAACAGCCTCCAGTGTTGGCACGATGCCTGGCATCGAGCAAGTTCTCAGCGTTCGGTGAAGAAATGGGTGAATGACTGAATGCATAATTAACAGATGATGTGAGACACAACCTCCTCTGGTTTCTTTTTGTAAACTATCTAAATGGCAGCGAACACAATAATAGGAAAATCTGAGAAACAGTTAAAAAAAAGTTGGGTCCTATGTATGCCTGAATCTATGTATGTGTGTGTGAACATGTGTGTGTGTGTGTGTGTGTGTATAAGTAGTGAGTTCCTACAGATTATATATATGGTTCACGTATTTTAGGCACTTAAGATTCACCAGGTAGACAGACTACTTCAGGTGTATCTAGATTGACTACACGGTCACTTTGTGGACACAATCTACTTTAAATGGAGAAGGTATTCTGCAACCGAGTATCAAATAAGAAAAATACAAGTTAATAATGAATAAGAATAAAGCAAGGTCCTTAACAGAAACATACCCAAGAACCGATGAAAGAGTAATTTCGGATAGGTCAAGATCCTCAACCTAGAACCTGCACGGACAAGGGTTTACCTCCTGTGAGGAAATACGGACGTCGGTCACACAAATCTCTGTTGTTTATGCTTATATATGTCAATTCTAGAGAAAGTGGACTGCAGGGGTACAAATGAGCCCTTTTATGCTGACAGGCAGAAGAACAGGAGAACGGGAGTCAGGAGAGCAGAGGCACGAGGAAAGTCAGAGGTACAGAGCTCCAGGAAGTGCCATCCGTCAGAAGCGCTTGGCGTGAGTAGGGAATGAAGCACAGCAATAAACTGTAGGGGGAAAAATAAACGGCAACGTATGAAGACAGACTCTAGAAAAATAGTCATTGCCATCATCATCACCCAGCCCCTGGAGATTTAATGCTATGTAGACAGTGATGTATCGGCCACATCATGTGACTGTTATTTCTTCTGTTTCCTCCTAGTCTTTGTGGATGTCAGTTGTTAAAAAGGTCTACCAAGCCAACATACACAGTTCTGTCCCTTGGAAGAGCTAGATCACAAGCATCATGGAACCCACTGTTGACTTTTAGGCTGTCAAATACAATTATTTGGATTCGTTACAACCTTAAGGACCTTGTGGGTAGAGATGCTGGCCAGCCGGTAGGCAAAAGTCATTTGTTACCATTTGGCAAAAAGTCTGAGTTACTCGATGAGCTCCAGGGGAAAATCAGTAATGTTGTCTCATGACGCCCTCCATGGCAGACACATCCATCCTGACCTTGATAGTGCCATTCCTGAGCAGGGCTCAGGCATCAGCTGAGAAAATACGGGTTGATTTGCTGAGTTGGAGAAAGACCTCGCCCTCACATGCCTGTTGACATCTACTGCTCTGCAGGAGCAAAGCCCTTTCAGGAGGCTTCTCAGTGGGAGGCTGACCCATCGGAGAAAAAGGGTCACTCCACACAAGTATCTTAAGCCTGTGAAGGTCTCAGGGATTAGACTTAAAATAAAGAAAGGCTGTGTCTGAATTCACACCATTTCAGACAAATCCCAAAACAATAATCTAGAAGACCAGTGTCAGCAGGGGAATGCTTTGCTCCTAGTCTATTCGCTCTTGAACTAATAATGATATTTAACAACAATCCTGAAAAATCAGGCTGTCCATTCCTTACTTCTGCAAAGAACTTACATTTGCATGAATTCAGAAAAAAGTCATCATATCTTTTGATGTTAATAAAAAGGATTTTTCTGCCTAACCTGACTTCATGTTACAAGTTAAAGTTTCAGGAGACACAGGACACAGAGACCCACTGAGATTCTTTGTGCCAGCATGGGGCTTGGCAAACAGCTTATGAAAATCAAAGATGAATTTGCTGTCAGCATTCCTACTTCTATTTGCTATTCCTTTGCAGGGGGAGATTCGTAAATGGTTAAGAACCGGCTCTTCGGAAAAAATAAATGGAATAGATAGATTGATCCATCAATAGGTTGATGGATAAAGTTTTACTGATATAAAGCATGGATGGCACAAAATCTGCAAGTGATAATAATATATATGATAGTCTTTGTTGCAAATTCTTTTTTTTAAACAGTGAGAGTTATTTATTTATTTATTTATTTTAAAGATCTTATTTATTTATGAGAAAGAGAGAGAGTGGGGGGAGGAGCTGAGGGAGAGGGACAAGCGGACTCAGTGCTGAGTGCTCAGCATGACGCAGGACTTGAACTCACGACTCTTGAGATCATGATCTGAGCCAAAATCAAAAGTCAGACGTTTAACCGACTGAGCCACCCAGGTGCCCCTCTTTGCTGTATGTTCTATATAGCCCTCAGCTCCCCTAACCCTCTATGATTGATTTCCGGCTATGGATGCCACTCGCTGAACGTGGCATTGGGAAAGGGATGTGCAGTAAGTACACTATTATATAGTATTTTCACTGCCGCAAAGTTATTGAATCATAATGATTCAGTATAAGTATATAACCTCAAAACCCCCGAAATAGTAACATCGTAAAACCGTTAGGGAATGATGAATTTTCAATATTTGCTATATTTTTTGTATTATTTCTTAGCTTACATAATTGACTTTTAAATAATAGTCCTGTTTAGCGACTGGCTTGCAAAGTTCCTGAGATTTCAACAGTCTGTTCTCACTAGCTGGTATGAGCTGGATCCAGCCCACACCTGTTGCACTGACTTGTCACTAACTTCTTCAATTCTCTCTTAGGTCGGGGTCATAGCAGCTTATAAATAAAGCGCTGAAAAATAATTGGCAAAGAGAAGTAAGTGCACGGGAGTTTTAAAAATGCTACCTGTAGCCCTATCGTGATGCTCACTGCTTCGCTTCTAAATAGCATCCAGTCTTCAGCTTATGTTGGGTGGATTTCATGGTTTTCAAGGTACAATAACAACGGGCTAAAGATCCTATTCCATTTTTTTTTTCCCAATGCGCTTCTGAGTAGGGACAGGCTCTGGTCCCACAATCACCAGTTTCCTTCTATTTGCTCACTACCCGCTTCCTGTTTTCCTGGATGCTCGCCCTTTCCCATGGCAGCGGGAGCGGCTGTGTGGCCGGCTCTCCTGCCCTGGGAAGGAAAAGGGCAAACAAACACCAGACCAGGGCAAGAGTGCTTCCCTGGGCTCACTCTGAAGTCCACACACCTGCCAAACTTCAAGGCTGCTTTCCCCACAAACAAGACTCCCAGAATTGTCTTTGTGTCACAAGCTTGACGATTAACTGCTTTGTTTTGAGACAGACAACGTGTCTAATTTTGGTTCGGATTTTGGAGTAGGGTGTTAGGTGACTTTAAATAGAAACCGGTCTCAATTGAGGGGCGTCGGCAAAATTCTTGCCTATCTTTTCCTGCTTTCTGCTCCGCGCTTGGGCAAATTCACAGCTGATCACAGAGCCAGAGACCGTAGCGAGCATCTGGCCCTGAGTGTGGGGATTTGATTACAGCCATTGGCCAAAAACCTCAGAGCTGTGCCCAACATACTCCTACGTTCTCAGTTCTCCTGCTGAGTCACTCTGCCTAAAATATGAATTATGATTATTATGAATTTTATATGAAGCAACCTCAAATTACGATTTCTAACTGAAATGGCTCACTAATTTCTCTCCTTTTATTTCCCTATTTTAGAATTCCCTTAAAATTCTTTAGTATGGGCTACTGAATCACAGATTGAAAACCAACCACCTAGAAACTTCCATGGTGTTTCTAGTGGTGCTATGTATGACTAGACAGGTTATTTAGATCAGGGGACTGGGACCCGTTTTCCTGCATGCCTTCAAAATCCTTTGCCAATCACCCCAGCGATGTATAGCCAAAGGAAGACTGATACGCTCGAACCCATCATTGGAAAATGTCTAATAAAAGGACAGTCATTGACTGGTTTAATCGTAAAAACATAAAGCTCACTGACGATCTGTAATTTGAACTCTATACACAGTGATCTTTAAATCTCCAGGGTCTTCTCACTGGAATATATAAGGGGTGACTTATTAAAGGGCAGTCCAAACCAGCTCTGCAGATCTTGGGAACACACAGCTCAATGCAACTAGTGACACAGATTCCATCATGGTCATTCACTATGAAGGCTCCACTGAAATCCAATGTCGGCAGAAAGCAAGCTGATTAGAAAGTTGCAGGGGAAAAAAAAATCCATGTGCACAAGTATACTGGGTTAGCCATGCACCCGAAGCTCCCCTATACATGATTAGATGTGGAAACGTGAGTAGGAAGCTTATTCGTATGACAAATGGGGTTCAGAAGACAGACCCGGGAAGCCCTATTCTACTGTCACTAGAATTATCCTCATGGTGACCTTTGTGCCATAAGGTCTTGAGACCTGACAGCTCAGGCATTTTCCTCCTATGTGTGTAGTAAGCATACACCACCTCACACAGCACAGGCCATTGCGGCCATGGCTGCCAGGAAGAGCTGACAGCAGGACCCGGGGGAGAGGAGTCCCACTTCTGCCCCAGGGGGTGGCAGAGAGCTGTCCGCAAGCTCTGGGCACACACTCACACCTCACACTGCTCCCCGGCTGACTTGGAAAAGGCTGTGTTCTGTCTACTTCATCTTCCCCACTCATTCATGCTCCTTTCTCTGCACCCACTCACAGGATGCCCAATGAGCTCCAGATAGCAACTAAACCCAGGGCTGCGACCTGAGTATTGCAGGGGCAGCGTGGGCTGTTGACACGGCATGGATCCCAGATATTTCTGGTTCACAGAGCTCTGGCGTTGACCAGTGACTGCCACAGGCCGGGGGAAGTTGATCCTGTCCCCAACTGTCGGGATGGGCTCCCATCGCCTTGGGTGACTCCATTCTCCCCAGAGACTGGGACAGTGTATTACCCAATGGTGGTCAATGACACATAACAGAAACTGTGGCTGGGGGCATCTGGGGAAGTTCCCCATGCAACCATTAGAAGAGATAGCCTCTCTTTCTCCTCTGAAAAGTCCCCTCGGTATCAGGCTGGAAAGGAGGTCAACCCCAAAGATGATTTAGAGAAGACACTGAAAGAACCTCAGTCCCTCGTGACAATGTTAGGCTTTGCCGAAGTCTGTCCCACTCTGGGATCCTAGTTCTGGGAGTCTAGGTCTCTCACAGGGCTACAACCGAGGTGCCCCTGGGCTGTGGTCTCAAGTATGGGCTCTGCTGAGGGAACATCTGCTTCCAGGCTCACTCCAGTGGGAGTTGGCTGGACTCTGTTCTCATGCTCAGTGGGCTGAGAATCTCAGTCCCTCACTGGCTGTTGGCTAGACGCTCCCTCAGTTCTTTGCCTTGTGACTCTCCCCACAGAGTGGCTCTCAACATGGCAGCTGGCTTTCCTCAGAGTGAGTTAAGGAGAGAAGGAATCCAAGATGGAAGCCACAGTCTTTTTTTAACACAATCTCAGAAGTGACAAGCGACATCCACTGCTCCAGCCATATTCTGTTCATTGGTGTGAACAATGGAATAGTGTGTATCTTTGTAATTTGATACTTAACAATTCACAGGGAGACATATTCTGGTATATTCTGCTACTGAGTATATGTTGTGTGCCAGGCATCCTGTTGACCAGTGGATACAAACATGAGTGAGAATGGCATGGACTCCAAGTTGCTTAAACCAGTGCGTGTAGCACAGCATGTGGGGTGGGGGGTAAAGAGTAAACACCTGGATGGGGAGGGGTCTGGACTGGAGGTGTGGTAGGAAGCGTTCCTGAGACCCTGGCTGGGTAGAGCACGCAGAGCTCATGTCCTTCTGACAGCCAGGCTGGTACCCAGGCTGCCTACAGGGGCCTCTTCCGTCCGACACACATATTAGCAGATGGTCACTGTATCTCTGTGCCCACGAACCATTCGTTGGTTCAAAAACAGTGCAGGGGTCGCAGATAAATGTGGCACCGATCTAGACCACACGGTCTTCTCCATCGGGCTTTGCTGCAGGTGAGTGTGGTTTTCACGGCCACGTGTCAAGTATTGGTAACACGTTCAGCATGAAGACGGGAAACGAGGCGTCTGGGCTGGGGCTTGGGGCCTGGCACCCAGGGAGTTCTCCGGTCAGCTGGGGAAGGCCAGTAGTAGAAGGGGATGTTGGCACCAGTGAAGGGGGGTGTACAGCAAAGCATGAGGACGGGGGCTGCACCGAGATCCTACAGAGGTCAGGGTCAGGGCAAGACAATGGCCAGACCCACAAGTTCTAGAGAGTCATCAGAGAGAAGGGTGGTGCTGTGTTTGACTCAATTCACGTCTCCTTGCATCTCCTTCTGTCTTTGTATAGAGCAGCCTCTGTCAGCGCTTTCAGCCTCACGGTTGTCACAAAATGCATGTTTCTGCTTTTTAACAACCTGAGTGGACGACACCATCTGTTGGAGAAGTAACAAGGAAGGTGCAAAGCCAAAGATGTCCCCATGGAAGTTTCTGGAATGGTGGGGAAAATTGTTGGGGGGGGGCAGAGCAGAGACAGAGGGTTGGGATACCCTAATGAGAATCCCTGCCAAAGCTATCCTGTGGTAAGACCCTGGGCCAGTGATGAGTCCTTGTGACTCAGTTTCCCCCAGTGACAGAACCTACCCCCACACTGCGGTGGGGACTGAGCGAGATGCCACATATGACATGCCTCGTGGACCACCCCGCCCTCACTGGTATGCAGGGTCGGTGTCCCCCTGAAGGACATCATTTCTTACACGAGGAACGCAGGCCTAAGACTGAACTCAGGAGGAGATGGGCGAGAGCTTGCGGCTGGCATCAAAACGTCTCCGCCGAGCTTCCTTCCACACAGCTACGAATAGCCAGAAGTCTGACGGGAAGGTGAGTCAAGGGGTCCAAATTCACATCCAGCAGTTGTGGGCCAACAGCCCGCGGCAGGAGGTCCTGGTTTTCAACCCTGCCACAAATGGTCCAGAAAGTTCTCCGCCTTGGGGGAAATAGAAGCTCCGGGTTGGAGGCGCTCAGTCCTGGGGCAGGAGCAGTCAGGAGGTGAGCAGGAGGAGGGGACCATTGGTGGAGCCCGCCTCCCCGTGCGGCCTGGCACTAAGGCGTCACAGGGGAGGGGAACCCCTCGCCCCGCTCCTCTCGCTCTTCCTCACGTGGCTACTGGCTTTTCCGTGGGTGCGTGAGGGGGGAAGAGAGGGGGAGAGAAGGGGAGGGAATTACGACCGGAGGGCTGAGGGCCGTCTGATGACGTGTGTCTGGGGGACCGCACGCATGTGGAGAATACCACGGGCCCAGGGGAGGGTGCGGGACGGGACCATGAGGCAGGAAGATGGGGAACCCCATCCTTTGTCAGTCGCCTGGTTCCATCCTCCCTAAGGGAGGGGCGGGAAATGGTTTCCCAGCCCTGGAGAGACCCAGGACGAAGTTCCTACCCAAGCCTGATGCCAGCCTTTGCAAGCAGCCCTCCTAACTCTTGCCTGCGGGTCTCCCCAGCAGATCCGCACACTGACGGTGCCCCCCAAGGGCAAGGAGGCCCAGGAAGAAGTGGGGATCTGCAGGTTAGCATCAGTTCGGGTGCGGGCAAGCGTGCAAGGCCAGGATGTCCCATCCACGTAGGTTCCACAATCTACGGGCCTCGCCACCATCCCCTCATTGGCGTTCAGCTTTGTTGATTTCCCTCAGCCACTCCTCCCTCACTGGGTCCCCCAGGATCCACAGGTCCTGTGCTCCAGGACTGTGTCCCTTCACACAGAAGCATCGCTGAGGCATCCTCGAAGGGGCAAGCAGGGGCTTGCTGTGCCGAGAAAGCCATCACAATCCGTATGCTTAAATATACAAGATGATTACCATTTTGCATATGGTAGGAATGCTGTACACAGTATTTCTGGAAATCAGAAGGGAATCTCAGGAGACAACAGTCTGGTCTCAGCAGGGCGTGACAAGAAGTAGAAAACAATGAGACTTTAATTCCAGCTATTGCTAGAAGGAACTCAAGCTGTTTCCCCCTCGGCTGCCTCAGTTTCCCTTTCTGCAGGGTAGCACTCCTACTGCTTGGCCCCCGACCTTAGGATTCAAAGGTCCTCATTCATAAGTCCCCCCAGGTCTTGAACACGGCTCTCCTCTGCCCGTGTGGCTGGCTGGAGTGAGCTCACCAGCAAAATCCCATAATTGCTGAGCTCCCATAAGAGCTCAGTGGGCTCTTGCTATCTGCAGACATTCTAATTTGAGGAGCAGTAGCTCCTAGCTGACTGTCTTCACCCACACGGTGCAATTTTGGCCGAGGTCTGACCGCAGTGTGAATGATTAATGAGTTAGGTCATTCTTTACGAGCACCTGCAAGGCATTCCGAATGCATTCACTGTTCAATCGGACACACTTTAGAAAGGAAAGCTGGAGCGGAACATCACAGACACCCCGAGGCAAGAATGGAAAGTCTGGAAACCCAGCCCTGACACCGGTGAGCAGAGAGACGGGCAGTCGACATATATGGGAAAGAAAACAAGAGGCACGTACGTGTGGGTCTCGGGTCCGAGGCCTCGGAACCAGCACTCTCCCCAGGAAAGCCGAGAGACTCCACCAGGTCTGTGTCGGGAGGAGGGTAGGGCGGGGGTGGGGGGAGCACTAACTGGGGGGGGCCCCGAGCAGAGCCTCTGGGAGGCTTTTGTGGCACCTGCCGTCCAACACCTACATGGAATCAACGGGGGTGACTTCAGAAGGTTAAGCCCAAAGACTCTCTGCCCTCCCGCGGAAGGCACGTGGCCTTCAGGCCACCACTCACCCGGGCATCAAAAATAACCTCATGGCACCAAATCCAACCACACCCGGCACCGAATCCAGCCACACCCGGCGCCAGATCTGACCACACTCGGCACCGAATCCAACAGCAGTCAGAACTGAAGTCGACCTCACTACACATCAAATCCAGCCACACCTGCCACGAAATCCAGCCACACCCGGTATCAAATACAACCGCACTTGGTATCAAATTGAGGCTCACCAGGCACCAAACGCAGCCTCATGGCACCGAATCCAACCACACCTGGTATCAAAGTCCACCTCACCGTGCACCAGATTCAACCACACCGGCCAACAAATCCAGCCACGCCCGGGATCCAAATTCAAACTCCCTCAGCATCAAATCCCACCTCACTCACGCTTTCACATTTTACACACACCGTGTCCTCTCCTCGGGCCAATTTGAAAATAACCTACTTGTTTGCAATGTGTTTCTGGCAGGCACAATGACTCCCAAATGCCGGGCTTGAAATTATTCTTAAAAGCCCCTTCGGCAGCTCTGTCGCATAAAAGAACTCTTTTTATACATATACATTTTTATTAGGGATTATTTTTTCTTTAGCTTCCTCTTGTTGTTTTTATATCTGTGAACTACTGCGGATTAAGTAGCTACTAAATCGGCTTGGCTCCTTAAGCCCATTTGTATCAGCAATCGGTTCCACTGTTTAGGGTAATAATTTTCAAACTTTGTTTTGAAGAGGGTCCCAACGTGGAGAAAGAGTTAGGGGTGGCATCTCTGCTCCGTCTGACCTCTGGAACTCTTGGGGAAGCCCCCTCTTCGCTCTGTTGACACCCGGGGGATCCCCTTGCCCTTTTATAAAAATGAATTTCTTCTGCTAATAAGATTTTTGAAGGTCAATGACTTAATATAAGAAAGCCATATAAATCACTTGTACCCTAAGAAGAACACTTTCTTCAAGCTTTGATGTTTAGAGTCATATAGTAACTAATAGATTCTGTGCTTCATACCCACCACCGGATTATTAATAAATAAATATTAAGAAATATAATTTTTTCATCAAGAGATATATCCATTACGCCTTCTCTTGATTACGGTTCTCTAGATGTGGGGGAATAGTGATGTCCCCTCCCCAATGGGTGGACATCACTTGTCACCTCGAAGTGGAAGGAAGCCACAAGCCGTCAGGATGAGCATTGTCTGGCTGGTCAGGGAAGGCACCTCCGAAGGCAAGGCATGGGGGAAGAACAGGTTTTGTTCAGGAAGCTTCTCTCTACCAGAAGGCTTCGTTTTTGTTTGCCAAGGAACTTGGGTCAGACCCAAATCCAACCAGTACTATTTTAGGGCAAGTTCCAAAAATTTTTCCCCTCTTATGTCTAGGTATCTGAATAGAACGATGTTGTTTGTGTGGGGTGTGTGGACAGGAAAAGTGTTTACTTGTGTGTCTGTGACGTACAGCCTAGACTCTGGTGAAAAGTTCTCTTTGTGGTATTGTCCCTGTACTGTCACTTCACGGGGTCACCAGTGGGGATGGACGGCTCCCTTAGAACTGTAACCAAGACCACTACCATCTTCCTGACCTCAGCAAGTATTCGAGGTCCCTGTCAGCCGGCAGGGAGCTCCTGGCTTCCTTCTCAATCTTCACAAACCAAAGCTGACGGACGAGAGAGAGACTCGTAGTGAATCACAACTATCGCTCCTGCCTGTAAGGGGCTCCTTGGCGAGGGACTTGTCCGTGTGGGTGTCAGTTTCCAAATACCCACCTCCCTCTCCTGAGCACCCACACTTGGGCCAGGTCCTCCAAGTGTGGGGACACGAGGTGGTCGTCAGTCCTTCTCAGCCGATGGGGAGGCCCTCCCTTGGTCTGAAAGGGGCTGTGTGGCCTGGAGGTTGGCAGGCTCAGCGACACGAACCTACAACCTAAAGTGGACACTTCGGAGAGTCGCAAGCGGAACCGTAAATCGGAGGCCTCTCAGCCCTTTACCACGAGAGTGGGAGACAGCTCAGGAGGCAGGACGGGGTCTCATCACGGAAAGGAGACGATGTGGCTACTTGGAGGAGCTGCTGATCCCGGGTTCGGTCAGTTTGGTAATGTTTCCTCTGGTAGAGAGGATGAACAGACGAGAACCACAGACTCTTGTTCCGAAGGATAATCGCTCCCCGAGCGGGGAGATGTGGACACATGAACAGGGAGGTGCTGACTTGGGGGAAAAAGGCTGACACTCAGCCAGGCAGCGCGTGTTGGGGTCTCGGACACTGACAACGTAGACACTTATCCTTGGGAGTCGTACTTTTAGGGGCCAGGGGTCAAGGGCAAAACGTGAGGGTGCCCCGTGGAGTAAGTGGCAGTGGGCACGGCCTCTGTAATAGGGCCACTTCTGTTGCTACATAAATGCAACAACAGCCACTGACCAGTTTTAAAACTAAAGGAACCGTCCCTGGCTCACGGATCTAGAGACCCCTGCCACTTTGCTCTCAGCCACCTGTAACATGAGCAGGTGGCACTGAATGAGCGGACAGGTCTCTCTGATCACATATAGGACGGTTCCATCCTCTTTCCTTTCGGTTCCTTGCTCCCTCAAATATCGGGGTGTTTGCTACATATGAAAAAGTGGAGGTCGATTTCAAACAGGGAGCTCAAGAAATTAGGGAACTATGTCCGCTGATCTAGAAGCCTCCTGGGGACTCGCGGGCTTTCGGAACAGCCGGCACGGAAGTCATCCTACGGCCACTCATCCTTCCATCAGGAGACACACACACACTCCCCCGCCGGGTGCCGCTCGTCCCCTCCCGGGTATCCTGGGCCCCCCGCCCCCCACCTCCGTGCCTGCGTTGTGCCCGGAAAATATGCCTGCAAACGGCTAAGTGGACTCCCAAGTGTGAATTTCCAGACTTTCTTTCCTCGGCACAAACATCGTCGGAGTTAATGCCACTGCGGAGGAGGCGACGGCGAGTTAAGAGCCGGGATTCCACGCGAGGCAAGCTCGGAGGCGTGCAGACGGCAGCGCGGGGCACTCACCCGTGGCGCTCTTCCTGTTGTCCTCCCCGTCCCGCGTGCGAGGCGGCACCGGGAGGCTTGGCGGCGTGGGGGGCTGCGGCGTCGGGGGGGCTGGTGCCCGCCTCTTCTTTCTCTGCAGGTCGATCTGGGACCCCAGGGACACCTGGGAGGCACAGAGAGAGAGGCGACAGGGTCAGGGCGGCTGTGTCAGGGACTGGGGGGCATGGGGGTGTCAGGGCCTGGGGGGCATGGGGGTGACACCCCGGAGAAGCTGGCCCGTGGGACCCGGTGCTCTAAGGAGTGTCGGCCGACTGCCAGGTTCCTCTCTGGGGTCCCGGGGCAGGTGGCGGGTGTCCTGGTGTGGAGCTTGCTGGGCGGCCCAGGCGTGGCCCCGGGGTGGCCCAAGGATGCTCAGACATCCTAAGACCCCTCAGAGCCACCTGGGGAGCTGGGGCTCTGCCCCATAGGGCCTGAAATCCGGTCAGGGGACTTAGTAACTTCCCCTCAGCATAAATATGAGAAAGGGGACCCTTTGCCCTTTGTTCAATGCAAAGGAGAACCATTCCTTCTGGAAACTTGACCGAGGGCCACCATGACATGCACCCACACGGGGGTGAGCAGAGGGGCCGGCTCAGGGCTCCCCGTGCCCGGAATTCCTCTTGCACCCCGGCGCCCCATGTTCCAACGTGGCCAGGACTAGTCCCTGTCCACAGACAGGCCACCCATGGACCGGAATTACAGTGAAGTCTGTAGCCTGTGGCCCACAGCATCAGCCTATGGGACGTCAAGCTCCTGTCCACACAGAAACCCCGCTCCCAGCGAAGACTTGCACCAACGACAAATGCACAGCTTCGAAAGGCCACATATGGAGCGCACAGTCCCCTCCCTTCCTCCTTATGACGTTTTCATCCGTTGGGGCTGGCGTTTCCTGTGTGTTTGTGAGCGTGTGTAGAGAGCCTCCTTTTAAATTCTTCTCAGTAATACACACTTATTGCAAAATACATTCACATTTAAAATTCATATAAGCAAAAGAAAGAAAACAAAAGTCACTTTGTTAACATTTGGATTCTAACTACTAACAGTTGACATACATTTTTCTGGTCTTTTTCTTTTTTCTTCTCTCTCTTTTTAAAGATTTTATTTATTTATTTGAGAGCAAGAGCGAGCACAACCAGGGGAAGGAACAGGCAGAGGGAGAAGCGGGCTCCCCGCTGAGCAGGGAGCCCGATGTGGGGCTCGACCCCAGGACCTGGGATCATGACTTGAGTCAAAGGCAGACGCTTCACTGACTGAGCCACCCAGGCGCCCCTGGTTTTTACTTTTTCTTTTTAAAGTCATGTACCTTCAAAAAATAACCTCATATTTCAAAGTCACCCTCCTAGTACATTATACAACAACCACTTCCTATACCATACAACTCTGTAGTGTATTTCACGGAAAACAAGGCCAGCAGGAAAGCCAAGCCACTGCACACAGCTCAGAGCCGCGCCAGCAGCTCCTGACCCATACTGCCCACTCCAGAAGAACCACTTCAAGCTCTTTTCTTTTGACGTTTACTGTTTTTAAAAACAGTAAGCTTATTCTGCTGTATCTTGATTTCCCCGTGTTAGATACCGGCTTTCTATTCCAGGTGAGGAGGGTTTAGCTCTCTGGGACACGCACGCACACACACAGACGCATGCACGCGTGTGCACGCACACACGCACACACAGATGCACAGATGTGCACACACACAGACGCGTGCACGCGTGTGCACGCACACACGCACACACACACAGATGCACAGATGTGCACACACACAGATGCGTGCACGCGTGCGCACACACGCACACACACAGATGCACAGATGTGCACACACACAGACGCGTGCACGCGTGCGCGCGCACACACTGCACAGATGTGCGCGCGCACACACACACACACACACACACACACACACACACACACACACACACACAGAGTTCCTCCTCAATCTTTCCAGAAATTATGGCACGAAGTTAAATGACCACTATCTAGTCTTACATATACAGCTAGGAAAGACATGATTCCATAAAACATAAAAACTCTTCTTCAAGAGGAAGTTTCTCCAGCTGAGACATTATAGGTCTAGGTTGATGACATCTTCTTTCCGCATCATTTTGGTTTCTCTGAACTTGGTAAGTGATTTGTCTTCCAACTTTTTTCCTGGAAATGGCTTTTCCTCGACCCGGCTGTCTTTCTCCTTGTTTCCTGGATCCCAGGCCTCTTTCAAAATGGACTCCCTTGTCAGGGTGGGGCTCAGTGTCTAGGAGACCTTGAAAATCGGAGACTGTTTCTGTTCGGTAAGCTGACCAGCCGGTCACCGACGCTAGCTGCGTCTTCTCTGCGCAGTCCGCTTCCCCTTTGGGAGCTCTGAGGACCCTCCCTCGAGCCCCGAAACGCCTGACGGCAAGCCCTGGGCTGGGTGCTCTCCACCCACGGTCCGGGGCATCTGTGGAACCCTGCGATCTAGAAATGCTTTAATTCTGCGGAATGTTCTGGCATCGTTCCTTTCAGATTTCTTCTTCCCTCTGTTTTCTCTGTCTCTCCCTGGGTTGAATACTGAGGGTTTGAAATCAATTCTTTAATTTTCTTGAATATTCTTGCCTAATTAAAAAACGTCCTCTTTCTTGGAAATTTCCTTTCCCTCATTGTCCAACTTTTGAATTTTTAAAACTCCATGACTATGTTTTTAGTTTCCGAGAGCTCCTTCCTGTTATGTACTTTTTAAAGAGTATCATGTCTTCTTTCCTGGATACAATATCTTCTCTTTTCTCTCTGAGGCCACTGTTCATATTTTTTAAATATGTTCTTCTTTTTTCTTTTTATGTTTTGTTGTTTCCTGCATGTTCCTTTCTTCCTCTTTCTGTCTTAGCTTCTGTCTGTCACATTTTTGGTCTTTCCTCAATTTCTGGCCATCCTTGGCTGATGGCTTGCAAGTGTGTGTTTCTGGGGACAGAGTTTCTTTGACACAGCAGTGGGCTTCCCTGCAGGTACCTGGGCAGAAATCCAGTTAACTCACCGGGGGATGCCCAAATGTGCATCTCTTCAGGATTCTCTTCCATGCAGGGGGATTTTCCAGCCTCCCGCCAGAAGGAGGGAGCTGGTCCTGCAGAACGCGAGTCCGGTGGGCAGCCCTGGACCCATTCAGCAGGTGCTCTTTCCTTCCCCCAGGGCACGGTACTCTCCGTGTGACTCAGGTCCTAGAGGCAGCCTCTCAGATCTTTCTCTTGTGGGTCTGGCACACCTCCAGCTATGTGTGGCCAGCGGGGTCAGGGGGCTTACTGTTTCACACATACACATCCACTGTCCTCAGCTCCTGTGGCCCGCAGATGTGCAGAGGGCCTGGGACTCCATGGCCCCACCTCGCCAGGCTCTGCTCCCTGCTGCTGGCTCTCTCAAGCCAGAGGTCAACCCTCAGCAGCTTCTGCTTTGCTGGGAATGCAGCCCAGTCCACACAGCCTAGTTCCCGGGGTCTACTGACCCCTTACTGCTCCTTCTCGCCTTCTCTTTGTCATAGTGGGCTAGTGCTTTGTATTCACTTTAGTGGGGCTTCAAAAGGAGACAGAGAGACTAACTCATTTTATCAGCTGTATTTCCTTATATATTTTTAAAAGGCTGTCTGGTGAACCATGGGATCCAAGAGCCAGAATTAATTCAGTCAACTACATTAAGATCGTTTGCTTTTGGCCAGTAAAAATTAGACTTCTTAGCACACCCTTAGAGTTTTATCTTTTCTTGCACTTCTTCTTCTTTCTTGTCTTTTTCTTTTTTAGTTCTCCATAAGTCCCTTTACTGTAACTTCCGAGGTAAGGAACGTGTAAGATTGGAGCGACACAGCAGTTCTAAATTGCTTTCCCAATTTTAAGAATCCCTGTCACGTGCTTAGCTCACCCGGCATTTGTGATGAACTCACCAGGGCTCTTTCAAATAAGTGGATAGCAAACATCTCCACTTTTCTGTTAGTATCTATATGTCACTTCCGCCCATTGTTCTGTCTTGGGCGCTGGTGCCGGGCTCTCAGGAGACCCTGTTGGCTGTGCCCTTCATGAGGCGCTCCTGCATAAGGGGTAGGACCCTCACCCTAGCGCCTACACTCTCAAACCCTGCCTCTACTTCTCACCCAGTCACTGATGAGAGTGTTGGAAGGCACAGAGCTTTGGCTCTGATACCCAGATTTCTTCTTTTGGGGTTGACATCGATTCATCAGTTAATGGAGGTTGCTCACATGCCAGGGATTTGCCTATGTGCATTATTTTCAAGTTCACATTTCTCAATATCCTTATTTTTAAAAGATGAGAGACCTTGTTAAATGCCATTCCTTCACTTATTCCTTTCATTAACCAGCAAGCAGGAGTTGGCTCCTTACCCTATGACAAGAAGCAGTGGATTCAAAGACATGAAAAGTTTCTGACCTCAAGTTGTTCACAGTCTAACAAAGGAGACATAATTCTAGAACATTTGCACAATCTCCTATGCTGGAAACACTCCCTAAAGCTGTATTTTGGGGCTTACTTCTTGGGGGCACCGTTCCTTCTGGGAATTCACATTGGTTGATCAGGGCACGCTAAGCTCCCGCTGAAGTCTATATAATAATGACATGTTCCAAAATTCTGCTGAGCATCAACGTCAAGGTGGAGATAATTGGAAGAGAGGGGCAGGGAAGCCGTTCTGGCTTACCCAGTCTGGAAAAGCAATTCATCTGTTTGAAAGAAAGTTCTGGATCACTGCTCGTTACAAACTTTGGAGAAGCATCGCATTCCCGGAGCTTTGCTGAGATGGTTCAGCTTCGCCAATGGTATTCCTATTCCCAAAGGTAAGGACAGGCCACTCAACAAACATTGGTTGAAGACCACCTAGTTCCCAGATGGAGAGCAACTTCTGAGGAATGAATTATACCGTGTTTGAAAAGCACTGGGCAAGCTCTGAGGCCACTAGTCAAGATGGCCTCTAATGGGCAAAACATTCTGTTTCTGGAGCTTTTGTTAGTTTAATGTCTTTAAACAGAAGGGCTCTAGTAGATGTACTTAGAGACTTCAAGGAAATATTATTTACATTAGCAGCAAAGATTTAGTCAATATTTACTAGGGGTGCCAAACATATCCCCATACGACTACCTCCAAAGAGCTCATTTTCCTGTCTGTTTGGTAAAGGAAGACACGGAAGCTTTGCTGCTTATGGCAGATAACCTGCCGATGGCCATACAGCTAACGCGTGGACAGAGTTGGTACTTGATCTCCGAGTCCAATGTTTCTTGGGAGAAGCAATTCCTGCGGTTTGGGATGGAAATGCCTGAACCTAGGGGTCCATACACGACTAACACCCGTGGACTTCTCATTGTCCCACGTGGCTGCCTAGCCACCTACAGGGTGGATGAGAAAGCAACTCGTGCTGGAGACAGCTGCTTCAGAAAACACTTCTTAGACCTGAAGCACATCTTGTGCTTCGAGGAACACGTGAAATCCAGGTCTGCCCCCTCTCTGGAGCTTGTGCCCACCCTTTTCCCCTTCTTAGAACCAGGACGCGTAGTAGCCCCTCTGGGTGGGTCTGTCCAATTCTGACGTGCCACCTGTCTGAGCGAGGCGGCAGGAAGCTTTTCCCTGATCACGGAACCTGGATCCTATAGGGCCTTCTCTGTTTAGGAAGCATCCATCCACTGTGGTTCCTTTGATCACATAATCTCATTGTGACAATTACACTTAAGGCCAGACCGGAGGTCTGAAAGTGTTTAAGGGGAGGGTAAGTTCTGCTTTAAAGAGAAAGGGTCAGACTCACAATAAGACATGGAGCCTCCTGCTGCCACCTTGCTCCTATGGCTCACTCAGGGTGTGGCACTTTGTAGGGATGCAAGAAAAAATGGTTCATGCCTATGTGTGTGTGTGTGTGTGTGTGTGTGCACGTTTGTATGGGTGTATATGTGCCTGTGTGTGCATGTACATGTGTGTGCATGAATATGCGTACGTGTGCATGTGTGCCTGCACATGTGGGTGCACGTGTGTTTTCCACATTCCTTTACAGTTTTTATCTATATGAATATAACATTCACATTATTTTTTTAGGGAAATGGACATATCCCTCTAGGTTTTAAGTGTTTGGCTAAAGGACAGAGAGATGAGTAGATTTGAGGGTCTATGTTATGAAATAAAATTAGTACAGCTCAGTACCTTGCAGCCATTTGTCTGTTCATTCGTTCGTTCTTCCTTCCATCCATCCATCTACCCACCCATTCATCCACCCATCCATATCATCCATCCATCCATCCTTCATCCATCCATCCATCCGCCCACACATCCATCCGTCCACTCATCCATTCATCCATCCATCCACCCATCTATCCATCCATCTATCCACCCATCCATCTGTTCATCCATCCACCTATCATCTATCCATCCATCCATCCATTCGCTCGTCCACCCAAACACTTGGGTACTTGATGCCAAGTTCCACGCTAGGCATATACCAGTGAGGGAAGGAACACCAGATGCATTTCTTCCAGCCACACTGAACTGTGCTTGGCAGTACTGTCCCGAGTCTCTGCTTCTTGCCCTTCCCAGAATGCCCTTCCTTGTCCAACACTTCTGTCAGTCTTCTGCCCCCGCTGAAATCTTCCTCAGTCTTCAGGAAGCCCTCTGAAATTCCCTGGGTGGGTGTTCATGGCCTGTGTTCTACGCTCCAGCAGCAGTTGTCTCTGATGTATGATCAGTGCCCTGCCTGGAGCATGGTCCTTACCACCCCTCTCCCTAGTCCAGCTGGCTGCGGCCATGCCGGCTCCCCCACAACCCCTAAGCTATGAACAGGAAAGGGTCTGTCTTATTAGTCTGAATTTCCACAATCCCTAGCCTCATGCTTCTGTATTTTAGGAATCAATAAATGTGTGCTGAACACAAGAAAGACTGAAGGAGACGTTCTATATAAATGTGGCATGCTGTGGAGGGAGTTTGTAAATACTCTTTTTCAACCAGAGCCCGCAAGTCCAACACAGCCCTGGCCCCATCTCTCATTTCTCTCTTAGTCAAAATGAAAATACCCTACTGTTTTTATGTTGATCCAAATGAAAGTCATATATCCTCACTTGAAAACAGTTCGAATAATAGAGGGGCATATCTGGTGCCAAGTGACATCTTCCTTAACTCTGCCCACAAGAGATAACTTCTATTAAAGCATGACGTGCGTCTCCTCAGGCTTTCTGTGTATCTAGCTACATGAATATTGATAAGAATGAGAGCACACTCTTTTGACGACAGCAGCTTCTGTCACCTACAGGGCACTGTCCACTGCTGGGCGTAGATCTCCCTGACGTCTTGAGGATGGGAAGGGTCCACCCTGTGGGGACCACCTATGTTTATCTGTCCTCCAGGTTTGGCACTTGATTTGCTGCTTTGCTGTGTCTGACTCGTTGCTCCTTCAAATTACATTGCAGTGAGCGTCCTCACCTAGTTATCTTTTTCCACTTTGTTTATTCCCTTATGATCCCACTCCATAAACTCCCTGGTGCACCAGCAATATGGTTTTTAAGTGAACTGAAATCAGAATCTAGAAGAGATACCCACCCTTGCATGTTCATGGCAGAGCTAGTCACAAGCCAAGACATGGAAAAACCTTAAGTGTCCGTTGTCCGTTGACAGACGAAGGGGTAAAGCAAATATGGGGTGTTCATATAGGGGGACAGTACTCAGGTTGTGGCAACATGGATGGGCCTGTAGGACGTTATGCAAATGGAAACAAGTTGGGTAGGGGGACGAATACTACATGATCACACTTACAGGAGGCATCTAAAGCAGGCAAACCATGGAACTGAAGTGTGGGGTGAGGGAAAAGGGACCTACTGCTCAGTGGGCCCGAACCCTCCATCAAGCCAGGAGACGAAGCTCTAGGGTTGTGCTGTGCACCAGTGCATGCAGAAGATGACCCACTGTGCGCTGAAACACCGAGGGCACAGATTGCATGTGAAGGGCTCTTACCACAATAAAACACAATCTGAAACAAACACATGATACGTGCAGCCCGATAGGCCCCCATCAAGGCTGTATCCACTTAAGCTCTCACCAAGGGCCCCTTTCTTCCCACTCAACAAGAGTCAGTGAAAAGTGTCCTGATCCCTTTAAAAATCTGTGTTCTTTGACTACAAGAATCAGCGTATTTTAATGATGGCTGTTTATATGGGTGAAAGAGAGAGAGAACCAGTTGTTCACGTGGTTTATTTCTTTTTGAAGAAATAAACCTCTTGAAGTTATTTCACAAGCTTTATTTCTTCTCTCTCGTGTCTGTGGCATTGACCTTTCCCTAGCAATCTCCCCTAACTTACACATATGCTGTGAGTATTGTCCCTAGTTCATCACGGACCTCTAATTTTCTGTACTTGACTCTTTTAGAATGTAAAAATTTATTTGATTCAATCTGTCAGGTTTTTCTACATTTGGCGGGGGGGATTGGTGGTGGATGCTAACCCTGTGCCATCCCAAGAAAGGGAAAGATGCCTATTGATTAAAGTGTTTTCCTGGTTGAATTTTCTGTATTTTTACTTAAAATTAACGTGGACTCGATTTTGCTCTGTGTTCTACATTTTCTGCACATGTTTAAATTAGCTTACAACACAAGGGAAGTTTGTTTCATAAATCCGTGGGTACCTCCATCACTGTATGGCAAAACCCAGTAATATTCCACACAGAATGAGAGGTGACTCATGCTTCCTGTACTAACTGAAGCGGATCTGGCCTGCTGGAAATCTCATGCCTCGGAATCCAGATGCCAAGGGACCCACTCATGCCTGGGGTGGGCAGCCGGAGGGCACCCCGCCTGCCTGCCTGTTCCCTTGGGCTTCTGATCTCATCTCCACTGAACTGTGGACCTGATGTGTCCTGCAGAGAGTCAGGGTCAAGTCTAAGACTAGAGAGTATTTGGTGATGCATTCTAGACAGGCTTCTCTCTAACTGCTTAAATAATTTCTAGAAAAAGGGATTCATACTTAAAGAGATACGTCTTTTACCTTGGAGGTAGGTAGTTACTGTGTTCTCATCTTCAGGGACACCAGGACATCAATTCTTTCGTATAATGAGGTTGCTCCGGATTAAACCTTAAACCTATACTTTAACCTCTTTGTCTTTAACAGCATGATTATTTACATATAATTTTCCTTCAAGTCCCCTGGTTCCTTTAAGATGAGCACTACAAAGATTACGAACCAGAACAGCTGAGAAGAGCATCTCAGCTTTGATTCACTGCTATGTCCTTAGTACCAGGAACTGTCTTTAGAATTATTTGGGATGCTTGGGGCACCTGGGTGGCTTAGTTGGTGAAGCATCTGCCTTTGGCTCAGGTCACGATCCCAGGGTTTGGGCTCCCTGCTCAGCGAGAAGTCTACTTTGCCTCTGCTTATGTGCTCGCTTTCTATAAAATCTTAAAAAAAAAAAAAACCCAAAAAACGAATATTTGGGATGTGCATGAAATGAATGAGTGAATGTTGTTACCAGAAGCATCTATGTGATTAAAGCAATACTTTTTTTTTGACCGATGCACTCATCTGATAGTTTTGTGAATGCCGTTATGTGTCAGACACTATACTCGTCACTGAGAATAAGAGATGAGCAAGACCTTGGGGCTGGCTTTGTTAGAACGGTTGTGGGCAATGATCAAATTTCTGGCTGAGGTCCTTGGGCAGATGATGGAGCTGCTTCTTGCTACAGGGGAACACCTTTGGAGAAGCAGATTTACGTGGAGGGCAAGGCTGCCCCCACACTGATGGGGACTTCTGGTGGACATCCGGGGAGAGAAGACGCTGGAGGTGTTCAACTGAGAAACTTGCATAGCAATAGCATGAGGCTCAGCGTGGATGGAGTTACCCAAGGAGCATGTCAAGAAAGAGAGAAGGGTAAAATAATACATAAGACAGTCTACCTTTCATGGGGCAGGTATAAAATGGAAGGCTCTGGAAGGCTGAGTTGGAGCAGGAAGTGACCAGGATGGTCAGATGCTGCAGAGCTGGGGTGAGATAAGGACAGAGAGCATCCACTGGGAAGGAAATGTGAAGTGGGAGCTGCCCCCAAGGAGAACAGCCCCATGCAGAGTGGGTGCAGGAGCCTCATGGGGTGGGCAGGGGGCAGGGATGAATGGGGCAGCACGGGGACAGTGTGGACTTGGGGCGCCTTTGCTCGGGGCATCCAGGGCTGCTCCACAATCCACTTCCCTTCGCCTCCACATAGCTTCAAGGTGGTTTCCTCCAGCTATGCAGGCTTTCATGCCAGTTTTGTACAGAGACTCCCAGATTTGCAGTCAAGCTGGTTTGCCCTCCTGGGCTCCTCAGTGCTCCCTGACAAAGGCACCTGCACACAGGCATCTCCCTGTGTCAAAATCCAAGTGCTCGGTTTTCTCCCCCAGACCTGCCCCTCTGCCAGTCTCCTCTGCCTCGGGTAACGGGCAGCTCCACTTGCTTGGTTGTTCAGCGAGATGCTCCGAGTCTGGAGAACCCCGCACCCTCCCCATGTGCTGTCCTTCTCCAAAGCCACTGCCACCACTCATCATCGGTCACCTGGCAACTGCAGAAGCCCCTAGACCGGCCCCCCTGCTAGCACCCCACACCCATCCCGCACGGCGGCAGAGCCGGCCACAGCTCCGCTCAGGGTCTGCACGCGCCTTCCTCCATCACTGCGCATCATGTCGCAATACACATGGTGGGGGGCAGGTGCAGACATCCCTGCAGGGCCCACGATCCTGTTTTCTCTGGTTCCAGATACAGACTCACGAGTGGGACTGCCGGAGCATACAGGGATGGTATTTCTAATTTTCTAAGGAATCTCCATACTGTTTTCCAGAGTGGCTGCACCAGCTTGCATTCCCACCAACAGTGTAGGAGGGTTCCCCTTTCTCCGCATCCTCACCAGCACCTGTTGTTTCCTGACTTGTTGATTTTAGCCATTCTGATGGGTGTGAGGAAGTACCTCACTGTGGTTTAATTTGTATTTCCCTGATGCCGAGTGATGTGGAGCATCTTTTCACGTGTCTGTCGGCCCTCTGGATGCCGTTTACAACAACACGATATAATATGCTAAACACTGGGTTAAAAAAAGTACAGTTGACCCTTGAATAATGTGGGACTTAGGGCGCTGACCCCTGCACTGCTGAAAATCTGCATGTAACTTCTGACTCCCCGTAACCTAACTACCAATAACCCATAGCTGACCGAAAGCCTTACCGATTACATAAACATTCGGTGATCACGTATTTTGTATGTTATGTGTATCATATGCTGTGTTCTTACAAGAAAGTAAGCTTGAGAAAAGAAAATGTCATTAAGAAAATCCCTAGGGAGAGAAAATACATTTATGGTAGTGTATTTATTGAAAAAGTCTACAGCAGTGGACCTGCTCTGTTCAAGGGTCAACCGTATACTAATTAATCTTGAGGACATTATAGTACGTGAGAGAAGTCAGAAAAAGGCCAATACTGTAGGCCATCACTTATCTGTGGAACCTAAAAAGCCAACCTTGTAAAAGAAAGAGAGTAAAGTGACGGTCATCAGGGGCTGGGAGGCGGGGGACAAAGAGATGATGTGGGATGAACTTGGCATTGGCGGTAAATAAATCCTGGACATTTAATGCACAGGACTGTGAATACAGACCCCAATGCTGTATCATAAGCATTATTCCTGCTAAGAGACCTGATGCTTATTATTCCCAGCACAAAAAAAACCCAATGACGATTATGGGATGCAATACATGTACTTTTGCTGCAGTGACAATCACTACGGTATATAAATGTGCCAAAGCAATGTACACCTGAAATTTACCCCATGTTAGAGGTCAAATACATTTTAACCACAAAAGAGGGAAATGCCAGAGTCCTGACCGTGCTGGCGTCATCTGACCTCCCCCACTCCAGAGTCCCCTATTCTCTGCTTCCGGGCTGTCCCTGTCTGTCCCCAGCCTCCCCTCCCCCAATGCGGACTTTGTGCCCCCACCCCCAGAACCCGCTGACCAGCCCTGAAAGCGGCCTGCCATCTGTCACCCGTTCCCACTCACCCGCTTTCTCCTCCAGACTCATGACTCTTACATTTCTGTTCACTGGTTGATGGTCTCCTGCTCTAGAACAGAATCTCCAGAAGAGATTGTTACTCGCACTTTCTCCACAGCTGCTACAGTGTGTGGCACGAAGTGGGCGCTTCGTACATACTGCCCAACTGACGGAAGGGATGGATGAGTGCATGTAAATGCAGCTGGAGGACCCTAGGGGAGGAGGCGTGCGGGAGAGAGGGAAGGCACACAGGCTGGAAAGTTCTCTGGGAAGAGGGAGGCCACGCTGGGATGCGATGCTGGAGGACCAGCACCTCTGATGCCAGGGGCATCCTTCCCAGGCCCCCCAGCAGAAGCAGCAGACAGAATGCAGGGTGCTTGAGGGGAGGAGAGTGAGCTCTGAGGACCGGGGAAGCTCCACCCCCTGCGACAGGGCTGTAGGCAGAATTGCATGCCATTGCAGGGTTGGCACTCGGGGCAGCCCCAGCCTGCAGCATCACATGACCAGGAGCCCATCCTGTGCACAGTGGGGCTGGCCCAGCTCTGGTCTTCTGGGCAGGTGCAGAGATTGTGCAAGAACCCAGACAGGCCGTGATGATGCTGGCCACAGAGCAGTGCCTTCCAGGAAGGAAGTGGAGGGACGAGGAACGAAAGAAGCAGAATTCCAAGCCAGGTGCTTTGGGGCAAAGAGCATGAAGAAGGCCCCAGAGCCTGGTCTGGGCTTGGCCCATTGGGCACACCTCTGTGTTTGCTAGTTCCTGACAGTCGACTTATTTATGTCGCTTTGACTTTCTCAAGAATGTTTCCCTTCCAGCACAGCTCAGGACAGCCCCCAGCTCCACCCTGCTAGCCCATGTGCCCTCCGGGGGTAAAGGACACCTGCTCCCTCCATCCCTCTCCAGGTGAGAGAGGCCGTGTGGGAACAGTGCTCAGGTGTTCATATTAATGCTCCGTTTCTCTCTGGGAATTTGGGGAGGGGTTCAAGAAGATGGTGACATTGCATCCTCATCTTCCAGCAAGAATTTGGGGGCACTCTGCACCTCACAATGTTCCCCAAATCCCACCACAAAGAATACAGTCCACCCTGGTCACCAGTGAAATGTAATAGAAAATGCAGGGACTGTGAATTTTAGATTTCCCTGTATAGTTTTCACCTCAAAAGTTCATCTTTCTGTGCAGCGGGATACGCCGCCATTTTATTTTGGTCAGTATAAAAAAATAATATTGATCTTGTGTGAGCAAACAGCATCCTTAATGTAAGCAGTGTCCCGGCTGGGTGTCATGCAGGTAAACGGACGGGGAAAATTCGAATTGAACTGATATGCAGGTACTTCCTTCCTAAATTATCCCCCCCACCCCAACAAAAAATAAATAATTCTTCCAGGAACTTCCAAATTGCCCCTTACAGACCTACACCCAAGGTGTGGAATTTTTTTTTCCCAGTGTGGAGCCCAACTTGGGGCTTGAACTCATGACCCTGAGATCAAGACCTGAGTTGAGATCAAGACTCGGACGTTCAACCGACGGAGCCACTTGGGCGCCCCAGGGTAAATATAAGGTCTCCATATTTCTGGCCCTTGCTCTTCTAGTGCTCCTCAAATGGTTTGGAATTCTGCTTTATCTTTAGGGATCTGAGAGAGGATGCACAAATTCCAACCAAACTCTGGTGCCTTGGGTCACCCACATGACCCCCTGGTTGTTTATCTTCCATCCGCTGAAGTGCAAGCCCTCTTCACAGGTGGGAACAGGCAGGCTGCCGGGGAAAAAGGTTTCCATCCTCCCTGTCTCTGGCAATCCAGAAAGGAAAATGCCGGCATGCTTCATGGAAAGTTATGAGAAGAAACAAAGGTGTTGTCTGAGTACTTCCTTTCTACCTCACATAGAACAAAATGCCTGAAAACACGTGCTTTACGTGCTGTTGACTTTTAGGTAGAGGCTTTAAAGCGAGATTCTCAAGTCTGCTTCCCCTTCACATTCCTCCGTGTGCACTAAAGGCTCCAGTGCCACCGCCACAAATATTTATGAAGCGTTGATTTTCCTGCTAAAATTGCAATAGCTGGATAGTTATCTGCAGGTTCATCATCTCTTTGAGTTTCAAAGTAATGGCAGAAAAACTCCTTCTGTTAACATTTCACACCCACGTGGGTAGGGAAGTTGCCACTTCCCGGGGTACACCCCACAGGTCTCGGAGGGCCGGCTGTGTTCTCGGCAGAGCACAGGAAGCTGGCGGAGAAGTAGGCCAGGGCTCCCCCCGACCCAGCACCCACAGAGGTGACAGGGGACTAGGGCCGTGAGATGTAGAGAGAAGCCCGGAGGACACAGGACACGATCCAGCCGGGGACTCTCCTTCACAAACAGAGCACATAATCCGCCCGTCCAGGAGCACAGGCGCCCTGCCGGCAGCCCACCGTCCTGCTTCTTCGTCCTCCCTGTGGCCCACCATCCTGCCTCAGCGCAGCGCTCCCGCAGCCAGAACCTACCTTACGTCTGTCTGCAGAGCGAAGGCGCAGAGCCGCCTCTCCCCGGAGCTGTGCAATTCCCTGCAGACGCTCCTTTCTTCCATGATGCCCCGCCTGGGTTCCTCCCCTCCTCTCTTTCTTTCTTACCCACTCCTGTAGGGCCGACTATTTCCTACGGGGGGTAGTCCTCACACCGTCCATGTGGCCCCACCACCCTGCTCCAGGGACAACTGGCAACTGGCTCCCCACGTGGGCTTCCTGAAGATGTCTCAAATGCGGACCCATCCAACCTGTGCTTTCTGGAATATTCCTTCATGTGGGTGTGCCCAGGTGCTGCTGACACTGCCCTCTCGCTCACTTCCTTTGTCATGCTATTCCTGGAGAGTTTTGGTTCTTTCTCTGAAAGTCTCTCAAAACCACGCCTCCCTCACCTCTTGGCCACCTCTGCCCTCACTCAGGCCCTTCGCATGTCCTGCTCCACGTGAAAGCCTTTCACCTGTCTTGTCCCTGTTTCTCCCTTCTTGGAGCCAGTCTCCGCACGGCCGTCAGGTCTGATCATTCCTGCATTTACTCACAATCTTACTAAATACCTCCAGGGCCAGACCCTGTTCTCCATGAAGGGGGCAGAGCCTCAAAAAAGATTCCTTCCTCCTGGTTGCAGAGCTTCTGTCCCGCTGATCGAAAGTGAAATAAAGAATTGGATCCTTTTAGGGAGTGATCCACTTTATTTAAGAGAGAGACGTAGTGGGAAGATGATTCTGTGGGGTTGGGGACAGAGAGCTACCATGAGTAGTATGAATAAGAGGGTCAGGAAGGTTCTCTCTGAGGAGGTGGACATTTGCTTTGAATGAATGCAAAAGAATGGGGAGAACTTTCCAGACAGAGAGCAAGAAGAAGGGGGAACCACTTGGTGGTTTAAATGCTACAAGAGGAGAATGACTTGAGGTCAGTGTGACCAAGCCTCTGCATGGCATTACTGGCCTTGGAAAGGAGCTTGGGTTTTCTTTGGTGTCAGTCATATAAAATAATAAGCAGGGTCAAACCCAAATGATGTCTGTAGCAGCCACCCAGCTCCTCAGTGGGCCCCGGTTTTCCCTCCTGCCTCATCTTACCTACAGACCTCCTACACCTGGGCCTCCAGTGCTGCCACCCAATACCCCCTTTACCTGTGCCATCCTGTCCTATGTCTAGCAAACTCCTATCCACCCTTCAAGACCCATGTACAATGCCCCATCTCACAAAAATAAATAAATATCCACCTCTTGCACACTTTGGGACACTTGTACACACTTTGGCTTTATGGTAATATGTGGAAGGCTTCTTCTTAGACTAGGGTTTCCTCAAAACCAGGATAAAGCTTATCTATCTCTGTGCTTGGTACCTAACATGGTACCAGCCAAGACAAGAACAGCCCCCCAAAATTTTTCACAAGTAGCAAATGAAATTAGTGTATTTCTGAATGGTGAGACTCGAGGAAGACCCTGTTTACATAATGTAATTTACTTCTATTACTCTGTTCACATTTATCCACAGGGATACAGGACAAAGCAGGTCCATTTTGAAGACTCAGCTGGATTAGGTGAATCCTACAGAGATTTTCAGGTGGACATCCATTCCCATTTTCCCCAAATACTCTGTCACACATACAGTTGCACAGGCTGGACACAATTTAAGTAATGACTGTAAAAGTATAAAAGAAAACAACAACAACAACAACAATGCCATAGGGTGGGTTTCAAAAGAATCTTCTGAAATAGATCCCACAAATATAGTCTTTGACGTCCTGGTCTTTGAGGAAGGAGCAAAGCCACAGAACAGAGAACACAAAGTCTTTTGAACAAACAGTGCTGGGACAAATGGACGTCCATGTGCAAAAAAATGAATCTAGACACAGACCTTATGCCCTTCAAAAATTAACCCAAATGGATCATAGACCAAAAATATAAAATGCAAAAATACAGGACTCCTGGATGGTTACATAGGAGAAAATCTACATGACCTTGGGTTTGGTGATGACTTCCAAGATATGACACCAAAGGTACAATCCAAGCAAGAAATAATTGATGAGGTGGGGTTCACTATAACTAAAACTTTCTGCTCTGAAAAGGACAGTCAAGAGAATGAGAAGCCAGAAGTTGGGAGAAAATATTTGCAAAAGACATGTCTGAGAAAGGACTATCGTCCAAAATGCACAAAGAACCCTTAAAACTCAACAACCAGAAAACAAACAAATGGATTAAAAAATGGGCCAAAGACTTTAACAGATGCCTCACCAAAGATCATATACAGATGGTAAATAAGCACGTGAAAAGACAGTCTGTACGGTATGTCGTCAAGGACCTGCAAATTAAAACAATGAGTAACCACTTCACACGTATGAGAACAGCCCAAATCTGGAACACTGACAACACAAAATGGTGGCGAGGATGTGGAGTCACAGGAACTCTCGCCCACCGCTGGTGGGAATCCAGAACTGGCCGCTGCTCTGGAAGGCAGTTCGGGGGTTTCTTACAAAACCAAACATACTCTTACCCTATGATCCAGCAATCACACTCTTTGATATTTACCCAAAGGACCTGAAAAATCTACACATGGAGGTTTATAGCAGCTTTATCCATAACAGCCCAAACTCAGAGACAACCAAAATGTCCTTCAGTCAGGGAACGGATAAACAAACTGGTCCTTCCAGACAGTGGAATCTTATTTAGTGCTAAAAAGAAATGAGCTACCAAGCCATGAGAAAGAAACTTAAGTGCATATTAATAATGAAAAGAGTCAGTTCGGAAAGGCTACGTACTGTTTGATTCCAATAATGACATTCTGGAAAAGGCAAAACTATACAGTGTAAAGGTCAGTAGATGCCAGGGGAAGTGGGGGGCGTCGATATGAATCGGCAGAGTGCAAAGGATTTTTAGGACAGTGAAAATACTCTGTGTGATATTGTAGTAATGGACAGATGCCAGTATATGTCCAAACTCATAGAATACGTAACACCCAGAGTGAAACATAAATGAAACTATAGACTCCGATTACAATGTTTCAGTGTGGGTGTATCAGTTATAACAAAAAAGTATCACTGGTAGGGGTTGCTGATTATGGGAGAGGCTATGCATGTGTCCCCACAGGGCATTAGGGAGGTTCTATGCAATTCTTCTGTGAACCTAATGTTCGCCTAAAAATCTAAGTGTGTGCATATGTGTGTGTGTATTTAAATAAGCATTTCTTTTCTTTTTAATTTTAGTTTTAAGTAATCTCTACACCTAATGTGGGGCTCAAACCTAAAACACTGAGATCAAGAGTCACATGCTCTACCGACTGAGCCAGCTAGGCACCCCTAAATAAGCATTTTTATTCTAATTTGTCATTAATGGAATTTGTACTGTTCTCCTGAAAGTTCTGTGATTAGTTGTTTCGTTTGTTTGTTTTTTGTGTTTTTGTGTGTGTGTTTTGTTTTTGCTTTTGTTTTTGTTTTGCCCCCAAGAAAAGTTGGAAGCAAGAACTACAGAGAATTTCTAACATATGGGCCATTAATGAACTCTATAAATTCCCTATAAATGTGAAATTATCTCCCCAAGCCAGTAAGACAAGCAAGCAGCCCCTCATGCTCACTGAACTCCTGTTAATCCCAGAGGGTCCCTGGGAGGGTGTAAGCTGCATAGCCACTTGTGCTCACTGATCTTTTAGGGAGTTTGCACATGTTGCCTCCCTGAGTACCAGGGTTTGACCGAGGGCTGTGATGCTCCCTTGTCTAGGCTGTGTGTAGGGACCACTTTCCTCTACATCTTTCTGCACTGACTTGCAGCCCACATAGAGGACCCCTGCACAAAAGCCAAGGGCTCGGACAGACACCACACATACCATACGCACTGATGCACCTACAGGCCGTCCCAGACACGTTACGTTCTTCACTGGCTTCAGTTACTCTCACCCAGTTCCGTTTTGAATGTAAAATGTGCGCATTCTCTTTTTATAATAAAATAATATAAAAATAATTTATATATTTATATAAAATAAAAATAATAAAAATAAAACAGTATAAAAATAAATATGTCATATAAAATAAAATAATAAAAATAAAGATTTAGCTATGTATTTATTTATGAAGCGAGAGCTGCAGCAAGGGGAGGCGCAGAAGGAGAGGGAGCAAGAATCTGAAGCAGATGCCAAGCTAAGCGCTGAGCCTGATGCAGGGCTCGATCCCATGACCCCGAGATCATGACCTGAGCCAAAATCAAGAGCTGGACGCCTAACCGATGGAGCCAACCAGGCGCCCCCAAAGGTGTGCATCCTCTTGGGGCCGACAGCTTCCGACCCTCTGAGACCCCACCTTCCGAGCATTATGCTCCTCATAGAGCATGGCTCACAGTCAAAACCTAAAACTCCTACAGGGGGAAATAAATGCATTATTAGTCTTCCTTGGCATGTGCGCGAGTCAGACATCTTAACTTTCTCCTAGAAATGACAACGACCCTTTGGCATAGCTCTTGGGTGTGAGATGCGTTTGATGTATTTGCTCAGCATGCCTCCTTCCTCGGGGAGACACGGGTTCTTACTCACCCAGGGAACAGATTTCACCGCAGGTGACAGCTTATTTGGAGTGTCTGTGTTTCATCCTAAGTGCTGCTGATTTTAGGACTGGGATTCCAGCAGCATTCTTAAGTTCCACAGCAAGTGTGTCTAGCACCAACCGATACTCAGAGTATTCGTTGTAAATAAAATACGAAGCATGTCCATAATGAAGATTTAATCAGGCTTTAGCTCCTATCAGCTATTAGAACCATATGAACAGCGAACGCTTTTCTGAACTATCATTGCTATTGTTTTTAAAATTTCCAGTAAGAAACCATGCCCTTAGTTTTCTCACATCCTCCTCCGAGACTTTCCTCTCTCCTCTACACAACAGTCTTTGTTACGAGGTGTTTTAGTGACTGGAAGATTTTACTGTCCCTCAAGTCCATGGATTAAAATGACTCCTTCACATTCTGTTCCTTGGCAAACAGGGAAAGCTAAACAGAAACACACAAAGAATAACACAGAGAATAGTGTGCTTCTTTTGTTGTAATTATATCTACCGAAACAATAGGTTCTGAAAAGAAAACAGAAAAGATTTTCTATGGTTGAATGAGCCCTTTATAAAGGACTCAGTCGTTTTCAGTATTAGTTGAAGTCATTTCTTTCCCATAACAGAAGTGTGTTATTTGCTGTTCTCGGGACCTAATGTTGCAGTTTACTAGAAATATGAAACTTGAACTTGACAGCATTAAGTGGGGGCTGTTTTCATATAATCTAAGATTGCCTGTTTTATATGCGTCGCATAAGATAGTCACCAGGCTATGATGGAGTCGAAACATGTCCATACGACCTACATCCACACACACGTCCCTCTTTGGCCTCTTTACTGCAAGGCCACCCAGGATGTAAAACCGGCGTTGGCAAATGCACACATCTCCTGAGTTATTCTGCCTGGTCCTACCCCCACTGCCAATTAGACACATGAGGCTGTGGCCAGAAAACCCGGAACATAGACTCTGGGCCTCCACGGGAGACTTCCATCTTCCATGCGCAGCCAACAGGGTCCGTCCTGCACACGCAGCCATGCCGAGGGCAGCTGTGGCCACACAGGGTGACCCGTGACACCACGGGAGCCCCATGGGGCCAGCCCTGGCTGCTGAGTCGGCCCCCACCTCCACGTTGCCCCTTTCCCACTGGAAGTGCCACGAAGGCCCGACCACCGTTCCAAAGGCAGAACTAGTAATGCAGAGCGTTTTCAGTTGGGCATTTCACAGAAACTTTGTTTTCCAAAGGGAAAACCTCAGGCTTAGGGGAAAACGCAACGATCAAAGAAACCAGAGCTGCCCAGGGCGCGCGCCGGCACCGTTTCTAAGTGTGGGCAGTGTTGCATGAGGGACCTTAGAGAAGTCCCAAGAGGTCCTGGGTGCTGTCTCTGTGGCTTCCCCCAATGCTTCAGAAGTTCTGTGGGGACCGGCGAACACACCTGCCAAGGCTCATCGTTTGAGTGGTTTTTCCCACGTGAAGGAAAGAGACACAGCCAAGAGCACAAGGGACCATGGGGACATCTGCCCCATCTCGCTGAAGGCAACACCTCCTCTGCATCAGTGACACGTTCTGCCGCTGGTGATCACCAGACAGAGGGAGATTTCGGGGTTGTTCTCCCCTTGCCACAGAAAGAAGCCTCTGACATTTTCATTTCCGCTACAGACATGGGAAGAAAGAGGGCCGTCAACAAACAAATCACTTTGCTTTTTGTCTTTCACTGAACATGGGACACAAAATTGAACTCACGAGCAGCTTAACCTGGACGTTTTCCTCCAAACAACACACCAACCGTTCTCTGTCCCTGCACACACGTGTGTCCTGACTCGCAGCCTCTGCGGCACCCACCCCTGCCTGGAGCGTGCGTGTCCCAGACTGCCCATGGCCGGCTCCTTCCAAGCCTTCGGTTCTTGGCACAGAGAGGAGCGTCACGACCTCGGAATCCGCATCAGCCACCCTGTTCTATCACCAGCTGACGCTCCTCACTGGACTCATAGCTAGAAAAATTGTATTTGTTGGTTCTCTGGCTTACTTTCCGGATCCCGGCACCAGCGCCGTGAGAACCCTCCGCAATCTCCCCGAAGCACGGAGGAGGTTCTCAAGACGCGTGTGGAACAAACGAACGCACGTATGCTGTGCGTGGATGAGTGTTCGCTGAGACCCCGCTACCCACCACTCCAGGCGCTGCGGAGTATTGTTCGGGTCAGCTCGGGTCAGCCTGAGCACGCTGTGTTCTTCAATGGGTTCGTCCATTTCATGTACGTTTTCCGAATTGCTTGTTATGAACTCCACACCATTTCCTTGTTATTTCTTTAATGTTTATAGACTCGTGTTAACAGGTCATCTTTCTTTTTCCATCCTGGTGATTTCTGTTCCCTTCACTTCTTAACACCCGTCCAGAGAGGAGTTGAGCATTTGGTCGAACGCCTCAGAGAAACAGCTCGGGCTTCATTCAATTTCTCTGTTAACTTATTTTCAGTTTCCCTGACTTCTGCTCTTTATTTTTTCTCTTTTTTTCTTTGGATTTATTTTGTTCTACTTTCTCTAGCTGCATAAGAAGAACCTTAAGTCTGATTTTTAACTTTCCATCTTGTCTGATACAAACCTTTAAGATTAGAAGCTCCCATAAGCATTGCTCTAGTTGCACCCCACAAACTTAAATATGCTGTATTTTCATTTTTATTCAGGCCCTTGAATGACATATATTTGAAGGGAATGGGTCCACATACATGCAGATGTTTTCCAATAAACTATTGGGAAAATTTGTGGAGATCTGAAACCATTTGGAAAACCTCACAGATGAACTATGTGGCTTAGAAATGGTGAAAAAATTAAGGAAAACTTGGGTATGTCCAAAATGAATATAATATATGCAGATAGTAGCCTATTTTTTATTTACTATAATATGATACATACAAGTCTATTATAAAAAGTTAAAATTTGTCAAGACTGACACACAGACTTACAGACTGTATGTGGCCTTATTCACAGTTGAGAGGAATGTAAACATAAAAATGCAGTACTAATCATAACTGCGTAAGAGAATCTGTAGTATATACTTGTACTACGTAATAATTTTGTGGCCACCTCCTGTTGCTAAAATGCCACTGTGAAGCTCATCATCTCTGCCTGAGCAGCTTGTCTCTCTGGTAAGTCATGATTAACAGGTAAGCTTCGAGAGTTAAATGTTATATATGTGTTTTCAACTGCACCACGGTCAGTTATAACCCGACTTCTTTGGCTTAGGTTGTTTTTTCCAGCTTTATTGGGTTAGAATCGACATATAAGACTGTGTAAACTTAAGGTGTACAATGTGATGATTTGATTCATGTATATATTGTGAAATGGATAGTTAACATACCCTTCACTTTATATGCCATTTTTTTTGTGGGAACATTTAAATTCTACTATCTTAGCAGTTTTCAAGTATGCAATATAGTATTTTTTTTTTTGAAAGAGAGTTGGGGCTGGAAGGGCAGAGGAAGAGAGGGAATCTTCAGCAGACTCTGCCCTCAGCGCGGAGCCTGATGCAGGACCTGATCTCACAACCCCGAGACTATAACTTGAGCCAAAGTCTCAAGTCTCTCTGTGTGACATTTTACTTAGCGTAATACCCTCCAGGTTCATCATGTCGTTGCAAACGCCAAGATTTCCTTATTTTTTGTGGGGGACGTAAATAATGCTATAATAAACAGGGTGGGTGGAGATGTCTTTTCGAAAACCTGATTCCATTCCTTTTTTCCAGACACATACCCCAGTGTGGGATGGCCAGGGTCATATGGTATTCCATTTTTAATTTTCGGAGGAACCTCCATTCTGTTTGCCAGAGTGGCTGCACTCATTTACATTCCCACCAACAGGGCACGAGGGTTCCCCTTTCTCCGCATTCTTGCCAGTACTTGTTATTTCAACTTTTTGATGAAATTCTTTTATCATCATCATCATCATTTTAAGTAGGCTCCATGCCTAAAGTGGGGCTTCTGAGATTCAGAGATTGAGAGTTGCACGCTGTATGGACGGAGCAAGCAAGGTGCCCCATGATAGCTATTTTTAACCTCGTTGTGGTTTTCATTTGTATTTCCCGATGACTAGTGATGTTGAACATCTTTTCATAAACCTGATGCCAATTGTGTGTCTTCTTTGTAAAAAATTTCTGTTCAAGTCCTTCGCCCATTTTTTAGTTGGATTATTTGCTTTTTGCTATTGAGTCGTATGAGTGCCTTATATATTTTAGATATTAACCCATCAGACATATGATTTGCAATCATTTTCTCTCATTCTGTAGGTTGCCATTTCGCTTTGTTGACTGAGCTTCCTTTGTCGTGCAAAATCTCTTCAGTTTGATAAAATTCCACTTATTTATCTCTGCTTTTGTTGTCATGCCCAAAAAAACTGCCCAATATTGAGGAGCATTTTCCCTGTTTTCTTATAGTAGTTTCATGGTTTCAGGTCTTACATTTAAGTCTTTGCTATC
The DNA here is from genome assembly GCA_002007465.1 of Ailurus styani. NCBI lineage: Eukaryota > Metazoa > Chordata > Mammalia > Carnivora > Ailuridae > Ailurus > Ailurus styani. The sequence goes on along the minus strand of LNAC01000366.1, from coordinate 874,497 downwards.
TTTTGAGTTGATATTTGTATATGGGCTGAGATAAAGGTCCAATTTCTTTCTTCTATATGTGAATATCCTGTTTCCCCATCACCATTTACTGAAGAGACTATCTTTTCCCCATTGTGTGTTCTTAGCACCCTTGTTGAAGATCACTTGACTGGGTTTTCACATGCGTGGATTTATTTGGGGGCTCTCTCTCTATCCTGTTCCATTGGTTTATATGTCTCTTTTTATGCCAGTGCTATACTGTTTTGATTACTACTGTTATGTAACATATTTTCAAATCAAGAAGTATGATGCCTCGTTTTTTTTCTTCTTCTCTTCCTCCTCCCTTCCCCCCTTCTTTTCTTCTCAAGATTGCTTTGGCCACTCAGTCTTTTGTGGTTCCATATGAATTTTAAGATTGCCTTTTCTATTTCTGCAAAGAATAACACTGGGATTTTGATAGGGATTGCAAGATTTGTATCTGTAGGTCACTGCATAGTATGGAGATTTTAACAATACTAATTCTTCCAATCCATGAACATTTATCTGTGTCTTTAGTTCCCTTCATCAGTGTTACAATTTTCAGTGTGCAAGTCTTTCATTTCTTCAGTTAAGTTTATTCCTAAGTATTTTATTCTTTTTGTTGCTATTATGAATGGGATTATTTCCTTAATTTACATTTTGGATAGTTTATTGATATAGAAATGTGGCTGATTTTGTATGTTGATTTTATACTCTGCAGCTTTACTAAATTTATTAGTTGTACCAGTTTTTTTAAATTGTTGTTGAGTCTTTTGACTTTTATACCTATATGATCATGTCATCTGCAAAATGATAATTTTACTTCTTCCTTTCTTATTTGGATTTTATTTCATTTTCTTGTCTAATTTCTCTGGTTAGAAATTCTATGTTGAACAGATGTGGTTCAAGTGGACATCTTTGCCCTGTACTGGATGTTAGAGAGAAATTTTTCAGATTTCCCTTGTTGACTCTCATGTCAGATGTGGGCTTTTCATACATGGCCTTCAGTGTGTGAAGTTCCTTCTATACCTATTTTGAGAGTTTTAATCTGAATGAATGTTGAACTTTGTCAAACACTCTTTCTACCTCTACTAAAATGATCATGTGTACTTTTTGCTTTCATTTTTTTAATGTGGCTATGACACTCATTGATTTTCATATCTGTAACATTCTTACACCCCAGGGACAAATTTTACTTGGTTGTGGTTTATAAGCTTTTGAATGCACTGCTGAATTTAATTTGCTAGTGTTTCAGTAAGGACTTTTGGACCCATGTTTATCAATGATATTGGTCTATAGTTTTCTTGTAGTGTCTTTGGCTTTACTATCAGGGGGACACCAGCCTTACAGAAATAATTTGGATGTGTCCCCTCTTCTATTTTTAAAAAGGGTTTAAGATGGATTGGTATTAATTCTTCTTTGAATGTTTGGTAGAATTCACCCATTGAACCATCTGGTCCTGGGCTTTTCTTTGTCAGGAGGTTTGTGATTACTAGTTAAATCTCCTTATTTATTTTTGGGGTGGATACTTTTTTAAAATGCAAAGTAAGAAAAAAAATTGGACGGACAACAGAAAACAAATAATAAGTTGGTATACCTAAATCTGATTGTGTCAACAGTTACATTAAATGCTAGCAGACTAAACATTACAGTTAAAGAACAATATCTAGATTGTCAGAATAGATAAAATGCTATTTACAAGAAAATTATTTTATATAAAAAGACATCAATTGGTTAAAATTGGATAGGTAGAAAAAGATACCATGTAAACAGTAAGCACAGGAGGCTGGACTGACTATATGAATGATAAATAAAATAGAGTTTAAGAACAAGCATTACCAGAGTTACAGATGCACATTTCACAATCATAAAGGAGTCAGTGCATCAGGAAGTTTTAGTAATCATATATGAGTATGCGCCCAATTATAGCTTCAAAATACATGAAGCGAAAATTGACAGAATTAGAGTGAGAAACAGACAAATCTACAATCACATTGGAAAATAACAGTTCAGTGGGGGGAAAATTTATCCACTGGCTTTTTAGCTATATTCTTTGCATTACTTGTTATTAACGGCTGCTATGAGGATTATAATATGTATCCTGAACTTTTACAGTCCACTTAGAATAAGTATTAATACTTTATGTAAAAGGTGGATACTTTGCAATCATATAAATGCATTTATCCTGTCCTATATTTTATTTTATATTTTTTAAAGAAGAAATACTGGATTTTCTTTTTTTTAGGATTTTATTTATTTATTTGATAGAGAGAAAGCGTGTGTGCAAGTAAGGGAAGCAGCAGGCAAAGGGAGATGGAGAAGCAAGCTCCCCACTGAGCAGGGGGCCTGACGTGGGGCTCAATCCCATGACCTGAGCCAAAGGCAGATACTTAACGACTGAGCCACCCAGGTGCCCTGTGTTCTTCTATATTTTCTGTTATAGTTGGCACTTATATGATATTTACATATAATTTCTAAAGACAATAACCAGTCTTTTACATTTACTCAGACTTTTGCTATTTTTTATATTCTTCATTCCCTTCCAAGACTCCAAGTTTCATTTGGTACTATTTTTCCTTCCATATGAAATTTTCCTTTAGTGTTTCCTTTGTGCATATCTGGCGGCGATACATTCTTTATCTTTTTTTAATCTAAAGTTGTCTTTCTAAAAAAATAATAATAAAAAAATAAAGTTGTCTTTCTTTTGCCTTCCCTCTGGAAGGCTAGTTTTGCTGGATACTGAATGCACTGACAGTAGTTCATGCCTCTCAGCACTGTGAAGACTATGTTCACTATTACTTAGCTTCCACTGTTTCTGATGATAAATTCAGCAGTTTTAAAAATATGTTATTTTTCTCTAGTTGTTCATAAGACTTTTCTCCTGAAGTCTGTTTTTAAGCAAATTCTCTATATAAGTATAGCTTTTTTTAAATTTGGTTTGGATTCTTTAAACTTTTAAATCTGTCAATGTACATCTTTTACAAAATTTGGGAAACCTTTGGCCCTTGTTTCTTTAGATATATTCTTCTCATTTTTCTGGGACTTTACTGACAAACATCAGATATTTTGGTAGTGTTCAACACATCTTCGAGGCTCTATTTTTACTTCAAATTTTTTCTCTTTTTTAAAATTAGAGAATTTCTATTGATTTATCTTCATCCTCACTCCCTTTTTTCTTTGTTACCTTCATTCTGCTGGTAAGCCCATCCAGTGACATCTTTTTCTTCTCAATTCCAGTGACATTTTTATTTAAGATATTCTGTTTTTCCAATTTAGAATTTCCATTTGGTTCTTTTTTATAGTTCTTTTTATCTCCTGACATTTTTTTTCCATTTTATAAGCATATTTTTCACTTTACTGTTCAGTATATTTATGAGTCACATCAAATTTTTTGCCTGCTGAATCTAACACCTGGGTTGTCTCCAAGTTGGTTCTGTTAACTGTCACCTTTTTCATAGGAACTGATCATATTTTCCTGATTTTTCATATTTTGACTGATTTTTTTAAAGATTTTATTTATTTATTTGACCGAGAGATAAAGAGAGCACAAGTAGGCAGAGCGGCAGACCGAGGGAGAGGAAGAAGCAGGCTCTCCACCGAGCAGGGAGCCCGATGTGAGACTCCATCCCAGGATCCTGGAATCATGACCTGAGCTGAAGGCAGAGGCTGAACCCACTGAGCCACCCAGGTGCCCCCATATGTTGACTAATTTTGACTTGTACCCTGGCCATTGCAAATATTATGATTTTGAGATGTTGCATTCTCTTATATCCTTATGAGAAGTATTAATTCTTTTTGTTTTAGGAGGCAATAAGCTGAATGGACTCACAGTGACAATTCTGTCCCTTGGTTGGCAATTCAAATCTTGGTTCAGTTCCTTTACTCTTAGCTAGGCCGCTTGAGGCCTGCCTCTTGCATGCATGATTCAAGGCTCAGCCAGAGATTTGGACAGAATTTACCCAGAAATTTTCTGGCTCTCTGGCTCTCTCCTTTCTGGTATTCTTCCCCCACTTTCCAGAGGCTGGTGTTCATCCTGAATTCTGGTCCTGGTTTTTCAGACCAGGAAAACTGGTGATCATGGATTACTTTCTTGAGTCTATATATAATCCACTGAATATATATTAATTTTCCATTGCTGCATAACACACTAACATAAACTTAGTAGTTTAAACACACACCCATTTGTATCTCACAGTTTCTAATAGTCAGCAGTCCAGGCATGGGTAACCCGAGTCCTCTACTCTGGTCTCACAAAGCTGTAGTGAAGGTTTTACCCAGGCTATATTCCCATCTGGAATACCCACTTTCAAGCTCCCTGAGATTGCTGGAAGAGTTTCTGTCCTTGCAGCTGACTGAGAGACCTGACTTCTTACTATGGACTGGGGATTGTCCTCGGGTGCCGGAGAACACCTGCGTTTCCCTATCACACGGTCCATGTTGAAGGCAGTTCATGTCATGAGTATTGGCTTGTCTGAGTCAGCAGAGGAGTCTCTCCCTCTGGTCTGTGAAGATGGAGTCTTGTAGAGCAAAATGGAATCAAAGCAGTGACATCCCATCACCTTCACCTTATAATGGAACCTAATCAGGTCAGTGACATCCATCCTACATGGGTCAGAGACAAGTTGCAGGTCCCAGTGGGCCCAGAGAGAGGGGACCGTTCAAGGATGTGCATCACGTTAGGGTATGTTGGCCACCAGGGCCAGAAGCATATTTTACAGACTTACAATTGGGGGCCTTCGGAGGTAAAATAATAATTTCTCCAGGGTTATAAAGGTCAGCGTTGACGCTACCTCAGGTTCACATCCAGGCACAGCCTCCACCCTCCAGGAATCCGCGTACATGCGAGCAAGCAAAGCCACTCGTGGGCAGAGTCTGAGCCAGCCACCGAGAAGCTGCCATGAAAGAAGCAGGACATCTGCAAGTCACTGCTTTCCAGTCTCCCGGGAGTCACGTGACACCCTCACCGATGTCTGCGACTCAGCGCTCCCTCCAACGTGAAACTGGTTTCCAGACTCCCAGAGTCGCCCGGAAGCTTTTTATTTCCCCATATATGTTTAAAGTCCCCAGAGAGTAGTACACCACATCAGAAAGTTCCAGAAATAACCCACTCTAATTCAGGAAAATCAAAATGTTAAAACACACCTATTGAAAAGATAAGAACGTGATCTGGCAAATAAACGTGATCTCCATCTGGTTATAAATCAAGTTTCTCTTGTGATTTTGTTCTTTCTCTACGTTCTTATAGTCATCAGGGTCTGTATTCTAGAATCGGTTGTGATTCTAATGGTGTGTATGAGAACACAGTTTCTAATAGTTCATATCAGGACCTAGCTCAATCCTAACACAATTATTAACTTCCTGAATAAGAGTTGTAAAGCCTCCCTCTGAGAATCAAGTTCTTTTCGAGAAACCGTAACTTACTAGCTGGCTTGTGTGGGCACGTCCATCGACCTCGGGCCCTTGTTTATAAAGTCAACGAAGAAGACAGCTAAGCTCTGTTCCGGATCTGCGGAAGGTCCTTTCACCTCTAAAATTAGAAACTGTGCCGTAAGCCTCTCTATGTTAATACGGAAACTGGAAAGTAAGTAAAGTTCCTAAGGAGAAACAATAAGATTTTGTATCTCAAATATAGGTCTACTATTTGCTGTACTAACGCCTTTGTAGTCAACCCATGCCCCCTTCCCAAACAGGCAGACACTGGTAGTTATTACTTAGATATTTCCCAACTTATTCCTGGGGTAAGACTGTTCACTTAAAAAAATATTCATCTATGAAGGGCTTTCCATATTTGAAAATTCGTGCTGATTTTGCAAAAGCACCATTACAATTCTCTTAACACACTAGCCTTTCAGAACCGCCTTGGGTACGTAGAAAGGTATGGGTATTATTCTTATCCTGCTTTTGAGGAAACAGAACCCAGGAAAGCTGATCGGCAAGTCTTTGGAGTGACTTGTGTGAAGTTACACAGATGGCAAATGGATGAGGGAGACCATACAACCTCCAAGTGACCGGGTCTCATTTAAATACACAATGTCCATTTCCCGCAGCAAAGACACTCGGCATGCTTTCAGATTTCTTGCTGGAGTCCTATTCTGGTGACCTTAACATGTGGGACGAAGTAAACAGTAAATAGGGTAGTATGGGGAAAAAAGGGAAAACCCCAGAGCCCTTCATAACTCTAGCCTGAGTGGACGGGACAAGGATGAGACAATGACGTCAAGATGGTGTGATGAGCAGGAGAAAGGAAGTGCGTGGAGCGGGAGTGGGGAGGGCGTAAAGTGTAAGTTATTTCACTGGGAAATAAATTGACCCATGAAAGTGTTTCAGGATCAGGGAACCTTCGCCAAAAATTCTTTACTCAGAGAGGTAACAGGGTGGCTCATTCGGTGAAGCCTCTGCCTTCAGCTCAGGTCATGATCTCGGAGTCCTGGGATCAAGTCCCGCATCCGGCTCTCTGCTCAGCGGGGAGCCTGCTTCCCCCTCTGCCCCTCACTCTGCTCCTGCTCTCTCTTGAGCTCTCTCTCGATTAAATAAACAAAATCTTTTTTTAAAAAATATTTCATTTAAGATTTTACCTTTTAAAGGAAATGGTAAAATCAATGATCAATAATCATTTATTTTTAGGTGGTGAATCACTTACTATTATTATGGGTTATCTTCAGCTTTTTTTTAATCTTCAGCTTTAACTGCAGTAAAATACGTGTAATGCAAATATATTAAATATAAAAAATAAAATTTTAAATTTAACTTCCTTTAATCAACGTATAGTGTATTATTAGTTTCAAATTTTAAGTACGCGGTTCAGTTGCATTAAGAATGTTCCAAGGGCACAACCAACCTCTAGAACTCTTTCCGTCTTGCAAAATGGAAACTCTCTGCTCACGGCACGACTCCCCGTTCTCCCTCCCCCAGCCCCTGCAGCCACTAGTATACCTTCTGACTCTACGATTCGGATGACTTCATGGATCTCACGTAGGTGGAATCATACTGTATCGGTCCTTTTGGGATGGGCTTCGATCACTTAGCACGATGTCAGGGCTCATCCATGTTATAGCAGGTGTCAGAATGTCTTTCCTCTTTAAGGCCAAATAATATTCCACTCTATGGGTCTATTTCATTTGTTACCTTTTTATCCACCTGTGGGTGCTCTGGTTGCTTCTGCCTCTTGGCTATTACGAATGATGCTGCCAACACCTTGGGGATGCAAATAGCCCAAAACTCCATTTTTGATTCGTTTGGTTATATATCCCAAAGTGGAAGTGTTAGATCATATGGTAATTCCATTTTCAATTTTTTCAAAACCTGCCATACTGTTTTTCATAGTAGCTGCATCATTTTCCATTCCCACCAAGAGTGCACAAGCGTTCTAATTTCCCCACGGCCTGGACCATAGCTGTTATTTTCTGTTTGTTTGGTTTTTTTGGTTTTGATAGTAGCCGTCCTAATGGGATGTGAGGTCTAGTCTCGTTTTGGTTTTGGTTTGTAATTCCCTCGTAATGAGTGACGCTGAGCACCTTTCCTGGGCTTATGGGGCCTCTGCATATTTTCTTTATAGATATGTCTATTCAAGTCCTTTGCTTATTTTTGAGTTAATTCTTATTCTTGCGTTATATGCGTTCTTCATGTACTCTGAATATTAACACTTTATCAGATATACGATTCGCAACTATTTTCTCCCATGTTGTAGGTTTCCTGGTCATTCTGTTGACTGCATCCTTTGATGCAGAGAAACACAGCTTCACAGAGACTCCAACTGTGTGAAGTTGGCTGAGAAATAAATCGAGTGTTTCTAAACACGAAGGGCGATCAACCCCCATGCAGCCAGATGAGAGAAGGCTGGGAACAGAAGTTCAAGATGAAATGGGGCTGCCCTTGGCTTTGTACTTGGCTCTCGGTTCCAAAGGCCCAATGATGCCTTGAAGAGAGGAATTAAGGTCTTCTATGTGATAAATTTAAAATACTGATTTGAATGCTAAAACCCACTGTTCTGACTGTTGGGTATCAGGGTGACTGGAAAGAGTCCTAAAAATATTCAGATATAAAGAAACAACATGCAATGGTAAGAAAAAAAATGAAATCACGTTCTACCAGGTTCTCTTCACAACAAGAAACACACAGACCGTTGGCGACCATGGTCGACGGCCAGAACCAAAGCGACAAGAGGGACGAAGTATGAGGACGAGAACCACACACTTAAACAGTGAAGCCCAGCTTTCCTTTCCTTTGTGTCGACCACAGCGTGAACGTGGAGGAAAGCGGCGAGCTCCCTTCTCATTCTGATGTTATCACAGGGGTCTCCATCATGTCACACTTGGGCGACAGCTAAAAATACGCAAGAATCTAATCTTCTTCAAATAAGTCTGCTTCTGTAGCTGGAAGTGTCAGGGAGGAAAGGACCCGTAAGAAAATGTGGGTGTAAAACCACGAAAATAGCTCCCATTTCCTTTCTCTGCAAACTCTCCGTATCCTCTGCCCTGTTATCTCCACCCAAGGAAGTTCGTTTGTGGCACTGACTGTTTTCCTAGGCTCGGCAATGGGACGGCGCTCTGGGTTCCCAAGGATGTTTGTTTTGATGAAGGAATAAGACTTCCTCTGAACACAATGCAGATCTGCATCTTTGTCTTCTCACGGAAGAAGGAAACGTCCCAAATAAGCAATCTCCTTGCATTTCCACTTCCCCCAACATAAAACAAAACAAAACAAAAACAAACAAAAACCCCCCCAAAAAACAAAACAAAACAAAACAAAACAAAACAAAAAAACAAACCCTGTTCTGGACCATAATACATTTTGTATTCGCTTTTCCATATTTTAGGATCTAAGCGAAACCTAGACGTGGCTGTTTCTTTCCAAAGGAATTTGTGCAAATATATTCTTTAATTTTGTACTAGTTTTGATGATTTGCTAATCTAGCAGGTATACTTCATATCTGGAATATTTGTTTGTTTTAAAGACCTCATTTATTTATTTGAGAGAGAGAGAGAGCACAAGATGGGGGGAGGGACAGAAGGAGAAGCAGGGTCCCCGCTGAGCTGGGAGCCCGATGTGGGGACTCGATCCTGGGACTCCAGGATCATGACCTGAGCTGAAGGCAGATGCTTGACCAACTGACTGAGCCTCCCAGGCGTCCCTGTCTGGAACATGTGAAGACTCAATAACAGAATTGTTTTTTAAAGGGTTGCCTCAAAAGCAGACTGAGTTAGGCCAGGTCTGGAAGAAACTTACACTGTCCCACTAGTTTTATCCTTCTCTCCGATCAAGATTCCTAAAGCCCTGTGACACACTGGATTAAAAGATACATAGGTGTTTGCAAATTGGATAGAGCCACAAAAATAATAAAAAAATATCAATGGGTTTCAGAGTCGTTGAGCTTCTGCCACTTTGGCTTGGGCAACCCAAGTGACATCCGCTCCACTGATTTGGTCACTCTGCCCGGAGAACCCCAGGTCGGCATTCCTCAGAATGAGCCTGCCAGGTTTGCTTCGTTTCCCTGACAAAGGGCATGGAGGGAGGCTGAAGGACTCGTCCTGACCCTGCCAGGTGCTCCTGCTGTAGGGCCACCTCCACGAGAAGTGGGACGGGCTGTTGAGAGACAGCTGCACAGACTCTGGAGCACGGAGAATCCACTCTGCTGAAAAATCGGGGATTTGTGGTGCAGAATGGAGTGGGAATACGTTCTTCTCCCAAGAAGATCTTTAGAATTTTTTAAGATTTATTTATCAGAGAGAGAGAGAGAGTGAGCGCACATGGGGTGGGCAGAGGGAGAGAGAGCGAAACCTTAGCAGACTCTGCACTGAGCATGGAGCCCGACGCGGGGCTCGATCTCACGACCCTGAGATCACGACCTGACTGAAACCGAGAGTTGGACGCTTAACCGACTGCACCCCCCAGGGGCCCCAGAACTGTTTTTAGTCTAGGCGTTTCTGTTCTGCACTAGCAAACGCACGCGTTCTGCGTCTGTGGGGAGTAAGTGAGCATGCCCTCGTTTCAGAGCTGCTGTCCACGTGAGGATCTCCAACGAGAGAGGAAGGTGGCAGCGGCGGTAATGATTTGCCAGCACCTGCCACCCCCGGAGCCCACGGCCATCTCCTGCAGGGGGTGTGGAGCTGGGTTCAAGCCCATACGTCTCACACTCAGACACAACACCCCCCGATGGCCCCACGTTCCCCATGGATCCCAATCAGCGCCCACCCGGGAGAACCTCCTGCCGGGAAGACGTCTCGGCAGCCGACTTCTGCCACTTACTGGCATGGCCCCGGGGCCTCTCTTCACCATGGCAGACCCTGTGTTCTCACTGGTACTGTGCAGACAGGACCAGGGCCGACGTCACCTGAGATCATACAGACGAGGTTCAATGAGGTGCTGACGTACACGAGGTCTCAGCAGAGTAGGGAAACACAACGGGGATGGAGCCATCACTGGGTCATTGCACTTGTGTTCACGCTGACCTTGGGACCAGCTGGCGGAGGACCGGATGAAGTGCCTTCTCTGTGCAGCGGCCCGGGAAGCCTTCCTGCTGCTGCGTGGACTCGGCGCATGGCTGGTGTGGCACCGTGGCCTTCCATCCCTCACCGAATTAACAGTGAAAACACCACCGGCCGGGATGGACTGCATCCGTGACCTACGTGCCACCTGCTGGAAAAGCGTCTAGGAGGGACACGTTCACACAGCCTTGTCTCTGGCCACGGGCACGGGAAGTAGGGAGGGACCATAAAAAGTAAGGTTGCGAGTGAGAACGTCCCATGATTGGAAGCCTTCGCCATAACCTACCCAGACAAGCAAGGGCCATTCTCTGGTATTTGGGGACGTAAGACATCTGCTCCAATTAAATACCAAGAGCCTATAAAGCACCGAATCTTACTTGCTGTTGAAGTCCTTATGGCCAACGAAACTGCGCATAAACAGAAACCCAGTTTCCTTTTGTTATGCACTAAATTCTGCATCCCCACCCTCCCCCACCAAATTTGTATCTTAAAGTCCTAATCCCCGTGCCTCAGAATGCGAGTATGTTTGGAGAGACGGTCTTTGAAGAGGTGACTAAGTCAAAATGAGGCCATGAGGGCGATTCCCCTATTCCTTGCAGAAGGGGGAGAGACCTGCGCGCCGGGAAGGCCAGGTGAGCCCGCGGCACAGACGACCAGCTCGAAGCCTCGAGAGGCCTCAGGGACCACTAGGGGTTCCGTGAAGGCTTTCCTCAGGCACGGCCTTGGGCAAGCCACACACGCTCTGCATGCACGTCCCCTACGAAGAGGAGCCAACAGTCCCTACAAGAGCGGCTAAGATCATGCCGCATTGCCTCGCTAGGCGAGCGTGTGAGCCAACGCTCCATCTAAGTGCCACACGGTGCTTCCCCATACTCGCCACGCCGGTACCCAGCTCCACCTCACAGAAGATGCTTTCCTATAATCCATGCAAACAAGTATTTCTAGAACAGCAGGCCCACGCACTGGTCCCCATCCTGTTCTCTGCATGCTGCCCCCACTCAGGACAGGGACGCGTCACATCCCAGGGAGCCCTTACACTTCTCCAGCTAAGTATGATAATTTCTAGTATGCAACTTCTAGACTCTTGAATTTCTAGAATGTTCCCTTGGCATAGTTCAGTTTTCTCCACTCAGAATGTGGTGTTGAGACACCGTCTCTCCAGGGACCAAGTCGTGTGGGACCAGAGCCACCTCCCCCTAGCATCACACTGTAAACTCTTCCCAGACTCAACTGACTGCTGGCTCCTCCAAAGTGCCTGTGCCTTTTCCTCGGCGGCCACCATTCTTGCACCAGAAATCTAGAGGCGCTGCGGTCAGCCTTGGATTGGAGCCCACCGAGCAGCCTCGACGGGACGTCGGCATGGGGTTACACTTGTCCAGAGTCTACCTTGTCCAAAGTCTAAAGCATGGGGGACACGGGGTGACGGAGCCGGGGGACATGGGGTGACAGAGCCAGGGGACACGGGAGAGACGGAGGCGGGGGGACACGGGAGAGACGGAGCCGGGGGACACAGGGCGACGGAGCCAGGGGACACGGGAGCAATGGACCCGGGGGACACGGGAGACATGGAGCCGGGGGGACACGGGAGAGACGGAGCTGGGGGACACAGGGCGACAGAGCCAGGGGACACGGGAGCGACGGAGCCGGGGGACATGGGGTGACAGAGCCGGGGGACACGGGAGAGACGGAGCTGGGGGCCGTTAGCGACCCCTCGGCCGCCTCAGCCCTGAATGTCACCTCAGCGAGGGTCACCCCGCATCCTGTCCGGCCTCCTGTCTAGCAGCCCCCGGGGACCCGGCCTCCCGCCGATGTGCACACCGTGCCAGCCCATCGAGCACAAGGCCCGTTGTCCCCGTGCGTGTCACCGGAGGCCTTCCAGGTAGACAACGGTTCATTTGTCGCTGCGGAAGAGAAGCCACGCAGCGTCGCGGGCCCTTCTGTCACCCGGCCCACACTCGTCTGTTTATGAAACGCTCACGGAGGGATGACGGCATGCCAGGCACCGTGCGTGGGGCTGGGACGTACCGGGAACTGGTCATTGTCCCCAGCTGGGATTCAGCCAAGTTCACGGCAAGTCCACACTGTGTAGTCAAGGCCGTGGGGACAGGGCACGGGTGCTGAGGCTCTGCAGGGGGGCGCCTTACTGAGCGCTGCTGACGGCTTCTCTGAGGAGAGCTGCGGGTGACAGGCCACTACAGAGTGACTGCACCGGAAAATCCCAAATGCTGTAAAATGTCCTACAAGTCACAGTGTCTGGGGAATGCGCATCCTGCCCGCAGACAGGGACAGGGGCCGTGGAGAGGGGAACGCACCGCACCCCCAGCCCGTCAGACAGCCACCTCTAACCCAAGCACGGGACAACGTGCCCGAGAGAGTAAGTCTGCTTTTATCCTGAGAGAAACCACAACGGCCGAAAGCGGACACATCACAGGGTCTTGCCCTCTGCGCCGCCGGGGAAGCAGCAGCCGGGAAAGTGCTGTTTCTCTCAGTAGGAAGCCACCTGTTGCACCTGCTTTGGGCAAACAGCAGGGGAGGGGGCGTCCTTGGGGGAGGGGTGCTGGCGTGTCTCTTGTGGGAGACGTCTGAGTTTTATAAAGAAGAAACTCTCACAACAGGCCCAGAAACAAACACGCAGGAAAAGCCAAAGGCCACAGCGTCCCTTCCCGCCCGCCCAAGGAGAAGGACAGGGATGGAGAGGCTTTCCCACCTGGTGACCGGGAGCGGGGCCACCTGCAACCACTGCTCCGCTGAATTATCAGCCCGCAGCCCCGAGACACAAAGGGCCGAGCCCCGCCCCGCTCCTGACCTTCAGCGGAGGGCCGGCACCGGCGCACGGGAAGGAAGCGGAAACACGGCCCTCCCACGGTATTCCAGAACATTAAAGTGCGTCGCTCGGCCAACCGGGGAGGCGGTCAGCCCCCCGGCACCCCCGAGAGGAAGCCTGGCGGCTGCCCCGGAGCCATAAGGACACTTGTTCCAACCCTGGGACGTGTCCCTGAGACGCAGGGCTCCCGCTGGACGCCGCCCCGCCTCCTCGCCAAGGCCTCTGTGTCTCCGACAAAGTCACGCAGGGAACGTGGCCGCGCGAGGCGCGCTGACTTCCACCGCTCTGCCCTGCAGGTCGGGGCGCAGGCCCCGCTCCCCCCAGCTTGGAGGGGTCGCCGCGGACAGCGAGGCAGGCCAGCGGGCCCGAGCCCTTGGCTGTGCCCTCCCTGACCCGCGGCATCAGGATGAGCAGACTCAGGGGGGCTGGGAGCGTGAGGTCAGCCGCTCACGTGGCCTCGCAGACGGCGGGAGGGGGCGCACACGCAGATGCGTACGTATCCGTGCATGGTTGGTTTTGGAATAAAATGTGGTTAAGAGGCATTAAACAAGCAAACAGAGCTTAACAGGACACACAGGTAGCAGGCAGAACGGCCGGGGGAGGAAATCCCGGACACACAGACAGGAGGTGGGCGGAGGGCGAGCGAAGGGAGAGCTTCCCTCCTGCTGCCGCTTCTCTGGGGCCTTCCATTTCATCTCCAGATTGCGGGAGGCCCCTGCACCCATTGAGCAGATGAGAAACGTACTACGTGGCAGGGTCCAGCCTTCGGCCACACCCGCAGCTCCCTCCCCATCCCTGGGCTGCAGGTGCCCCGTTCCGCTCCTCCTCACGGAGCACAGGTGAGCGGGTGTGTGTGTGTGTGTGTGTGTGCGTGTGTGTGTGTGTGCGTGTGTGTCTGCATCCGTGTCCCATCTTCAGAGGATGACCACTCCCCGGAGCCCCTGTCCCCTCAGCAGCTCCGGCCTGCACAGCCCAGAGCTGTCTCCACACACAGCTGCCGCACCTCTGCCCATTTACACCGGGCGGTCATTTCTAGCTCCGGCATCTGGCAGAAGACGGCACCTGTCGGGCTCACGTACAGTCTCCTCCTGGAGTGGTGAGCAAATAGAACGGGTTCTGGTCAGATCTGTCGCCACTTCTAGGCAGGCTCTGAGCAGGGCAACTCACTACGCTTTGCGCTATGTTTTGAAATCGGTGTGTCTGAGAGAGGACTCGTCTTCACATGTCTGATAAACGAATTGGGTGCACGAAGTGAATTAACGCGCATGTTCCCCGACGTGGTGACACAGTGTTAGGCCCCGAGACACGCCAGTGAGTCCAGAGGCCGTGTCCCCTGCCTCCGGGCTTCCATGTCAGCAGCTGGACGAGCAACGGGACAGAACGGGAGACGGCACGGACAGGGACCAGAGGGTGGACAGCGCGGAGGCCTTGCTGGGGAAGCGACCTCCACGCAGGTGTGGGCGAGGCAGGAACGGGACGGAGGCCCTGCGGACAGGACAAGTTAAAGCCTCTTTGGGTAGGGGGGTGAGGGCCCAGAGCGGGGAGGCCTGCAGGTAAGAAGTCAGGCTATTCTCCAGTGTATGCAAAGGGGAGACGGGCCCCCGCTTCTGGTGTGACAAGTGTTACCCTAGTAGTGTCTGCACCCGGAGGGGCAGGGGCAGAAGCGGGGGCCATGGAAGAGGCCACTGCAAGGGGGGTCGTCCCAGGGGAAGACGGGAGCCTGGACCAGGGCGCTAAGGTGGGTGAAGGGGGAGGCGGCTGGCTTTGGGGTCAGGCCTTGCTGACAGGGGCTCGAGAGAGAGGGGAGTCTGCAGACCTGCCCTCCTCATGTCACCCAGGGGTCGGCCGGGTGGGGCCTCTTCCCCTCCTGGGGCTCCGGCACGTGGGGACATCGAGGGACTGCTCTTCCCTCCCGAACTGACCTTCAGATCCCACCTGGGCAGCGCGGTGCTGGGAGGCCAAACGGACGAGCCGGGCTCATGCGAGCGCCACCCACACGCCGGAGGTCACCACGGGTCTTTGATTACCATGAAGAATAATTTTTTAGAAAGGTTTGTTTATTGGAGAGAGAGAGCGCGTGTTCAAGAGAGAGTATGAGCACGAGCAGGGGGAGGAGCAGGGGGAGAAGCAGGCTCTCGGCCGAGCAGGGAGCCCGATGCGGGACTCCATCCCAGGACCCTGGGATCCTGAGCCGAAGGCAGATGACTAATCCACTGAGCCCCCCAGACGCCCCTGAAGAATAACTGAGGAACAATTTTTTAAAAGTCTCCAAGCCTCATCCACTTTGCCAGAAACAAATTAACAACCACCGCGAGGCAGGACAGAGAACTTAACGAAGCCTTCACCCCAGGAGAAGGGCCGTGGACATGGCTCCGTGGGAATAGGGATCCCATTCACCCCAACATCCTCGTGGACGATCAATTTCATAAGCAATGACCCTCAGTCCTAAGAGCAGAGAGGAGAGCGCGTGTGAGCCCACCCCGGTATGGGACTGATCCTGCTTGGTGGGGACTCCCGACCCAGGGCCGCCGGGGCTGCCTCTCTGGGGCCTTCTCTCTGCTGCAGATTGGGATGCGGAGCGAGGTCAGGAACACACCAGAACGAGGTGATCGCCGTCACAGAAACCGTCAAATGCACACTTTAGTTCTGGATGAAATGGTTCTTTGGGGTGTACTCGGCAAGGTTTTATAATTTCTCGTAACATTCTAATCACCTGATTCTCATGAGGTTTCCAGAAATGGAACCTCAAGTGGGAATACTTTCCCCTAATTTCTCACACGTGCAGATTACCCTAATTATTTACACAGTACAGAACACTGTGTGTTTTTATACACGTCACACCGAGAAATTCGAGGAATGAATATCAGTTCTTGTTCTTAAGTGCAGGGTTTGCAAATCACAGCTGTTCAACACATTGATCAAATGCACGAGCAATGTTCCATGGAAAACTCTCTTTTGGGTCACACCAATAGCTGATCATCACTCCAAGCTCCCCATCCCTCATTTTAACGGCCAATACCAGCAGCTATTTGGTCCCAGTACAACAAACTTGAGCTCATGTACAAGCGCGCTTGTCATGTTGGAATTTTATGGTGTTGAACGCTTTCTGTGATGAACGCAGTAATTCAAGTACTATAGGACAAAAGAAAGCCTGGATAGCTAAAATACTTTGCGAATTACTTTTACGTACAATAAAAAAGAATTTACAGCTGTTATAGGCACAACAACAGGCTTAGAAGAACCGTGTGCCGACTGAAAAAATAATGAAGAGCTCTTTATTCTACATTTGTGGAAAATGATAACTCAAGTTATACAACACAGTATTTTCTGGTAAAGTCCCACAAGTTATTTTTTAATCAAGTGACAGAAAGAAAAGCAAAAGAAGCCTCTCTGTAGCCAAAAACGGTTGTACAGAGAGAAGAGTCAGCAAGTGCGATTTACGGGATTGTTTTGATCCCGAATAGGTAAACTGAGTCACCTAACGGATTACTGGACAGGATTCTATTCTCGTTCTTCTCAGAGAGAGGCTCCCAAGGCTTAAAGGGATGAGCAAGTGCCCCCCAGTAATCTCTGACGGTGTGGACTAGTGAATGAGGTGTTCAGTCTGTGACTGACGGGGAAAAATGCCATGGGGGGGCGGCATGGCAACTTTCTGCACTGCCTTTGACATTTGCAGCAATGCAGTTTGAGTTTTAGGTTCAGTCCACCACTTGGTTCATGCAGGAGGCTGGCCAGGCCACAAAGGCTTAGCCCCCACCGCCCAACCCTCCTCCCTGCCTCGGGCTCCCACATCTCCTGATACCTGGCTCTCACTCCACCTGGTTGTGCGGTTTGCACACCTTGGGGAAGGAGGGATGGGAGTGAAGGGCCTCGCCAAGGACCACCCGCAGTGACAGAGCTGGGATCTGGACCCAGGAAGCCACTCCAGGGCCCCTGCTCGGACCCCTACATCACGTACATGGGAAGGCTGCTTTCAGTGTTCCCATTTTGCAGAGGAGGAAAAGTGAGGACCAGAGAGTGAGTGGAGGGGGGCCCGTGTGGGCACCTGTGTTCGAGGCACCACTCATAATCTGAGATCCACGCTGACCCGTAGCCCGAGTGGCTGTGTGCAAGGGACAGGAAGACAAGTGTCCTTGGGGACAGCTGCGTACAAAGGGGTCTGACCCACACGCAGGAGCAGCAAGCAAGAACCGTGCCCTTGATTGGGGCCAGGGACAAGGCGCGAGGTCATGTCGGCACAGAGCAGAGTGAGGACCGTGTGGAATCTCAAAGATAAAAGGAAGAAAAAGCCCGTCTGGAAGGGGCAATCCCTCTGTCCCTCCACCAAGCACTCCCTGGGTCCCAGCAAGAAGAAGCAAGAGCTATACGTCCATCTTCAATTCCAAAGTCAGGCCCCCGCTGACACCGTGGCGAGCTGTGTGCAAATATTCTTGCATAGCTCGGATTCACTCATTTCCAGCTAACCTTCCTGCCGAAGACTCTCCAGATCTGTTGAGAATATTGACACCAGGCGGCTCTCTCTCTCTCACATTTGTTAGTCCCAAGTCTGCGTGGGCGGATCAGGGCAGGGGCGGTTGGTAGCACGGCGGTTCTCAAAGTGGGGTTTGCCTAGGAACTTGCTGGAATGCCAGTTCTCAGACCCTGCCCCCAACCTCCTGAATCAGAAACTCTCAGGGTGGAGCCAAGTAAAGTGTGTTTTAACAAGCCCTTTGGGGGTGATTCAGATGCTCACTTAAGTCTGAAAAATACTGACTTAGCATATGGTGCCCTCACATATATATCATTCCTGTCTGAATGTTCCACTTGGTTAAAACTACATTCAACGTACGGGGAAGGGGGAAGATGGTCTGGCCCAGAGGGCGCTGCTCCTCCGGAAAGATAACATGTCTCTTTACCCGTCTTGCCGATTTCTCTGCTAACAGGCACAAGGACACCGTTAAGTTCTTCCCTTGGCTCCAACACCTCTGGGAAACTCTCCTCAAAAAGTATGTCCAGATGGGCGCCTGGGTGGCTCAGTGGGTTAAAGCCTCTGCCTTCGGCTCAGGTCATGATCTCAGGGTCCTGGGATCGAGCCCCACATCGGGCTCTCTGCTCAGCAGGGAGCCTGCTTCTCCCTCTCCCTCTGCCTGCCTCTCTGCCTACTTGTGATCTCTCTGTCAAATAAATAAATAAAATCTTAAAAAAAAAAAAAGTACGTCCAGCAATGACAAACACCAATGATCACGTCATGCGTGTGATCAGGGAACAAACATGCATGCAAAGACTGAGTTTTCGGGAATGTTTCCCATGGGCTGGACGCGGCTGAAATCATTCCCTCTCCAAGCCCTGAATACAGAAACACCGAACTTTTCAGACCAGATGCTAAGAAAATATCTTCTAAAGTAAGAAACCCAACGTGTTTTCCTTTTCCAGAACTAGTCATGTCCTTGAAAATAAGCCTTTCCTTTTCATTCAGGATATCGGTGTTAGCAACAGTTGCATAAAAATAAGGCTTTGCAAACAAACATCTTATCTTTATATGGAAGGAAGTTCACCAAGAAGGAATTGACGTCTTTCCCCAATAATGACAACAATACATTTTTGGGTTCCTTTCCCAGAAATTAGTAAATGACAAAATACCTTTCATTTAAAAAGGGAAAAAAAATGGTCCTCGCAAATGCTTAAATTTAATCCATATGCCACTCATATGCTTTAAAAAGGAGAGGGTTTCTGGGAGCCAATTTCTCCACTCATTCTGTGCCAAATAAAGCAGATTTCAGTAAAAAACTGTTACTGCCTCGCTGGGAACTCTGTTCATTATTCAGGGTAGACAGAACTATTTATTTTTCATTCAGAATTTCCAATTCTCTAACGACTATACATTTTCCCACTCCAGCAGACTTGACCCACTCCGGAGAAGTGTGTTAAAATCCGAAAAACACAACATCTTCTCTGGACGGAAGACTGTGTTGCAAATGCTGATCGAGCTTAGCATCTACACACTATAACATTAAGGAAATGCAATTCTCTCGGGAAAAAAAAAAGAAAAAAAAAAAAAAAGAAACCCCGTATGGAACCGCGATCCTGGAATTCGTGATTTTCACTGCAGAAGAAATATCCCTCCTGATCGAAAGCAAAAGGACGTCCCCAGAGGAGACTGGTTGAAAAGTGCTAAATGCTGGAAAATACGGTCTGCGGGTTACACAAAAGTGCAGACTGTAAACCCCAGCAAAATAGGGGGGCCCACAGCACACACCCACAGGGGGTCACTGTGCTTGGTTTGCACCTTTTAATCATGCAAGTATACCACCAAATGAGGTGCTATTTGCGCCCAAAGTTCTTCACATCAAAAGATAGCTAAGGTGGGTGCCTGGGTGGGTCAGTGGGTTAAGCCTCTGCCTTCGGCTCAGGTCATCATCTCAGGGTCCTGGGATCGAGCCCTGCATCGGGCTCTCTGCTCAGCGGGGAGCCTGTTTCCTCCCCTCTCTCTGCCTGCCTCTCTGCCTACTTGTGATCTCTCTCTCTCTCTGTCAAATAAATAAATAAAAATCTTAAAAAAAGAGAGAGAGAGAGAGCTAAGGTATCTTGGAGCCCTCAGAACAACTCTGTGGCATTAGAAAATGCTTAAGAAACACAAAAATCAAAATACTTTCTTCTAAAATACATCATGTCACAGGCCTTTGCAACAGATCCGTAGGGCATGGCTGGATAAGGTCTGTAGATGGGAATGGGGGCGGGGGCGTCTCTGGAGATAAAGAGCACCCCTGGAGGGAGGGAGGAAGACTTGTTAAGATTTATGAAGACTGATGGACAGACGGGGGTGCCTCGGTGGCACAGCTGATTGAGAGTCGGACTTGGTTTTGACTCAGGTCATGATCTCAGGTCATGAGATCAAGCCCTTGGGTTCTGCGCTCAGCATGGATTCTGCTTGGGACTCTCTCTCCCTCTCCTGCTGCCCCTCCTCTTGCTTGCATGCTCTCTCTCTCTCTCCCCCTCTAAAATAATTCAATAAGTCTTAAAAAAAGAGTGGTGGACAGACAGACAACCAGGATAAAAAGGAAACTAAGTGAGAAGTCTGTGGCTCCAGAGAGCCCCTCGGGTAACTTCTAAGCATGACCCCGGGCCAAGCCTCCCACCTGGGAGGTACAGACTTAGTTTCTAGTTTATTTTAAGGAAAAGCCATTTTATGCATGAGCTAAAAAGAGTTCCAACCAACACTCGCAGGAATGTGAAGCACTCAGCCTATATGAAGCAGGGATGGCCCAAGGGACACTGAGGCAGAAGGAGAGAAAATTAAGCCCCTGTGTGAGAACAAATGTGCATTCTAGAACATTCCTATTGTCCATGTGTTGTCCCCGCCCCCTACCCCCAGCCTCCGCCAGGAACCTGGGGCGCCTGTCACTGGGAAACCTCAGAGCTTCATGAAGAATAATGCATCCTTACTGGCTCTGCGGGTTGACCCTGTGTCTGGGAATACGCACAGAGCAGGCCTGCTGGGGACACTCATCTTCCCCAGGATTCGAAAGCCCGCTCCCATCCTGGCCACTCCGGGAGCTGGTCCCTGTCACTGCCCACCCGAATGAGGTTGACCGTGCCCCACTCCAAGTCACCAGAAGCGGAGCCACAGTCAAGGAGCAGCCTGGCCCCCGAGAAGGGAGCTTTGCGGATTTCCAATAGCGCTGCAAGGTGGCGCAGACACGTGGCAGGAGAGAAGCCCAGGCAAGACCCCAGCATCTGGGGACAAAGGCTCTTTCCCGTCCACACATAATGACAACCCTTGCAAAGGGCTGCTCTGAAGATAAACTTAACACACAGGGCTTCGTGCATATACGTACATACATACACGGTCACTGCGAGTGTTCATATCACACCGACAGTAACCCACTCCTGCTGTCCTGTGAGTCTTATTCGGGGCATCTTATATCACCTGTCATTCCTTTCCCATACACACTCCAAATTCTTGCAGCGCCCTGACCCATGCAATTTTGTCACGAAGCGATCATGACGATGCCCAAAATGTCAACTCTGGAGAGTGAACAGACGCTGATCAGCAAACACAGGCCTCCAATGACTAAAAGCACAAGACCTTTCCTACCTCCCGTAACTGAAGTAGCATGGCACCCCACTGTACTTCCACGGAAAGCTTAACTACGCCCCCGAACACCCTCCCTGCTAAAGCCGCCGACCCGAAGGACCGTAGGGCAAGCAGGAAACTTCTAGAGAGAACTCACAGGTCCACCTAGCGCGGGCCCTGAGAGCCGCCCTCTGCCTACCTTTTCGGAGGTCTTGTCCTGTGCTGGTGGCCCCGTGCCCAGCAGGGTCGGGGGAGGGGGGGCCCGCCGCTTCTTCAGGTCCGACTTCACAGACACCCCTGAGATATTGCTGAGCGAGAGGGATGGGCCCAACATGACGGACCGGGAATTCACTGACGGGGAGCTGGGCGTTGTCAGGCAGCCCTGCAAGGGGAGAGATCGACAGAAAAGCTGATCAGTGTGGGGCGACTTCCCTGGGGTGGGTGCTGCAGCCTGAACACTTGCCAAACCGCCCTCCCAGCCTCTAAACCCATGTCCACTGGTGGGCTCGAATGGCCTGGGCAAAGCCCACGTTCTCACTTCCCCTCACAGCCGAAGACGCTGCTGCGAGGTGTATTTTCATCGCCATGAAGGAAACGGTGGTTTCCACCCGTACGGGCTGGAGTCGGTTAGAACTCCCGACCAAAGGGCAGGTATGAACGAGCCTCCTGGAAACGCTAGCCTGCCATCGGAACAAGGCGCCGTCAAGAGGAACATCGCTGCTGGAGAAGAAGACTGTCTTTTGGGGTGCTGACGACACCGACTGCACCTCTGGCCCCTGGGAGACTCTCTCGCCGTCCCCTGTTGTGGGGTCGTGGAGACGGACATACACAGCTTAGACATGCCCACCAAGGCCGGATCTGGGGAGGCTGGCTTTGGCCTCCCATGACTCTGCCAGACGTAACACCCCCTTCCTCCCTCCTGGCGCTCAGGTCGGGCCCCAGGAACTACCCAAAGGTGCGGCTGCCGAGCTGCCGAACCCTCAGAGGTGCGTGTGCACCCCCTGATCTCACTATGGTGCCCAGTCTGTGCATCCCTCGCGCTATGAAATCTGCAGCCTGAGGTCTGGACTTGGCAGAGAGTCGCTGCAGAGTGACTGGGTCATTCTCCACCTGATGCCCTGTCAGTAAGTTGCCCGTATGAAGTTTTGTGAAAACTGCACAGATCCCTGCTCCGTGTCCCTGTCTCGAAGGGTCTTCTCCATTTGGGGTTACTTCACTGTCCCCCCTCCAACCCCACCTTCTAACACGGTCTGCCATCTTGAGAAGTAGCCCACCTGCTGCCAAAAGGGGGCTTAGGTTTCTTTGAACCTTCCCAAGTTAGGAACAAATGGGTGTGTGATAGGAACAGTGGCCATGAAGACCACTGACCGTGGAAGGTGGTACCACGTGGTAGGTATCTAATATGCCAAAAATATATGCCAGCCAACACACTAACGAGCTGCTTCCGAGGAGCAGTTTCTCCTACTGGGTGTTGGGTTCGGGGCGGGGGAGGTGGTGGGCTAAGGGGCACATCACTTTTCAGACTTTTCCCCGCTATGGTCTGCTCAATCAAATCATGAAAGTGTTAGTGCAGAAAGAGGGTTTAAAGAACCAACAGTCCAATTTCAAATCAAAACCAAAATGGCGGGGTGCCTGGGTGGCTCAGTCAGTTGAGCATTTGACTCTTGATCTTGGCTCAGGTCTTGATCTCAGGGTCGTGAGTTCAAGTCCCATGTTGGGCTCCACTCTGGGCATGGAGCCTACTTAAAAAGAGAGAGAGAGAGAGAAGAGAAAAGAAAAGAAAAAGAACAAAGCAAAACAAAATGGAAGCCACACTCTGCCCAGGTGCCTCTTCTCCCCTGTCCTGACCAGCATTCCTCCCCAGCACCTGGTGCCCGTGGCGTATTCTGCACCCAGGCCCATGCAGCTGGGAAGTCAGCCCATGTGTGGCGAGACATGCCATCCAGGTTTGATTCCTGCCTTTGCCACTTACAAGCCACACAAACATGGACACACTCCTCGATTCTTCTGTGCCTCAACTGATCTTCCCTAAAACTGGGTGAATACCTCATCTTCTTCACAAAGCGATCAAAGGGATTAAATGGGCTTACCACACATGAAAGAACTTCAGAAGGTTCTTGGCACAAAGAAAAAATCCACTATGTGTTCGCTATTATGGTTATTATATATTTATTTATCGTCTCCGTTAATGGGAGACGAGACCACGGGAGACCCATGGGGACAGCAATTACAGCCCGTTTCCCCAGCTCCTAACAACCCCCAGTGCATGGAAGGTGCCAGAGCCGGCATTTCTGGGAATGAATGACTGGGTGGATGAGAGATTCTGGACAACCCCACTCTCATGTCTGACAAAAGGAGCTTGTGGGGGAAGCTTTCATATGAATGATGGGTTCTCTGTATTTAAAACAAACATATAGTGGGGCGTCTGGCTGGCTCAGTCACTGGAGCACGCAACCCTTGATCTCAAGGTTGTGAGTTCAAGTCCCACGCTGGGCATAGAGCTTACTTAAAAAAATAAAAATTAAAACAATATGTAAAGGAAACCAGTCACATTCAGCAGCAGCCCAGCATTTCCTGCACTCAGCCTATTCTGCACTCCAACCCTATTCTGTTCTGCCAAGCATCCGATCATGCAGTTCCCTGAGAACATCTTCAAGACTCAGATCTTCTTGTCCATAAATATTAAAGGCAAAGCTAATGCCAAACTCTGGAGGTTGCTTTGAATGCAAGTTCAGGCTTCCTCATGCGATGCCAAGCGCCAGAGGAATCAGTGCCTTGTTCATCAAATACGCTGTTCTCAAAGCAAAAAGGTGGGGGAGCAACAGGAAACAGCCCAACAGCCAGAAAATCTTTTGAATCCTATTTAGGCTTCCATGGCAAAATGTAAGGAAAAAGTATGTTTGTCCCAGTCCTTGCATTCTGCAGACACTGGACTCGTTACTAAGCAAAAAGGCAATGCAGAACAAACTCTGAAATATGGCCCCCTGCCTTACATCTACCTCCATACCAACTGTGGGGCCCCGACGAGGCAGAACTTGCATTCACTTAACAATGCAGGGTGCACATGCTAAAATGATGTCAATGAAGCCAAGCAGATCTTGAAGGCTGGAGCTATGGCGGTGTTTCAGGGGACAGCTGGCTGGCTCAGACACCCTCAGAGAAACGGGAATGTGAGCATGTGTTCTGAAGGTTTGTTAAAGCTTGTGGAATACAATGGAGAACTAGACACCACGCCTGCATGGTCATCTGTGAACCAGGCATGGCCCCGTTTGGCATCCCGCAAACCCGACATTCTGGACCGTGCATTTCACAACCCTGGTGTTAACTGCTCTGTTTGTTCCACCCTGTCTAGATTCAGAACTTCAATTCCTCTTGTCCTCGGTCCTCACCACAACTATGTGTGCCTGACTGATCACTCAACACTGCTATGAATTCACCTCTGTCCTCTCAATGCCCCGAGCGTTTTGTGGAAGCTCTATGCAGAATACTCCCTTAAAAGTACTTTGCTGGTCATCCATTGGATATTGATTTCAGGCTTTCATCCTATAATCCTATTGCCATTAGTAGGACTCCGCCATCTTGGTGAGTCACTGAACATGGTGCTTCTGGTGAAGCACCCCCTATGCACACACAGGAAGTGGATCTTATAGTAGGAATGTTCCCATCTTTAAAATAGGGAAATTCCATTGACTTCAAATTGTTGTCAACACCTAGTATATTTCTGTCTCAGTAGGGGTGGTTTCCGTCTTCTCTGATACGTATTTTTGGGAAGAATGGCCTAGTGAGGGCCAGGTAAGGCGGTCTTAGAGAAAGCCAGAAGCCCAGCGCACGCCCCAGCTCAAGTCCCTGCAAACCGTGGTGTCTGTTAGCCCAGACACTGGGCTTCTCATGATCCATTATCTGTGTTGCTGGAACACCACTAAATGTTGACACAACAGGTTTATTTAGTCCCAGTCTGCTCTATCTGGGCCACAGAGATCTCTCCCAACTCCTCACTGTTCCCACTCACAGGCAGGCCAACCTCAGAGTCCACTAGACCCGGGTCCAACAGCACAGCTCAAGAATTCTGCTATTGTTTCCCAGCCTTCAATTCACGGGCAGCTAAAATATTCCAAACATTTTGGCTGCCCAGAGGATGTCTGTGGTTCAACTTTTTTTTTTTTAAATTTTTCCTTTTTTGCCTTTTGACTCCCTTCACCCATTTCTCCACACTCCCCACCCTCCACTTCTGGTAACCACTAGCTTCTTTTTTTTTTTAGATTCCACGATAAGAGAAATCACACAGTATTTGCCTTTCTCTGCCTGACTTATTTCACTTACGTAATGCCCTCCAGGTGCACCCATTTTGTCACAAGTGGCAAGATTTCATTCTTTTTCATGGCTGAATAATATTCTACTATACATAAGTAAAATATATACATGTACACGTGTGTGCATATATATATGTATGCAGTTTCTTAAACATGTGTCTGTAGGTTTTTAGGTATTTCTATACCTTCACTATTGTAAATAATGCTGCAATGAACATAGGGATAGGTATATCTTTTCTTGTCAGTGTTTTCATTTTCTTTGGATAAATATCCAGAAGTGGAATTGCTAGACCTTCTGGTAGTCCTGGTTTTACTTTTTGGAGGAACTTTTTTCTAAACTGTTTTCCACGGTGGCTGTACCAATTTATATTCCCACCAACAGTGCATGAGGGTTGCCTTTTTCCACCCTGAAACTTACTATTTCTCCTCTTTCTGATTATATCCATTCTAATAGGTATGAGGTGGTACCTCATTACGGTTTGGACTTGCAGTTCCCTGATTGTGAGTGATGTTGAGCATCTGCCTACCTGTTGGCCATCTATATGTCTTTTGAGAAAAAATGTCTATTCAGATTGGCCCACTATTTAATTGGATTGTTTGTTTTTTTGCTGAGTTGTAGGTGTTCTTTATATACATTGGATATTAACCCTTATCAGAGAGAGGATTTGCAAATATCTTCTCCCATTCAGTAGATCATCTTTCGTTTTGTTGATGATTCCTTTCTTGTGCAGAAGCCTTCTAGTATGATGGAGTCCCACTTGTTTATTTTTGCTTTTCGTGTCAGATTCAAAAAATCATCACCAAGACCAATGTTAAGGAACTTACTGCTTTTGTTTTCTTCTAGGAATTTTATAGTTTCAGGTCTTACATTCAAGACTTTAATCCATTTGTGTTAATTTTTGTGTAATGGTGTAAGTTAGTGGTCCAGTTTTCCCAACACCACTTATTAAAGAGATCATCCTTTCCCCATTGTACATTCTCGGCTCCCCCATCATAAAGTAACTGACCATACATGCTTAGGTTTATTTCTGGGCTCCTTATTCCATGTCATGGATCTATGTGTCTTTTTTTATGCCAATATTATATCGTACTAATTACTATGGCTTTGTAATACAGTTTGAAATCAAAGACGGTGATACCTCCAGCCTTGTTCTTCTTTCTCAGGATTGCTCTGGTTATTCAGGGTCTTTTCTGGTTCTCTACAGATTTTATGATTATTTGTTCTATTTCTTGAAAAATGGGACTGGAGTCTTGATAGAGATTGCACTGAATCTGTAGACTGCTTTGGGTAGTATGGACATTTTAACAATATTAATTCTTATAATCCATGAGCATGCAATATCTTTCACTTTATTTATGTCTTCAATTTTTTTATTAATGTCTTTATTAATGTCTTTTGGTTAAATGTATTTCTTGCTATTTTATTCTTTTTGAGTCAATTGTAAATGGGATTATTTTCTTAATTTCCCTTCCTGATGGTTTTTTATTAGTGTAAAAAACACCACTGATTTCTATATATGATTTCATATGCTGAAACTTTACTGAATCTATTTGTCCTTACAGTTTTTTGATGGTGTCTTTAGGATTTTCTCTATATAATATCCTGTCATCTGCAAATAGCGACAGTTTTACTTCTTCCTTTCCAGTTTGGATGCTTTTTCTTTCTCTTTCTTGCCAAATTGCAATGGCTGGGACTTCCAGTACTGTGTTGAATAAAAGTAGTGAGGGGGACATCCTTTTCTTGTTCCTGATCTTAGAGGAAAGATTTTCAGCTTTTCACCTTCGAGTATGATGATCACAGATGCAAAAATCCTCAACAAAACATTAGCAAGCTGAACTCAACAATACATTAACAGGATAAAACACGATGATCAAATGGGATTTATTCCAGGAATGCAAGAATGGTTCAACACTGGCAAATCAGTCAATGTGATACCACCACATCAATAAGATGAAGGAAACAAGTCATATGATCATCTCATTAGATCCAGAAAAGGCATTTGATAAAAGTCAACTTCCATTTATGACAAAAAACTCTCAATAAAGTGGGTACAGAGGGAATGTACCTCAACATAATAAAAGCCAGAGATAACAAGCCCACAGCTATGTGGGGGTTAACTCTGACCTTCTTTCTTTCCCCACTTCTGGAATATGTACGGAGAATAGAGAAAACAGTCCACAGAAGAGCTTGGGAGGAAAACACTATTAAGTCAGACATCCTTTAAAATGCTGACTCATCAGTATTAAATAAAATGGAAAACCAGGATAATCTATACAGCCCAGAGTCCACACAGCCTGGCCCATGTCTTATACCAGTTTTGGGGGCTTTTCTCCTGCTACAAAGTAGCAAAGTTTCATAAGGGACAGACCACGCTTTCCAGCAAGAGGGATTTGGTTTCTTGTTCTGGTCCAAGTGGGTCAATAACTTTTTTTTTTTCTAATATCAAGTCCTTTTTTTGTAGGGGAATGAGTCATGCCTTTCCCTAATAGTTGCCACTGAAATCCATACTTTGGCTATTCTGATTTTATTTTTTGGGGAGTTTTTCTTCTGTGAGTTCAGCCCGATAAATCGTTAGGAAAAAGCCATGGATAACGGAGAGGAAAAGGAGCACGGTGAACGCACCCTTCATGTCCACACTTCGGTGGGACTTCCTACTGTGGGATGTAAGCTCTGCCAGACCGGCTGCTGTCGGCTGCAGGGAAGTCGGGTCGGAGACAAGGCTGAACTCCGTGGATCCCCAATGCCACCGACTCACTCACTCCACGCTGTGTAAAATGATCGTTGGATCCTATCTCTCTCACACATCTGAGAGGAGGAAAATAAAAAGAGTAGGAAACTCATAATTCCAGGATCTGAGAGTCCACTCAAAAGGAGACCAACGCTGTGACCACGGGTTTTGCCACAGAGCTCTAGTTTCAAAGAAAGAATGGTATCGCTGTTTCTGCGGGCAACACGCTCCTCATCACAGCACGGTCTCCTTGCATTTGGTTGTCACTGTGACCCTGGGGGGGCTCAGCGGGGAGCTGCAGTCCCGCAGCAGCCGTGAGCTTCCACGGGGCTGATGGGGCCCCAGATGTGGCCGTCAGAATGAGCTCTGTCCCTAACCCATCAGGGTGGTAAGGCGGCGCCAGCCCAGCACCACACAGCAGAGGGCATCCCTAGCTGTCCCAGCCCGAGGGCTCCATGGAATCCTGACGGAGGCTCTGGGAGCACCGGGCTTCCTTACAGTCACTACGGGTCCACAGCACTTCCTCCTTCACTTACGACTGACCAGAGGGCAGTGCTGTGCAAGAAACTGGGGTAAGCCCTGCTCTTTTCAAGTGAGCCCAGACGGTCACGGTTTGTTTTCCTTTGCTTACGTTCTCATGTGCATCTGCACAAAGCCTACTTACAAACACAGCATGGCACACGCACGCCTAAGGAGGGACTCGTCTGTCCACGTGAATAGGACGCAGTGAACTCTGGCCAGAATGTGCTTCTAGGCGAGAAAGGCAAATGGGTCAACCTGTCATTGACATCTTTCTGTTTAAGATAAATTTGTTGAGGTGCCTGTTGGCTCAGTCGGTTAAGCATCTGC
Source organism: Ailurus styani (assembly GCA_002007465.1). Taxonomy (NCBI): domain Eukaryota; kingdom Metazoa; phylum Chordata; class Mammalia; order Carnivora; family Ailuridae; genus Ailurus; species Ailurus styani. Next base: position 845,251 of record LNAC01000366.1, on the reverse strand, counting down.
TTTGGGCTTAGGTCATGATCCTGGGGTCCTGGGATCGAGCCCCTCATCGGGCTCCCTGCTCAGGGGGGAGTCTGCTTCTCCCTCTCCCTCTGCCCCTTCCCCCTGCTGCTTGTGCTCTCTCAAATAAATAAAATACTAAAAAAAAAAAGATAACTTGGTTAAAAAAGTAAGGATGAATGCTCATTTATGTTCCCATTTCTCAAAACTGTCCATTCTGGCAAATAGGACTAAATCTTGTGGGAACAACCGTGCAATCATATCTGCTGGAAGTCGGAAGTTGGAGGAGATCTTTCTGCGTGGCTAGTGAGGAATGCAGGTACGGTCGTTCAAAGATTCAGGAAAGTGTTTTGGTTACAGTGGGTGTAGTTAAAGTAGCCGTTGGCACCTTTCAGCCTCGCGCTCTCCTAAGTTCGATCAGACACTTTGAGGAGGGCGCCGTCTTGGAGTTTCGCTGGTGAGGAGAGCGGAGCGGCACCCTCCTCTCCTTACACCATGCTGCCCCCTCTTGAAAGGCTTGAATATCACTTTTCTCTGCTTCTAGTGCCGTGTCCAAGAACCGAGTGGGAGGGAAGATGCGCTCAGACCTGCTATCCTCATCATCTTTCTTCCCGGTCGTGGGTTTGGCAGAATCCAGGGCGGGACGACGTGCTACGAAGCAGATGGGGCCGCCAGACGCTGCTGTCCTGCCGACACTCGGGGCCACGTGGCCGAGCAGCCCCGATGTGCTCTGGTGACAGAGGAGAGGGTATTCTCGTTCCGGTTCCACGGTCCTAGACATTGCTGGACAGAGATCTCTTCCCAGGAGGGTGTTCTCCGTCTGCTTTCTCGTATCTTCGGGGCGTGGGCATCCTGACAGACAGCCCACAGCTGAACCCCACAGACAAAGGAAAGGGCATGCTGGCTTCTGGTACCTGGGACTCTCGAGCTGGTCCAGAGTCAATGCAGACCAGGAGGGATAAAGCATGCCAGGGTCATGGGAACTGATCCCCGCGAAGGGCAGGGGGTCAGAACTTAAGAATCCAGTGTCTGTTATGTGAGATGATGGGAGATGAGCATTGTCTTGGCCACGGTCCTCCATGGGAGATGCCCGAGGGTGGCATTTCTTTAGAGGAAAAGCTGCAGAAGCTGTTCGGTCAGGATCGATATTTCTGGCAGCAAATACTGGGTCACATAAGCTCTCGGATGGTGATAAGCAACACAGCAATTCTGGGACATTTCTCTACAGGCAGGATCTCTTCTTAAAAGGAGCAAACCAAGAGCACCCCACTGGTAGGCTCTGACTGCCTCTTCACGACACTCAGTGAAGACGCGGGCAGTGAGCTGTGAGGCTCTGTCTTCTGCAGCAGGACCATCTCAAGAGCGAGACCTGTTTGCAGACACGTGAATGTGCAGAGCCTGTTGATGACTTACAAAAGGCAACTTTAATGACAATTCCAGACAGCCGGCATTCCTGAAAAGCTTGTGAACGAGAAGGAAACAACCCCCTATGTAGATCAAGGTAATAATAGGAGTTGTGGAGGCTCAGTCACTAAGCATCTGCCTTCAGCTCAGGTCATGATCCCTGAGTTCTGGGTTCGAGCCCCGCATTGGGCTTCCTGCTTAGCAGGGAGCCTGCTTCTTCCTCTCCCACTACCCCTGCTTGTGTTCCCTCTCTTGCTGTCTCTCTCTCTCTCTCTGTCAAATAAATATGTAAGATCTTAAAAAAAAAAAATAAGTGCTGCCCACGCTCAGGAAGACCGCGATCCAGGTGGAGAGCGTGCCACATGGCCCAGGGGGCTTTCGAGACGAGCTCCGAGCCCAGAGGGCCCCTCGGGAGAGCCAGACACAATCCAGGTACAGAGGCTTGGCGGCATGTGGAGAAGGAAAGTCAAAAACTAAGCCTGGAAGGCGAGGGCCAGAGGCATGGCTGCCTGTGGGGCTCACAGGGAGGACTCCGGGGAGAGCTCTGGGAAGGGCTCCAGCAGAGAACTGTGGGAAAAGACGTAAATCCACATGATGTGCATGTGTGAGATGCCTCCTGGGGTCGGATGTGAGATTCCAGCTCAGGAAACTCAAGCACCATTTTGCGGGGAAATGTTCTAATTCACGTAGATAATAAAACCCTGGTAACAAAGAAAGCAAAGCTCTTCCCTTCTAAATGTGCATGCAAATCTCTTATCACCTTCATGGTGGCACGTTTGGAACCCCGGCTGGAAAGTTGAATTTGCTCCGGCTCATCAGGAGTAAGATCTCACGTGTGGTGCTCTTACGATAAATGCATTCTCCCGAAGCAAACGAGGCCTCTTGTCTGGAGTGGCTCATGGGCCTGTGACTCATACCACGGGTCGAATGAGGAAAGGGAATGAGAAGGCTGGCTGGCCGTCCGTGGTGAGCTAGTCTGGGCGCAGAATGAGAAGACGCCACGCCATGACCCGGAAATAAATGCAAGGTGAGATCAGACCTCTTGGCGTGACGTCTGTCTCTGACGCGTGTGTCACACCAGGAGGCTCCTCCGTGACTCCAAGTAACTGAGACACGAGCTGGAGGAAATCAAGTGGAGGAGGTTTCTCTGCTGCTGAATGAACCTTCGAGCAATGCGGACGGTGTTTTCAAGAGGCAGGAAGCACGCTGTGGTCCCGCCGCGGCTCTCTGGGTTGAGCTGGGGAGCCCTCCAGAGCGTCGTTCAGAACACTCATTCCTCATGGGCACGTTCGTCACCACTGCTGTCTTTGTGGATCGCGCTGTAGAAGAACGCGGCCACAAGATTCAATGTCCAAGGGGCGCCTGGGTGGCTCAGTGGGTGAAGCCTCTGCCTTCGGCTCAGGTCGTGATCTCAGCGTCCTGGGATTGAGCCCCGCATCAGGATCCCTGCTCAGCGGGGAGTCTGCTTCTCCCTCTCCCTCTGCTGCTCCCCCTACTTGTGCTCTCTCTCTCTCTCAATCAAATAAATCAGTAAATAAAATTAAAAAAACAGTGAAATAGGATTATCGTCCCCGTGGTGTAGGGAAAACGCCACACTGCAAAGAACACGGGACAAGTGTGTTTTGGGGACTGCCCTGGACAGAGAAGTGTGGCCTCGCTCCCTGGAAGAGAATCAGAGCTGACACCCGTGGAGGGCAGAGGGAGAAAGAAGCCCATCTAAACTCTAGATGTCGTGAAACGACGAATGAGGGAGGCATTCATTTTCTACCGACTGACCCAGGAAACCCTTGTAACAACTCTCAGAGGTACGTAATCATAGGGTTCCCATTTCGCAGGTCAAAAACTGGGGCGCCGAGGAAGCGGCGTGCCCAGGACCGTGCGCAAGCACGTGCCAGAGCCGCAGAGCCTGCTGACATGGGACAGAGGTTCTCAACTTGGCTGCACCCTGGAACCCACACCCGCGGGAGCTGTGAGAGATGGGGAAGCCCAGGCTGCACCCCAGACGAACGTCAGCAGACTCTGGGATGGGACCAGGCACCTGTTGTTTTCTTTTTTAAAAGATTGTGACAGAACACACCCAACCTATAATTTACCATTTTAATCATTTCCAAGGGCACCGTCTTGTGGCATTACGTGTACTCAAACGTGGCCTGGCCATGTCCACAAATGCACGTAGTTCTGGAACTTTCCATCACCCCGAAAGGAAACACTGCACGCATCCTGGAGTCACCTCCCATTGCCTTCTTCCCGACGAACCACGGCCGTGCTTTCTGATGCACGGACCGGTTACCGCTTACGTCATGGAAACAAAATCAGACAGCACGTGGTTTCCGTGTCTGGCTTCTGTCCCTTGGCGGGATCTCCAGGCTCCTCACACTACGGTGCCTGTCAACACTGCAGTCTCGCTGCGGCTGAATGCTAGTCCTTTGCACAGCCCACGGTCCGTTTACCCACTCATCTGTGGATGCACACGTGGTTTGTTTGTGCCTTTTGGCGTTGGTGAAGAGAGCTGCTGTGAACATCTGCATACACAGGTTGCTTGAAAGCCTCTTTTCAGTCCTCGTGGGCATCTGGGCCTGGGACTCCGGGTCCCATGGTGATCATCGGGATTGAACTGACTGGGGAACCGACAAACTATTTCCCGGGGCACACATGCCCCTCTGCTCTCCCACCACGAAGGGTGCGGTTTCCAATTCCTCCACATCCCTGCCAACACTTGCTACTTTCTTCTTTAAAAAATTATGTATTTACTTAAGACAGTGTGTGTGCCCGAAAGAGCAGGGCGGCGAGGGGCAGAGGGAGAGGGATAATCTCAAGCAGGCTCCCCGCTGAGCGCAGAGCCTGACGCGGGGCTCCATCGCGTGACCCGAGATGATGATCCCAAATCAAGAGTCGGACGCTTAGTCAAGTGAGCCAGCCAGATGCCTCCTCTGTCCTCCTCCTTCCCTCCTCCCTCTCCTCCTCCTTTCTAAATTAGAGCCATCTAGGTGGCTGTGAAGTGGTATTTCACCGTGGCTTGGATTTGCACTTCTCCAGTTCACCACGACGCTGGGCATCCTTTCGTGTGCTTCCTGGCCACCAGGCATCTGCTTTTGATGGCTGAGCTTTAAGAGCCAAGGGTCAAGAATCAAGATCAAGAACCACCACTCCAGTCTTTGCCCCGAACCAGCACACCACACTGTCCGGCTTACGGATGTCTCGCTGTTCTTCTCTCGGGATACAGCCTCCGAGCCTCCGAGCCTCCGCCGCCAGCACCTTTGGGGCCCCCGACCTCCGCGGTGGAGGTCTTTGCACGCATGACGACCCTGCACCACAAGCAGCATCTACCGAGAGCTGCAAACCACCCCCCCTCCAGGGACATCCCCTTGGGTGAGCACATGACAAGGCGAATGACGATGATTTTTCAGCGCAAACCTTCAATGGCTTTCATGTGTTTGAAGCAAATCATTCACCAGCTTTGGCATTTTACTCTTCACGAACTCCCAGTGACCCCACCCCAGATCCTGCTCTCAGACGCTCTGATGCCCCAAAGGACACTCCGCTGATCCAGTGCACGTCGTCATGGCGACAGGGAGGGGACCTCCGAGCACACGCGTCCCCAGGTGGCCCTTGGAGTTTGCCTGCAACGTCCGCCGCAGGTTTCCTGAGGTTCTCCTTTGTGATCTTGTGCGCTCGACCTTGAGGCTAGGGTTCTGTAGTTCTTGTGACATGCACGCTGCATTCTTCCGTGAAGACATCACCTCTGTGTGCAGGTAAAGAGAGAGGCAGGAGGAAGGTGGCTTCTGGGGACTTGCAAGTCCCAGAGCAGCTGGGGTCCCAGCCCCGGTTACAGGCGGACGGCACAGCTTCGGTGGGCAGACTCCCGTCCTCCGGAGCCGGGGTCACAGGTGGGCGGGCGGGGGCAGGGCGAGGCGCCACAGGGGACAGAGGGTCAGTCTTCCTCTCTCCTTGCAGGATTCCACGGTCACTCCCACGAGCCTTCCCAGGAGCAGGGCTGCTCTCCGGTCCTGCCCTCTCGCCCGCTGGGGCCCTCCCCCGACCCGCCCCCCAGAGCCCCTTCGCCGTCACCTTCCCCGCCAGGAGCAGCGGCTTCCGCGCGCTGGCCCGGGGGTGCTTCCCAGCATGCGAGGTCTCCTCTTGGCCGCTCTCCCTTCCGGGCGACATCGATGCCCTCGGGCTACGGCTCCCTCCTGAATCTCCCCAACTGCCCCCCACCTCCAGGAAGTCGGCCAGCCTCCCCTCCCCAGGGCCCTCGGGGCTTCTGGCCTGCCCCTATCTGAGATCGGCTCCCCCAGCAGCCCTTCCGTAACAGACCTGCGAGAGGCCACGAAGGCAGAGAGCCTGCCAGAGTCTCGGCAAGGCGGTGCATATGTGGGGGTGACTCAGGGGCACCCCAGGCCTGCGTCCTGCAGAGCGTCCTGGCCCCCGCCAGCCTCTGCTGAGCAACGCCCCCCTAGGCATGGAGACTGTGTGCATGTGACTGTGTGTGAGTGTGTGTGTGTGTGTGAATACACCTGTCCAGTAACTCACTTCTGCCATAAGACATCTCTCAGCGTTCCCATTTTATCCCAGAGACCTAGGCCCCTATTTCTGGGTCACTGTGCCAGGCCCCCGAGACACGCCTCAGCTTCCTGCACTGGGGTTGGCTGTCAGGCCCTGCAGGGGGTCTCCTGGCCTGGACAGAGGGTCCGCGGCTGGTTTAGGGAGCGCGCACCCCACCAATCCCTACATCCCTCTCCCTCTGTCTGAGCCGGAGCAGCTCATTGTCCACAAAAGAGCTCTTCCCACAAGCTTGGCTGCCGCTCGGCCGGCCTCTCCCACGTTCTCTGTGAGTCAGTGTGAAACACTGTCGCCTCTTACGATTTCCACAAAGGCCACAGGTACCCGAGCTCGGAGGCCCGTGGTGTGGGTCACTGGTGCCCAGAATCCCACTATCTGGGTGTTTGCCCCGGAGCCCGCCGCACCTGACGGTCCTGAGCAGGTGTGTCCAGCCTCCTGGATTCTCCCCAAGTCACACTTCCTTCCGGAGCCGTGTGTGTATGTGTGTGTGTGTGTGTGTGTGTGTGTGTGTGTCACACCGCGAGCCAACACCTTCCCTGCTCTGGCCACAGCTTTCTCTCCTGCTTTATGAGCAATGCCCAAGTGGGCCACTCCCTTTGCTGAAACGAGCAGAGAAAGCGATTCTTCTCATTTTTAGGGTATTTGGGGGATTTGCTATTTCACAGATTTGAGTTACTGCCAAATGCATTTCACTTATTTTTTCCAGAACGTCTGGGATTATGGACAGAAACGTCATCACTTACTTCAGGCAGTTCTCACATTTTTTTTTCCCCTTCCATTAAAACTCTGGCAGTTGACATTCTCTAGGGAGGGACGTCCATGCATTTGTGTGCATGTGCACACGCGTGTGCGCATGCACACACACACGGAACAGAGTATTTATCCCTTCCGCAGACCCTCAGGCACGGGACGCAGGGAAAGGGACCCCAAATGTTTTGAGACGCAGAGAACGGTCATGCCCTGGCTCTGTGGTCACCAACGGGCCCATGCACCCCAGTGAGGCTCTGCAGAGTAACCCGACCTCGGTCACCCCCAACAGGAAGGGCACAAGGCATGGGCGTGTCCCACACGTGGACCCCAGAAATTGCTTCACCTCGGCGTTCCAGGAAGGACCCCGATACACAGAGCTGCCACCGATCATTAAAATTACACTTAAATGGTCGTATTACTCTTCTAGTTTGATTGTCCTGGACCTAAATGTTTCAGTTTTCTGGAGAAAGTTTCTCAGTCCTCAGGAGAAAGGAGAAACTCAGTCCTGGCCCTGGGACGCCCCCAGTGGCCGTGCCCCGGGGACCTCACGACCTGCTGGCCCACGACCTGTCTGTGGCCTGTCCGTGGCCCGTCCGTGGCCAGTCCTTCCTCCAGGTGTCCAGGTGCTTTAATGATCTGTGTTTAAAAGAGCCACTTCTGGCTCGGGTGTCCCATGATCTCAGGACAAACCATGCCTCAGTTAAAGGTCATGGTCTGTAACATGCAGACGCTACCGCTAGGTCATAAAGACGTAAGTAGCAGTACAGGAAATGCTGAAAGATGATCGTGCCCGAGGGCCAGAGAACGTGCCGGGAAGCGCTGCGGGGCACAGATAGACCACGGGCGGACACACATGTTCCAGAACGCCCTGTCAGCTGCTGACTCAAGGTGAGGAGCTGGAGCGGAAGCCATGTGAGCACGAGGGACAGAGGGTCAGTCACGCCGCATACTAGGGGCGTCCTTGGATTGACGGCACCCCTCACACTCCCAACACTTGGTGCCCTGCAGTGCCTCGGAGGCCACGCCGCACGCTTCTGCCCCGGCCTCAGGGGCCCCACGCTGGCCGCTCTGACACCCACGTGCGGGCGGTCTGCATGCTTAAGGAAACCATCGTGGCCCGGCACCTCTTCTTAGCCCATCTGCTGGGCCAAAAGCAGGAGAAAAGAATGGCAATAACCACCAACTAGCACCGTCTGCGGTTCCCAGGGGGTCCTTCCTTCAGGAGCCTCGGTCACCGTGGGCCTGCTGTCCCCCATACCCCCTCCGTGCTCCGTCCCTATGGAGGAACGGGAGGAGGCAGAGCATGGGCCCAAACCCCGAAGTGGTTTCCAGCACACATCGATCACAGTACAGGTCCCCTTGGACAAACCTGCCCTCACCCTTGCCGCGTGATCTGCCGCGGATCTGGTGGGGGCAGGCGCAGGGGCCGTGGGGGTCTTCTAGACCCTTCTGTGTCTCAGGCCTGATGTGGGGATGCTCCGGCCGCTCCTGCCCAGACATTCTCGGGGTCAGACCCTTCCTCCCCGGCGGGGCCTCCAGCATCTTCAGGAGGAGGCAACCGGTGACCCCAACCCACCCACAGACCCTCCTCTACGGTCACGGCCACAAAGACTTGCATGTTTCCCGAGGGCTGAGGACCACCTGCCCCCGCCTGCCGGGGGTCATCACTGTTTCATGCCTGAGTTTCCCCCAGATTCCAGTTCTGTCGTCCTTGGTGGGTCCTGACCGCCACGAGAGCCTGTAAGTTTCCCATGACACACGTCACGTCTCTGGGAAGAAGCCGACGGCGCAGACAAAGGATGCCTTTTACCTGCACGCCACATACTCGTCAAACATGATCTGACTAGGCTTTCAAACGCACCTTCTTGCTTCTTAGTAATATGTCACTGTTAATTTTGCTTTGTTGCTACCCATTATCACAGCTGATAGTCACAGACAGTCACGAGAGACGGAGCAGATGATTTTCTTGTTTGTCTAAGTTTACTTTATTCTCTTTGGTAGTTTTGTTAATTATCTTATCTCTTTATAAATTTTATTTTATTTATATTTGCTCATCAGGACAGGTGCACTCTTCATCCCCGTCCCCCACCCACGTCCCCTCTGGTGACCATCAGTGTGCTCCCTAGAGTTGAGAGTGAGTCCATTTCTTGGTGTCTCTCTCTTTTTCCTTTCCCTTTGCTCATTTGTTTTGTTTCTTAAATTCCACCTATGAGATATAGTACCTGTTTTTCTCTGACTTTTTCACTTAGCATTATACCCTCTAGCTGATTCCATGTCATTGCAAATGGCAATTTTCAAACAACTAGAATAAAAATAAGGAATCACCCATATGCGTACGCTAAAACAACTGAAATCTCCCCAACTTTATTTGTAGAGTGAGATTTCATTATCGAACTGATTTTTATTTGGCTAATAAATATTTCACTTACTTCCTGAGATTTTGGAATTTAATTGAAATCAATCTGTTAATTAATATTAATATTTTATGACTGGAACATTCAGCCATTCCACTACCGAAACGTCATCAGTGAAAAACGGGCGCCTTTAATATGTGTCGTTAATTTAACGTTGCTGGATATCTTGCTGTTGCTTCTGTTTTTGGTTTACAGCACGTAAACCAATGGCCGAAAATCTCACATTCAACGTTCTATTCTCCTAAAAGTAAATGAGTAAAACGGCTGCTAACGGCGAGTGGATCTGAACCCAGACCCTTCCCTCAGAGCCGCTCGCGTGCCACCACCCGGAAAGGAGCGGAGAGCAGCAGACCCGGCAGGGAGGGCCCGGGCTCCGCGGCCGCACCCCGAGGGTAATGCCGGGTCGCCCCCGCCCAGAAAGCCCAGCCTCCTTCCTCTGACCCTCTGACGGCTGCAGGGGCCGTGACCGGTGCGAGCCAGGCTTGCTCCTCTTTCCGGGCTCCTTGCCACCTGCAGCCTTGTCATCAAGCGCCGCCAAGAAACTGAGTTGACAGGACGTGCAGAAACTTCCTGCGGGGTCCCTACATCATCGCTCCTTCCAACCGCTGGCGAGGCAGGTGACACGGACCATGCCCGACAACTGTGCTGCGGATGCTTAGAGCTCCATCCCTGCAGGGATCCCACCTTAGGGGGTCTATGAGAGGAATGAGGACGTCTGATCGAGCGGCACCCTGGGGCTCTGTCGGTTCAGAGTCTGCCCTGAGCTCAGGTCACTGATCCCGGGTCCTGGGATCGAGCCCCGCATCCATCGGGCTCCCTGCTCAGCAGGGAGTCGGCTTCTCCCTCTGCCTCTTCCCCTCCCCCCCCTTGCTCACGCTGTCTCTCAAGTACGTAAATTCTTTAAAATAAGATAAAGTAAAATAGAATACAATAAAATAAAATACGTAAAGGAGAAACAAACTACGCAGAAATCAATTTTCACTGGCTGCACTCCTGAACACGGCATGCGTGCATTTGACAGGTACATATGCCCCCCACCCCCGTTGCAAGCTCTGCACTAGTCGTTAGCCATACATCCATATATAATAATGATAATAATAATAATAATAGTAGGGGCGCATGGGCGGCTCCGTCAGTTAAGCATCTGGCTCTTGATTTTGGCTCGGGTCATGATCTCAGGGTCCTAGGATCATGCCCTGTGTTGGGCTCCGCCTTTGGGAGTCTGCTTAAGATTCTCTCTCTCCCTCTCCCTCTGCTCTTCCCCTCAACTTGCACACACTCTCTCTAAAATAAATAAATCTTAAAAAAAAAAACAAAAAAGAAAAAGAAGAGCTTTACTTGGAAATACACGACACAGTTCATACGTACGCCTGACTTCCCTCCATAGATTCCACCCCCTCCCCCATGCACGAAGGCCGACTCAGGAGCTGGGAACCTGAGAACAGGTCAGCATCCAAATCAGTAACGTGTTCACTCAATGCACCCCAAACAGAGGCCTGGCGTCTGCCTGGGAATGCTCAAGGTCCACGACACTTGTCTGGAATCTGCTCTACGTCCCACTGTGATGATTTACACGGAGGAGGGACTGTGTTGCCCGGAGAGAAAGGGGAACGTCCACTTCGGCCAAACTCCACTCAACCACACAGGATCCCCAGCCCACCAAGACCGAGCGGTCAAGGAAATTCAAGTGCACAGGAGAATCAAACTTTGCCTTTCTGTAAATCATTGTATTTTCAAAGGAATAAGCTTCACCACCACTTACGTTTAGGATTTGTTTGTATTTTTTGCTCTAAAGCTAGAAAACCAACCAGACGAGGCAGAAATCTACTCTGCTTAAAGAAAATAAATATCACAGACAAACTGCCTGGGAGACGTCACTAATGCCGCGTTCTTAGAGTTCAACCAATATCCTCTGGTTAAATATGCATTTGTGCACGTTATAGACATGCATACATAATGTATAAAAATCTTTGAGGCTCACAATGGCAAATTTATCCTTTTATTCCTGTTGTGTTTTTCTTTTCTGTTTCCTCTCTCTTTTTATTTTTATCTCTGCACCATGTCCAAGCAGTGGTTATTGGTCAAGCCGGCGGAATTATCTCTGTTTCTGAAGCACAGTGCCGAAACTCCTGAAACGCCCCTTCCTGAAAGCTGATGTGCCGGCCCTCAGCGCTCACCGGCAGGAAACTTCACACGTGTTAGGCTTCTTGGGAGGCTCTCGTTCAAGAGAAACGCTTACAGTGTGATTACAGACCCACAGTACGTGGGGCAGCAAACACTCTTAGCCATGAAATTACGGGTACCCTTCCGGTCAGGGGACGAGAAGAAACCTCTGGCCCTTCTCACCCCAGACAGAAGGTCGGATACTGAGAAGCAGTGAAATCGTGTGTGTAGTCTCTTTCCAGAAGGGTGTGTTTCCAGTCCAGAGTCAAGAACTGTCCTGGACGCACACAGGCCTGCACCCGCAGGCTCACAGACGCACAGACACCCAGGCGCGCGCACACCGTGGGCGGCTGTTGAGAGCCCCTGGCCCTCCCCGAGCCGACCGGCCTCCCCCCACGTCCCCCCAATGGAGGCTGGAGCAGCGTGGAGGATGTGTCCCCGCGGGGCCTGCCGGCCCCTCACAGACTCCCCGAGGCCACCTCTCGCCGAACTCTGGGCCTTGGAGCGTGAGCAGCAGCGTCACGGGGGAGCTCATTAGAAGTGCCAAACCGCAAGCCCCATCCCTGATGCCCTGGACCAGAATTCTTCCAAGACCTGCGATGCCCTTGCCCTTGGAGCGTGAGCAGCACCAAGCAAGGGCCCCCCCTGGTGTGTCTTCCCTGAGTGCAGGGCTTGGCCTGACTCCTGTCTGTAGCCCCAAGCGTCCTGTGGTCCCCGGTGTCTCCGAGGGCAAAGCCTCCATGAGAGTCTCCGAGGGCAAAGCCTCCATGAGAGTCTGCCCAGTGAGGGGCTGGGCTCTTCTCCTCCCTTGTGCTCCCTCTCCCTCCTCCCTGCCCTCTGTCCTTCCTTGTCTGTTTTTTCTCCATGTCAACCCTTCTAAGTCTGTGACTCAAGATGCAGACTTCAGAAAACAAATCCTTACGTACAGGGCTAAATAACAAAAATCACCGTGCATTTGAAATACCCGTCCACTACCTTTATCAAAACACAACACCTGCCAGGGGCTGTGGCCCTCAGGGGTGGAAGGAGGGAACGGGTTACAGGGGCAGCCTCTTCTGTGTGTGTTGTACTTCTTAGCAACTCACGAAATGGTAGGAAGCAAACCTGGCTCCCTGCGAACACTTGTTAACCGTGGGCGGACGACACAGGACTGTTTATTTTACTCTGCGACTCTCTACAAACTGGGACTCTGCGGAAAAATTCCCGAGAGTAGAGACCCTTGCAGGCGTTTTGTGCTGACGGGGCTGAAGGGAGCCTGGGGCAGGGGGAAGGGAGGGGAGGGAAGCGAGAGGCCGCAGCCCTGCTCACTATCTGTGAGTCCTGGCCGGCAGGGACACCTCCCCAGGAAGAAAAGGAAGGAATCCCGGCAGATGTGCGGAAGAGTTAAGACAGAAAAATAAAAAAAGGTGACACAACCCAGGAAGTGGAGCAGAGGCCACAGGGGAGGGTGGTATGCAGCCCAAGCCCTGCAAGGAGAGGGGCAGGGAGGCCAGGCATTGGGGAGCCTCCAGCTCTAGGGTAGGAGGGCCCTCCGGAGGGCATCTGGTCCCCGCCACCGACGAGCCGGCGGGGCAGGGGCAGGATGGCAGAGCGCGCCCCCGGGCCAACCCCTCCCAGCATCGGAGGAGGCGATTTGGCGGACGGCAGCCCCCCCCGGGCCAGCAAGTACCTGGACAAGCTGGAAAAGAAAGGCATGGAGCTCAGAGGCCAAGGGACGCCCAGGAAGGAAGCTCATTTTAGCAGAAGCTGGGCTTTCCTGCTCTGTTAGCAGGGACGTCAGCAGGCTGCCAAGGGCAGCAGAGCAGACTAGAGACGCAGGTCACCGCATCCCGGGTAGCTGCGGCCGCTGACGGTGCGGCTGGAGGCCCGGGAGGAGGCTCCGGTGCCGGGGCAGGCCGAGCGGGGAGGGCAGGCAGGACGAGGGTTCGAGACCCGGGAGGCCACGGGGCGGGCAAGCTGCAGCCTCCGTTCCTCCTCAGAAGGCCGGACGGGCATCCGGGAAAGCGTGTCCAGGACCCGGAGGATGTTCCCTGAGGGCAGGAGGAGGGGAGAGTGTCCGGGGGGGACACGCAGAGGACGCGCCTCCACGAAGGGAGGAGAGGGCAGGCTGCGCAGGGCAGGGCCTTGTCGGGACCCGCCTTCCGGAAGCCTCGCTCTGCCCGCTGAACGCACCGGGGGACGCGGAGAGCGAGGCCACAGAGGAGGCCGTGGACACGCAGCCCCCGGGGGAGAGGAGAGTCCCACGTACCGGGAAGGGGCAGACGGGGTCCGAGGATGGCCGCGGATGGGCTGGGATGACAGGGAGCAAAGGGGACGCCGAGGGGCTGGTCTAAGGCCCGTGAGGACGGAGCTCCCGTGTCCTGAGACAGGACAGACGCCGAGGGGCCGGGAGCTCCCTTCTCTCCACTGCCCTGGTCTCCCAGCAGCTTAGATGCCCCCCACGGCACTAGTGCGGCTGCTGGCCACGGAGACGGGTCTACAGCTGCCCGTCAACGAGCAGGGGGAAGGTCACGGGACACAGGAAGGCAGCAGAGAAAAGAGAGACTCCATCTTACGGGAACACGAGGAACATCGGTATTTTGAACGGTACGTTTTCTACCTCTCTTCCCTACAAACGCTACATTTTCAGCCAAAAGGTTAACAATCTGTGTTTCTTCTTCTTCCTCTGGGAACCACGTACTGGCATTAGGCCCCGTCAATCAACTCCTGTTCTAATTACTCTCAGTCTAGGAACCACACGCTCCGGGCGCCTGCGTGGCTCAGTCGGTAGAGCATCCGGCACTGGATCTCGGCTCAGGTCATGACCTCACGATGGTGAGAGTGAGTCTTGCATCGGGCTCCCCATGCAGCAGGAGTCCGCTGAAGATTCTCTCTCCCTCTGCCCCCCCTCCGCGTGTGCGCGAGTGTGCACGGTCTCTCTCTGAAATAAATAAAATCCTAAAAAAAGACAGAAAGCCTCAAGAAAACACACAAAGGGACAGGAAACTGTGCTGGGCTGTACGCAGTCTATGAGTCCCCCCCATTCCACCCTGAAAACTTTCCATATGCCACCCGTCTCTTACTTTTGAATACAAAACGCTTTAGAGAAAGGTACAGAGCCATCGAAACAGCGCTTCAAAACGGATTTGTCACCGAAATGAGGTCTATGTCACCAACAGGTGGCTCAGCCCTCGGGACGCTGAGCGTGTCCGAGGCCTGGCTCTGCCTGTGGAAACACTGACCCCTGGTGGCCGAAGTCAGTCAACACACCCTCTGGGGAGTGAGTGCTTCCTGATCCATTAGACGCAGGATTCTTCCCGGGCTTGGGTGCGCTGAGTGCCAAGCACAGCATCTCTAGCAAGATGGGAGGCGAGGCAACTAAAAGTGGGGCATTTCCTTTACAACTGAGTTTTGAACAACTTTCCCTAAAAGTGCCGTTTTACTGGTGGGCGTCCCTATAAACTTCTGGGCTCCTCTGTGCAAGCTTCTGACACCACAGATGTCCCCATCAGGACCAGGCTACCCTGTGGGGGACACTTCCACCTGTTTCCCGAACACAGATACTCCATCCATGAGAAGCAAGCACTGTGATGACAGCGGATTTCCATAACCGCCTTCACGGAGCAAACGGGTCAAAGGGCCCCAGATAATTTTAAGGGGTTTTTTGTTGTTGTTGTTGTTTAGGTTTTTTAATTGAGACACTGATTTTTGAGAATCAGTCACCGAAAGACTTGTTCACTTGATGGTCATGAATAGGTGTCTGTCTGATAGAGCTCATGTTGATACATTTTAGACCGGTCAACTTTAGAGAATCTGGCTCTTTTTCTAACAAGGGCAAGGGGTCCAGGAAAGGTCAGTTGCTAGGGTTCATTTGCCGACTTGCCCAGTGGCCCAAAGTTAGCAGCCGGCCCAGGAAGAGAACTTGAGTCACTGCCCTTCTCCATCCGAGCATTTTCCACTTTATGGGACCGATGTGGTATTTCGGGGTGTGTGGCATTTTTTGCGCACGCAATTACAAATTAACTCAGGTACCTGGTTCCGTCCTCGTGCGTGATTTATCACTGCTGTTCATGTGAGTTAGGGACAGGTCGGACGACGGGGACAGAGGCCTGAGAGCCATGTCCCCCTCACCATTACTCACGTCCAGGGGTGACCGACCACGTCCTTTCCCTGCATCTCAGGGCCCAAAAGTGAGAGATGAGGGAACTGTGCGCTAGGCATGGATATGGAAGGGAGAGTTTCTCAGAAAAATGCAAAATTCCAGGAAAACAGCTTGACATTATTTGGGAGGTGATTATATTTACTAATTCAAGGACTCTTTGATTAAGAAAATGAAGACGATTCTTGGAATAAACTTTGGTTTACATGAAATTACCTTTTCCGGGGAAATCCGATTACTTTGGCCATCCCCATTAGGATATTTTCTTTTAGGAGGGACACCTAGTGGTTTAGTTGGTTGAGTGGCCGGTTCTTGATGACAGCTCAGATCATGAGGGGTCAGGGGTCTTGGGATCAAACCCTGGATTGGGCTCCGCACTCAGTGGGGAGTCTGGTGGAGATTCTGTCTCCCTCTCCCTCTGCCACTTCCTCCTGCTCTCTCTCTCTCTCTCTCTCTCTCTCTCAAAGAAATAAATTATTTTTAAAGGCTATTTGCTTTTAATGTAAATCTGTTCTCTTCAGACTCTTATGATGAACCGCTCATATTTTAAGGGAAAATAGGCAATAGTTTCTGCAAACTTTCTAGTAAAGCTCTGAATGAGCTTACTCACATTTCAGAATGCTTCCCAGAGTGTTAGGTGAACTCTGACTGCTGATCCTGCAGGGTGGGTAGGGTTGCACCCACTATAGAGATGGGGAAAGTGGAGCCAGAGAGGTCCCCTTTGATGTGTGGGATTGAAAGCCATGCTCTTACCTTAAGGGTGTGGTACTCAGCTACAAGTCACTGGCTTGGGGGGAAATTTATAAGAACAAGAGCAGAGTGTTCATAAGGAAAGTTCCATCACCAACACACCACACTTGATAGACACGGGCATAATATCCAACACGAGTTAAGACATGATGGACCTAAAGAAATTTGAACATGAGGGGCGCCTGGGTGGCTCTGCTGGTGAAGCGTCTGCCTTTGGCCTGGGTTGTGATCTTATGGGGGGGGGTCTTGGGATTGAGCCTCAGGTAGGGCTCCCTGTTTAGCGGGGAGTCTGCGTCTTTCTCTGCCCCCGCCCCCAATCATGTGCATACTCTCTCTAGCTCTCTTTCAGATAAGTAAAATCTTTTAAAAAAAGAAATAGGAACATGAACATAAAATCCTTCAGCAGGGGCACCTGGGTGTCTCAGTGGGTTAAAGCCTCTGCCTTTGCCTCAGGTCATGATCTCAGGGTCCTGGGATCGAGCCCTGCATCGGGCTCTCTGCTCAGCAGGGAGCCTGCTTCCTCCTCTCTCTGCCTGCCTCTCTGACTACTTATGATCTCTCTCTCTCTGTCAAATAAATAAATAAAATCTTAAAAAAAATCCTCCAGCAAACAGAAGCAGGGGTCCAGATCTGGTCAACCACCGGGCCTCTGGAAGCTGGCAGCTTTTGCGTCTGCGTGAGCAGGATGAAGCGAGATCACAGAACTAAGCGTGGGCCCGTCACAGGCTGGCATCATTATTTTACCAAGGGCTGTCCTGCCCTATAGCTTCAAGCCCCGTAAACTCCTCTTTGGAGGCCAATAATGAATCTACCACATTGCAGCTTCATTCATTAACTTTGGTTTTCAGTAAAAGTCCCCCTTCATTTAAAAAAATAAGAAAAAATATCCCGGAAGAAAGACACTCCGTATCAGTATGTCACACTCGTCCACCTTTTACAGCTTTGCATTGCACAAACGGAGAGACCGCAGAACGAGTACCAAGGGGACGTCCTTTGGAGGTGTAATTTCTATTTCTCATTATGACTGAGCACTTTTTCATCTATTTGTGCACCACTTAGTTTCTTTTTCTGTGAACTTTCTATTCTTATCTATCTTGGCCAGGATGTCATCTTTATTTTAAAGATTTTATTTACTTGAGAGAGATAGAGAGAGAGGGAGAGAGAGGGAGGAAGCATGAGAGTGGGGTGAGGGGGCAGAGGGAGAAGCAACTTCCTGCCGAGTAGGGAGTCCAACGTGAGGCTCCATCCCAGGACTTTGTGATCATGACCTGACTGAGCCAAAGGCGGATATCTAACCGACTGAGCTACCCAGGTGCCCTCGACTCTTTTTGTTTTTAATTGAAGTAGAGTAAACACACAGTGTTGCATTAGTGTCAGGCATACAACACAGTGATGACAGGTCACACGACAGGTGTAGTGTCACGTTATACAATGTTATTACAATATTATTTAACTGCGTTCTCTATGCTGCACTTTTCCCCCCTGTGACTGGAAGCTTGTAGATCTTAATCCCCCTTCATCTCCTTCACCCACCCCCCACTCCCTCCCCTCTGTCAAACACCAGTTTGCTCCCTGTATTTAAGTCTGTTTCTGTTTGTCTTTGTTTGCTTTGTTTTTTAGATTCCACATAGAACTGAATGGACAGAAAAGATGTGTGACATATACACAATGGAATATTACTCAGTCATCAAAAAGAACGAAATTCTTGCCATTTGCAATGATGTGCCATCCAGAGACGGAGCTAGAGGGAATCACACTGAGGTAAGTCAGATGGAGAAAGACAAACACCCTGTGATCTCACCTACATAAGGTTGTCATTGTTTTTCTATTTCCAATCTCCCCTCCCCCACATTTGTCATTTGGATTTTTACTTTGCTGATAATATTCTCTCTTCCTTCTCTCTTTCGTCACTCAAAAAATTTTTTTTCCCTTGAAGTCAAATTCACTAGCATTTTTGGAAAGTATTCATTCCTCTCAATTTATAGATGAATTCACCCTTGTTTTCCGCTAGTAGTTACATGGTTTCAATTTTTACATCTACACTTTTTTTAGCCTAGTGTTTACAGTGAAAATGCGTATGATTTTGTCCTTCTCGATGCTCTCAAATTTCTGTACAAATAAGTTTATTTCCCTCCATGGATTTGAAATATTGCCTATATTGTATATCAATTTCTATCTTCAGTTGGCTCTGGAGTTTCTATTGGGTTCCACTGAGCTCTTTGTGGTCAGTATAACGCAGTCTGAATTATAGAGGCAGTAAAAGCTATTTTAAAACTACCCAGGCTTACCCATTGCCCTTGTGTTTCAGAGTTTTCCTAGCTAGTTATTGCTTGCTTGTTTTTCCAAGTAAACGTGACAACTAAATTATTTAGCTCTACAACAAAACCCAATCAACATAATAATGTTGAATCTCCACATCTAAGAACATGGCGTGTCTTCCATGTGTACAGTTCTACTTTTGTGTGTCTTTGTGGTAGTTTATAATTTTCCTTATAAATGCTTTGGATATTTCCCATGAAGTTTTTGCCTGGGATATACCTATATATCTGTGTCATGAATGTACTTCCTTATGTTGCATGAGAAAAAAGAATCACACAAATGAACAATGCCCACTACAAAATTTATGCTGCATTCTTTCCTGTTGAAAAAGTTATAATACCGAGTGCACTGAAATAAGCAGAGGTGTAAGCAGCCAAGCCCTCTAGTGTAATTAAACAGATTCCCACTTGAACACAAATGTAGCTTATAGAGTACATGAAATATTAGAAGACATCTTCCAAAAAGTTGTGGCCAAAATCGAGACTACGATTATAGATTAATGCGTCAATGAACTTTTCAAACTATTCTCAGTTGACTTAACGTCTGTTTAATAGCAAAGCAAATGGCACTGCTGATGTGGTCATGGCAGGTAAAAACTTGCTTAAAAATATACAACTAAAGGGGCACTTGAGTGGCTCAGTCAGTTAACGTCTGTCTCTTGATTTTGGCTCAGGTCATGATCTCAGGGTCATGAGATCAAGTCCCATGCTGGGCTCTGCACTGGGTATGGAGCCTGTTAGATTCTCTCTCCCTTTCCTTCTCCCTCTGGCCCTCCCCTGCTGCTTGCAGACCCACTCTCTGTCTCTCTCTCAAAAAATAATTGTTTTGAAGTGTATTTGCAGAGCTGAGACACTGGTAGATTTCAGGATGGGAAAGAAGGCCACGTGGCCCCAAACCCATCAGCTGCTCTTGAACACACAGAAGAGATTCTGGAGGCTGTAAATTCAGTTAATCTAATGAAGGATCCTCCTGATCGTGTTGACAGCACAGAGAAGGAGGAACTAAAACACCGCACAGTTTCCAAATGTAGCATGGGCAGGTAAACCAGAAGCCGTCCGCAACTCCCTGCCTCTGTCTAGACTGAACGTACAAAACCCAAACGACTTATCTACAGTCCTATTTTCTAGAAGGTCCTGTGACGCGGTGAGAAGCCCGCCTGGTTAGCAAGAAGCAGCTTCGGGGTTAGTACTCACGTTTGAGCCCCTTCCCAAAGCGGACTGTGACGTGTCCTCATCGCTGTCCAGCCCGGACCGCCCAATCTGCTCAGCCTGGAACACAGACACGCAGCACGTCACCTCCGGGTCAGAGGAAGCCCGGGCCCAAAAGTCACCCCGGAGATTGTTACAGCACAAAACCAGCGTGGGCTTCAAGGCCGCAGGCTCCGCCCTGCGTGCTTGCGCCCCATGGCCCTGTCCCTCAGTGCAGGAACCCCAAAGCCCCGCACCAAAGTGCTCACGGGTCCTAAAACCAGTTTTGAAATCCATGACTCAAGGGAGGGGTGCTCTTTTTGCCTTTTCCCAAAAGCATATCTTTAGCCTTGAAAATATGTAATAAGAAAAATATGTAATAAAAATATGTAACAAGAAAATAATGAGCCTGAGCTGATGGGATTTGCTGAGAAAACCAATAATTAACTAGTTTGGGGGATTTTGGAGCTTTAAATTTGGTTTACCACCGCACTGTATTTATAGAGAATAATACACCAAATAATTGCATAGACAGAAATAATTCACCAAATATCTCCCTATCTGTCCCTAAAAGATAAACAGTAATGGCATCTCAACTTCGTTCTTCAACAGGACATTTTGTGTGACAGTGTGCGGGCCACCAGCTATAGTATTTGACTCCAAAATCCCTTTGTGACGCTAGGTCTCAGGGTGATTCTTAGATACTTTTTCGGAACTGTGTTGGGGTTGGGTTGGGGGATAAATAACATCAAATTTGTACAAAATTATCAGGTTTTAGAAACAGTAAAACGGCAAAGTTTTAAAACGCAAAGATATGGGCCCTCGTCTACTTCAGCCAAAATGATATCCCTCAAATATATCCTCTGTTGAGGTTTTACACACACACACACACACACACACACACACACACACACACACACACACACATTTTTCGCTTCAAGAAGATATTGTAAAGACCTCCTGTAGCTTTAATTGCCTTGATATTTCTCCACCCTTAGTGTTCTGTCTTGCTGTCTTGAGACATCTGTGGACTACGTGGCATCCTAAGATTTTAGAAACCATGTAGATAATGATTTCCTGCAAACCCTCTGAGTGTTAGGGGAGAAGAGTGGAATCCTGGACGTGTCGAGCATGTATAGTGTGAATGATCGAGGAAGAGCCAGGGCTCTGGAAGCACAGGCTGGCTGGATCTCGGACAGTCACTGGCCCGAGGGTCAGCTCAGGGCTACGCAGCCTTCTTTCCTGCACCTGAGAAAGGAGGTGGGTAGTATCTCTCTCCCCAGGTTTCTAGGAGATTAAATGAAGTTGCATTTAGTGCAGCGTCTCAAACCATGAAGCGAAGAGAAACAAGGAATGAAGAAGTTGATGTCAAAAACAACAAATAATCCAGTAAGGACACGACCCTGTAAGAGAAGTCCAGAGCGACATAAACTAAGTGAGAGGAAGAGAGGAGGTATGTTACTGTGGAAAAGTAATCCCAGCTGGCCGAGAGGGAGCCAAGGGGGCAAGACCGGATCCCCGCAGCCTGCGGCATCTTCTCAGGGTCTTCTTGGGGGGGGTGTCTCTTGACGAGCCCTCAGAAGCTGGGCAGTTGCCAATCTCCCACACCCTAGGCAATCTCATTTTGCTCCAAACAAAGCATTTCTCGATTTATTTATTTATTTGTTTGTTTGTTTGTTTTTACTGGCTTTGCTGGCAGTTTCATCTCTCAAAAAGAGGGAGACACAAGAGGACTCTTGAGATCTCAGTGCGAGGAAATGGTAGGTTTTCCGGTGAACTGGTGCCTTGAGGATGAAGGAGGACAGTGAGGGACCCTCGTCCTGGCATACTTAGCCTCCCAACTTCCAGGAACCAAGAAACCCAACACTGATAGAGCAAAGGGAAATCCAGAAGCCAAAGTCTGAATCTGCGATTTCAAGTAAACCTGAGCAGAGGGAAGGGAAAGGAGGGGAGGGGAAGGGAAGATGGGAAGGGGAGGGGAGGGAGGGAAATAAAGGGGGATGGGCGTGGCAGGGGAGAGGAGAGAAAGGAGTGGGGGAGAGGAGGAGCTGGGAGGGAATGCGAGGTGGGGAGAAGGAGAGTGTG
Source organism: Ailurus styani (assembly GCA_002007465.1). Taxonomy (NCBI): domain Eukaryota; kingdom Metazoa; phylum Chordata; class Mammalia; order Carnivora; family Ailuridae; genus Ailurus; species Ailurus styani. The sequence continues at coordinate 823,484 of LNAC01000366.1, read as the reverse complement.
CAAAGGCTCTACGGAGAAACATGCTGGGCACAGATTTTCAAAGGACACGTAGAAACATAATAACCAGGGCGCCTGGGGGGCTCAGTGGGTTAAAGCCGCTGCCTTCGGCTCAGGTCATGATCTCAGGGTCCTGGGATGGAGGCCCGCATCGGGCTCCCTGCTCAGTGGGGAGCCTGCTTCCTCCTCTCTCTCTGCCTGCCTCTCTGTCTCCTTGTGATCTCTCTCTCTGTGTCAAATGAATAAATAAAAAAAAAATCTTTAAAAAAAAAAAAGAAACATAATAACCAGTAACAAGAAAAGAGATTCACAAAACCAACATCAAAGCCTGGGCACCTGCCGAGGGTTATAGACACCTGGGGTAGATGGAGCTCCTGAGCCACACAGGGGACCTTGGCTTTCACTGCGGGGCTCACTGTCCTCCCTCCTCTGAACCCCGAACCACTGCTGGCCCCGGACGGAGGGTCCAGTGTTGCACTCTGACCCACCCAGATCTAAGTCTGGGCCCTGAGCACGGTGTTTCCTTGCGTTCACTGTCCTCATCAGCAGAGGGGCGTGCAGCCTCCCACCCCGCAGCCTCGGGAAGGGACATGAGCTTCGCAGCCTGGTGTGCAGGCCCTCGGGTTCCTGCAGTGGGCAGGGGGCCTCTCAGCCAACGCCAGACTGGCCTCCCGCCGGCGTTCACCATACACAGGTGCCCACTTCCGAAGCGGGCTGACGGTTTCAGAGCCTAGCATCCGCTGGACCGGTGTCGTCCTTTTTAGGCCCACTGCTTGGTAAGGAGAAACTACCAGATACTAGCAAAACACACCTTTTGGACTAAAATAAAATATAATCTAATGTAATCTAATGTAATTTAATAANAAACTACCAGATACTAGCAAAACACACCTTTTGGACTAAAATAAAATATAATCTAATGTAATTTAATAAAAAATATATAATATTTTATAATATAATATAATATAATATAATATAATATAATATAATATAATATAATATAATATAATATACAAACGAGCAGTTTCTTCTTTTGGTTGTGAGAAGGCATTTACGGTTGGGAATTTCAGAAGTGACTAAAAATCTTCCGTCTTAGTCTCCGTACTGTGACCTCAGTCTACAACACGGCATCCAAAATACGATTTTAAGATTTATTGAATAAAGACCAACAAGATCAATGAAATTAACTTATCACGGAGCACATTCCAAACCACACTGGGGAGAGCAAAGACCACCTAAAACTTACTGGCAAAGGACCCGTTCGGCCCCTGACCCCCGTCCCCACTAAGAGGCCCAAGAGCAGCTCCGAGAGGCTGTGCACGTTAAACAGGTTCTGAAGGTGTTTCGTCGTAGGAATACGGACTGTTTTCTTCATAAACACAGCTGCACCATGCGCTCACTCATTCATTCATCAATGCACAGGGTGTGTCCTGAGCCCCGCTTCACACCAGGTACTGCGCAGGCGCGGGCTACTGAGCCGCCGCTTCACACCCGCTCTGCAGGGAAGCTGCGCCGCACACCAGGTACTGCGCATGTGTCGGAGGCGAGCCGCAGCTTCACAGCAGACACTGCGCACGCGCCGGCCCGGCCGCACTCGAGGNGTGAAGAGAGAAAGGGAAGTTAGTTAGGGTCTCCTCCCTACAAGCCCCCCCCCCCCCCCCCCCCCGAGCTTTAGGCGCAGGTGCGGGAATAGCTCAGCCGCTTCAGTGCATGTGGACGAGCTCCCTTTCACCCAGAGGAATGGAGAGTCCTAAAAATACCTAGGAAAATTCCCAGATTGGGATGTACAAACATCCCAAGCAACTAACTTTCCGTAAGGCAGGAGCCTACGTGTATTTAGTCCATTACCTTACTGCTGCTTCTTCTGTTAACTTTGAAAAATCCCAGAAATTTTTTCTTCTCTTTATCCGTCTCATCATTGGCAAGCGAGGATTTTCTAAAAGTTTCTGGGGAGGAAAAAAAAAAAGGACTGTTACTATTAGCGTACGAAGCGAGATCAAACAGCACTCTTGAAGAATCTCAACAAACGCATCCTCCACTCTTAGACTTCCCGTTTCTACAGACAGCAAAACCACCAACTCTGTCTTCCCAAGCACTTCGAGCCACCGCAACGCCTCCAGTCCCGTTTGTGAAATCACTGAAGGGTCTTACAATCTTCAGTGATTTGGGTGGCATGTTTCTCTGGCATTTTTCACCCGTAGGTGAATGAAAAAACAAAGAAATCTAAAAGCTGTAGGGTAGGACCATCCGCTAAGAAAAATAAAGTGAACCACACACGTACTTTTACATTCTCCACCAGGTGCAATTTCAGTGATGCATTCTGTGTAACCCGACCTATCGAAGACATTATCATTCCTTTACACGATCGATAGAAAAATGACGAAGACGATGTTTACATTCGTTTTGGTACGGAGTCTTCGAAACACAGTGTGCCGCTCACAGAGCACAACTCGGTGTGGACTGGCCACACTCCAGCTACCCACGAGCCACATGTGCGGATAGCACATCCCTAAGGACCAGGACGTCTGTGTAAAACATCTGTTTTAAGAATTGTGAGTGAGGCGAGACACTAAATAAAATGAATCAACACTTTCTGCCTTGAAGAGCCCCACTCGTCTCCAGACTAGGGAACGGCAGCGATGGTTCCCCCAGGTGGTATCAAAATCATCCCACGAACCCCAAGAATCCCGGATGCACGTTTCCAGATTTGCGTTCCTCGACCTCAACCAGAATGTTTTCCTTCTTGATTGCGTTCTCGGGGGTGGGGGGGGATTTTTCTTTCTTCTGCTGGTTTGTTGTTCTTGAGCTCCAAGTCTTCTCTCTTTCTTGGTGTTTTCCTTGTCAGAAGTTCAGAGCTTGAATGAGCCCCACCATGTTCTCAGTGAAGCCCAGACTTGTCGGGCAGCTGACCCATCGCCGAGGGTGCGGAGGGACCGGCCGCAGCCGCATCACTTTGAACCTGGGCCCACTCCAGATCTCTGACTCGGAGGAGGGGCCCGGCACCCTGCGTTCCCTAGTCTCCCCCAGCAGCCCCGCCCACCGTGCCAGCACAGCCCTGGGGCTCACACTGCAGCACTGTACTTGGGCATCGGCAGAGCAGAGGTTAGGAGCCTGACTTGGGCAGACTGCTCTGCCACTCCAAGCCCGCTTCCTCCTGTGCAGAGGGGGCTGAATCAGGTACCTGCCTGCGACACAGGGTACCCCACTATCTCTGATTGCCGCAATTCAGTGGCTTGCTGACATTCCAAAGGCCACTCCAGGCCTTTTTCATGAACTCATCCAGTTCTTCTCTTCCAAGGCACACAGAGATGGCAAAAGGGGAAACATTTAGGTGTTCCTAAGGGACAAATAAATGAATTTCCCACCCCACTGCTAACCGCTAGAGAGCCAGATCGTCAGTGCACAGGTGGAAAAATCTGGACTGGGATTGTACAACTCTGCTGTCTAAACAGCAACCCAAACAAGGTATACACGTCAGTTAACTTCCTTATCCGCTGGCCCAGAGTCTCACAGTCCAGTTAGAGAACACACACGAAAGTCAGTATGTTAGTAATAAATGCATTAACATGAATACCATCTACTTAACGAAGTAAAATCCAAACACCTCTATCCTTAAGTCACTGTGTGAGTGGCAAAGGCTCAGGTCTTAGTAGATGGCCAAGGCTCTTGGTTACGTGCAGGCTTGAGGGCAGAGCAAGAGCACCTGATGGTCCCTGGAGTTCCCATCAAGAAAAGGGGCAGCAGGTGCCTGCAAGATGTCAGGACATGCGGCCAGTCTGGGGACACAGGCATCTGGCCTAGAACCCGGGGCTCCAGACACATGACAATTGGAGCACAAAAGCTATTTTCTTTCCATTTACTCCCATGAGCTAGAAGTTAAATAGCAATCGAAGTGTAGGGGACAACATGCCCCAGCTCTCGAATACGGACGTACTGCTGGAAGTATGGGTGTGATCTGGAGAACAGGGAAGACGAACTCAACAGTGCAGGGGGAGGCACGGGGCTGCCGGGGCCCCGAATACCCGCGAGTCTAAACCGTTCGCTTTTGCAGAGGAGAAAATGGAAGGTCGGAGCCACTGACTGGCCAGAGCACGGTCACAGGCAAGTAAAGGCCAGAGGAGACCCAGGCCGGCACGGGGGTCTTGCCCACAGGTAAGCCTCCAAGTTCCACTCCCCAACACGGGCCCTGGTCGCAGGGGTCTCGACCGGCAGTCTCTGCTGCTGTCTGCCCATGGCCCCAAATCAAACCAATCCAAACTGAAGAAGGCTTCACATACATGACTTTCCTGCTCAAAACAAGTACCACTCATGGTGCTTCTTAATAGAGAATCCTTCTGTTCGCAGTATTCATCTAGATGCAGTATCCATCAGCACGCATGACTGTGGTTCCAGACCAATGCCCACTTTTGTGTCGTTAATCTCTTTTATGTAAGAGACAAATACTCATCAGGATTTTAATGAACTTTTTGGAGGCAGTGTGTGTATACATGTGTAGCCCAAAAAGGTCACATGAATTCCGATACACAATATGTGTGAGTGTATTTATCTATGCATAGGTGTGCATGTATATGTAAATATGTACATATCTGTGAATATCTGTAAAGTGCATAATAAGCAAGTGTCCAAGTAAATGCAAAATCTGGACTGATCACATGTATACTGGTTTCTGACTGGAAAGACTGCATTTCTCAGTCTAGACTGTCCCAAAGTCTGCAGAAGACAGAACGGACCTCGAGGGCAGGTGAGCACAGGTGAGCACAGGTGAGCACAGGTGGAAAGGAGAGCAGTGTCTTCTGCATGTCCCACTTGCACTCCGCCCTGAAATTCTGTGCTCCTAGGGGCCCCATTTTCTACCCCGGCCTCCTTCATTTACTCAGCCATTGGAACCGCACCGCAAATCCCCACACGAGGGACATTCATTCTCCCTCAGGCAACCAGGAGTCAAGAAACCAAACCGAAGCCTCACGTCAGCTGACGAGATGCGCCGAGAAGGGCTGCCAGGCACTGGACGTCACTTGCATGCATTGTCCTAGCCCAGAGCCATGCAAAGCCCAGGCGGGCCGGAACAGGCTCACCGTACCTTGACAGCTCAGGGAGGGCTCCGACTGAGTTTTGGTCAGAAGAACTGGAAGAAGCAGGCAATGAGAGACTGAGATCAAGTTCCCGAGCGGCAGCAGCAAGTGACCATGGCCGTGGGCCCTCCTGAGTCTCGGGAGGGGGCGTCGTCTGGGCCCCTGCAGGGGAGGCCAAGGGTCCGGGCCCTGGATGGCCTAGAGCCCGCAGCTGCCCAGCTACTGAGCTCTCCAGTGGAAGCAGGTGGCAGCAAAGCCTTCTGCCGTCTCAAGCTGCCCCCACCAGGAATTCCGGAGGCGGCGGGCCCCTGCCTAGGGACTCATCTCCCCGGCCCTGGCCCTCGTCCCGTCCCGTGGAGCAGCTGCTGGCTGGGGCGCGGCTGTAAGGCAAGAGGGGCCACAAAGAGAGGGCTCCCTACAGGCGTCTTCCGGAATGTTCTCCTTTCTTCTCAAATACTCCACTGCCGGTGGGGATAAAGGCATTTGGCAGGGATGAGAATCAGAGGCTTGGCAGCCAGCGTGGCCCACGGCCCAGTACGGTCCAGAGGGAGGGGCTGGTGGCCACTGGGCTGGAGCAGGTTCCCCACGGGCTGGCGGTTGCACCGTTCTTAGCCGGGGAGGGTGCTGGGGTCCCAGAGGGAAGGGTCCCTCGGAGGATGCCCAGGGCATTGGTGGGCCTCAGGACTCAGGGGCTTCCAAATCCGACAGCCGGGCTAGCTGCACCTGTGTGTCCTGCCCTGTGTGGGGGTGGAAAGGCGGGGCCTAGACTGACAGAGGTCCCCTCCCGGAACGCCCCAGCTCTGTGCTCTTGACCGCCGCGAGCTTCCTGCGGCCCACTGCTGCGCCGGGTGCCAGCTTTATAGGGGTCTGGCCAGGAACAAACAGGTGCCACATCTACCTTTCGAGATACATCTGAGAATCGACATGTGACAGAGCTGTTTGTGTAAGGCTCTTCTCTTCCACGTACTCGTGTGGGATCGGTTTTCTTTCCCTCCCGTCCTTCCTTTTCTTTTCTCTTTTCTTTTCTTTTTTCTTTCTCTTTCTCTCCTTTCTTTCTCTTTCTTTTCTCTCTTTCTTCCCCCTTTTCTCTTTTTCTTTCTNTTTCTCTTTTCTTTTCTTTTTTCTTTCTCTTTCTCTCCTTTCTTTCTCTTTCTTTTCTCTCTCTTTCTTCCCCCTTTTCTCTTTTTCTTTCTTCTTTCTTTTCTTTCTCTTTCTTCCCTCCTCTCCCTCCATCTTTCCCTCCTTCCCTCCCTCCCTCTTCTTCTCTTCATCTCTCTCTCTTGCCACATGAAGGTTGTGTTTCTAAAGGGGCACAGAAACCACATCTATCTAGAGCTGACAACCAGACAGACATACCCACTATATTCAGGCCAGTGTGCCAGATGCTTGGAATCATCTTGTCTGAGTTTTAAAAAGATGCTGCATAAGGCACAAGATGCATTGCTCTCAAATGTCAGAGCACTGTTTTTGAAGGACTAGATAGTCCATGCATCTTACATGTGATTGAACTAAAATCCTTTCTTCAATGTCAAATGAGACAGGGGGTCTGGAACCTCTTGAAGATTGGGTGATGAAGAGGAAGTTCCACTATGATCACTGATTTTTTTCAATAAAACTGGTAATAAGTGGGGTGCCAGGATGGCTCGGCTGGGTAAGTGTCTCCCTGCTCAGTAGGGAGCCTGCTTCTCCCTCTCCCTCCGCCGTTCTCCATGCTCATGCACACAGTCTCTCTGCAATAAATATATAAGCTCTTAAAAAAAGCTGGCAATAAGAAAAAATTTTGTTGGAAGAATTTGAAGCAAACTATCAAAAAACATGAAAAAATGGGATGTATCAACAACCCAACCTACTTCGTATTTGTGGAATAAATAAAAGGCCGCAGATATCAAGTGAGCCTCATGAAAACAAGGCACTTTTATGAAGTTCATTTTAATAATGCTAAGGTCAAGGAATATTCATTTATCTTTTCATCCACTCATTCATTTATTTCGTTTGGTCCGACAGCTGTTTCCAAACAGCCCACCGTCCAGGTCAGTCAGGGATCCCTGCTCACACACACATCGGTCTCTGTGCCAACACCGGGCCTCTTGAGGGACCACTCTCCCCAGTGGCTCGGGGCCCTCAGGTCAAGGGCCAAGTTCGCACGAGAACTAAGTGTCTCTGGCGTCAGTGGTGAGGACGCCCAAAGCCGTATCAGGAGCTGTGTTCAGGGACTGACGTCCTGAACTCAGGTTGGGCAGTTTTAGAAAAGAGCTAAATGTGTTTTGTCACTGTGTGTGCGTGTGTGTGTGTGTGTGTGTGTGTGTGTGTGTGTGTGTGTTGTTTTGTTTTTGTTTTTTTTTAATAAATATTTTATTTACTAAAGAGAGAGAGAACATGAGCAGGGGGAGGAGCAGAGGGAGAAGCAGACTCCCCGCTGAGCAGGGAGCCCGATGCAGGGCTCCATCCCAGGACCCTGAGATCATGACCTGAGCCGAAGGCAGACGCTTAACCGACTGAGGCACCCAGGCGCCCCTTTGGCCCTGGTTTTGATGAGGAGCGCTGTTTGAGACTCGGGGTCAGTTACGGGCAACTGAATAAGAAATCCGAGAGAAGACGGCTCACGTGTTAGGGAGCTCCTTCCTCACTTCCCTCGCTAAAGCTCATGAGAGACAGAGTGATGCTCAGGCCGTGCTCAGGATGGGGGCGCGTGAAGAGGCATAAGGACAATCGAGGGGAGTGGGAACAAACCACAGTTATTTCCTGCCGACGTCAGCTGTGCTTGGGACAATATTTGGGTCGCCGGAAAATTCAGGTACCCGTCTCTAGCGGGCAGCTCGAGCGCTCACGGGCAGTGACGTCTGCTTCCCGCCTGTGCTCTTACGGGCCAGGGTCAAAGACGCAAGTGGCCTTACCTCGTTTGTTGTCCCACGCGTAGAGCTCCTTTATCCCCAGCTCGTTGAGGGACTTGGAAAGTTCCAGCTCCTCCCCGGCAACGTTGTCCCTGAGGAGCACAACGTGCTCCGGGCTGACTTCACACTTCGCACAGATGACTGGCAGAATGTTCTGCAGCGGCACCTCAGGGCTCACGCGCACAACAGCCTTCTGGGTTCGCAGGTAATTCACGACCAGGCGCACAGATTTCTGGAGGGACACCCCAACAAAAGAATGCCGTAAGTGTGTGTTTCCACACGGCTTCCCCCTCCACCTGCGGGCTCAAGCGGACTATGGCGAGACTTCGTGCAGCCTGAGCCCCTGTGTCCAAAACTCAGCGGGCCACAGGGGAATTGCTAGACTGGAAAGAGAATAATAAACACCTGGCATAATAAACTTCCCCTACAATCTCTCACTGAGGAACAAACCGCTAACTACACAGGGAAATGGACATCGTGAGGGGTCTGGATGTACAATTGAACACATGCGCTGCCTTCCCAGGATCCGAAACAGACCCAAATGCAAGGTGCTTACATAGATTTTGTGAAGGAAGATAGTTTGAAAGTGTCATGAACAATTAAATTTAAAGAAAAACCCTAAAAAAACCAAGACAGCAAAGTTTTAGTTAAGTAGCCAAAAGACCCACATAAATACATTAATACCTATGTAAATATATGTAGTGTATACATAGATCTGTGCATATTTATATATATTATATATTTATATATAATATATTATGTTTTATATATTATATATTATGTTATATATTGTATTATATATTATATACATATTATATTATATATTATATATATATGACATGCACATATATTTAAGCTAGAAAAATATAACTGGCATATAACACATATGTATAATAGACATATAATGATAGGCACCATAATCAGAAAAAAAATCAGTTTGACTAAACCTGATGCTGTCTACTGATAAACTGTCCCATCAAAAAAATTTTAATATGCCAATGGGTGCCTGGGTGGCTCAGCGGGTTAAAGCCTCTGCCTTCGGCTCAGGTCACGATCTCGGGGTCCTGGGATTGAGTCCTGCATCGGGCTCCCTGCTCAGCGGAGAGCCTGCTTCCCCCTCTCTCTCTGCCTGCCTCTCTGCCTACTTGTGATCTCGCTCTCTGTCAAGTAAATAAATAAAAAAAATCTTTAAAAAAATTTTAATATGCCAAAGTTTCATCCAGTCAACTTTTTCCTGGCCTTGACTGACACAGCATTGTCTGAGAATGCTGGAGAGGGGTCACAGCAAATGTGGGTTGAATAAAGCCTGAATGGGTTGGCTCTATGCCCCTTTCCAGAGTAGAGATAGCACCAGTTAAAATGTATTAAGCCGCCCAAACCTAAAAATTGACAGATGAACTGTTGGCCAAATTGCCATTTTTAGAATCAGAAAAATCCAGTAAATGTTCCCAAGAAATCTAAAAGCTTTTAAATGGAGCTCAAAGATATACAGCAAAGGTTTACGAAGAAGCACCATCAGGAGCTGGACTTCATTTTAATCAAAACTCCGAAACCTGAAATGCATCTATGTATAAGATAGTCTCCAAGTGCAATGAGTAAACACTTCTGACATCAGTTTCTCAAAAGGGACAGCTCCTTTCTTCCCTCTCTCTAGGAAGAAGTTCAAATCGTCCCCATTTCCCCATGGCTTCCTTGGACAAGAAGACCTCCAGAAAGGAAGAAGAGTCTCTGTAACTAGCTCAACAAGGTAGTGGCTGGTTACTTGTGGTTACTTAAAGTTAAATTAGTTAACATTAGATGCAATTAAAAGCTCAGTTTCTCAATCACACTAGCTGCACTGCACCTGCTTAACAACCTCACGTGGCCAGGGGTGACCACCTTGGAAGATGCAGAAGGACAGACCATTCCCATCGGTGCAGAAAGTTCCAATGGCTAGCTCTGCTCTAGACTGATTCCTCTCCTATAATATCCAGAGGAGCAAAGATGCAACCATGAATATTATTAAAGTTGGGTAACTTCCATCTTCTAAAAGAAGCTCAGTTTGGGGTCTGATTGTGGCTAGCAGGGAAGTAGAAATTTTAACAGCTGTCTGCATGTGTTACTCGGCCACAGTTGTCCACATATGTCCTCAGATACAAACGGTCCCCTCTTCCTACTGACCTCAGGTGCCTTGGGTGGGGCAGGCTTCACCTTCTCTTCAGGAACTTTCTCTTTAAGAAACACGGTGTGCACATTCAGGGTCCCAACTAAAGTATTTGGCTTAAAACTCAAAGGCTGTTGGGTTTCCGAAGACCGGATCTCGAGGGCATGGTGGGATGGATTCAGGTGGTTCTGGAGACAGAGTTCAACCAATAGGTCCATCATTGCATGGCTGGAAAGGGGAAAGAGGTCACATTAATTAGGAATGTTTTTGCACTCTCCCTTCGGTCAAGCTGAGTAAGGGTTAAACCCATGCACTGAAAAATAAAATAATAAAATAAAATAAAATAAAATAAAAATAAAATAAAATAATAAAATAAAATAAAATAAAATAAAATAAAATAAAATAGAAAAAGAAAGAATGAGCATGAGCTCAACAAACAAAACAAAACAAAACAAACAAACAAACAAACAACCCTCACACACCAGTAGGTGAATGAGCAAATTAGTCATGCGTATGTCCGGCAACCATGGCTCATGAATTCCTGGTGCATGACTGGACAGCATTTCCTAACATTTCCAACACTAGTAAACAAAATGCCTCAAAGAGCAACCATCAGAGTTGGGGAAAGGGTTATATCGGTAGTTAAGTCCATGGGTATGTTGACTGGGATCCTAGAAGGTTAATTAGCACAAGTGATACTACTAAACACTAAATTTTCAACGACTCAGCAATATAATGTCTCTCAAAAAGTGTAAAATTTTAAAAGATTTCATTAACTATTTGAGATGAGAGAGAGAGAGGGAGATTGGGATGGGGAAGGGGGAGTCCCAGGGAGGCTCCATGTTAAGCTCAGAGTCCAACTTGGGGCTTGATCTCGTGACCCTGAGATCATGACCTGAGCTGAAACCAAGAGTCTGTCCCTCAACCAACTAAGCCACCCAGGTGCCCCCAAAACTGAAAATTTTAAGTTGAAGATGATAGCTAAAAAAATTTATCTTTTTAAAGCCAAAAAAAAATGAAACACCAAAATACAACCCTCAAAACAAAAGAAAAACAAAACCCTAAGAAAATGACGTTGTCTGAATCTCAAAAATGGTCATCATGTCCCCCATCACAGGGAATTATTTACCAAGGGAGGAGAATAATTCATATTACTCCAAAAAATTTCCTTTGCCTCTTTTATATCTCCCTGGCAGAAAGTTTTTATATTTAAAGCTGATCTCTCTTTCTCTAAATTTCCCAAGCAAGGGAGCATACGCCTCTCGGGAAAGCACAGGTCTTTCCTGTGATCTACTTCTTAATCAGTAACTGACACGACAAATACTTCAGGTCATAGTTAGGCTTTCCATGTGCCTGGGGACGCGGGTGTGGGGATCGCGACGGTCCTGCCGCAGCCCGGGCACCTGTCACTCACCCCGAGGGCTACGGGCTGCTGGGAGCACTGGCTCCACACAGGAGAACCACAGGCAGAGCCCCGAGCCAGAGTGCGTCCCCAAAGTGCCCTACTTCTCACTCAACTGCTACAACTCAAAATTAATCAGTAATGCTCAGATTGAGACAAAAGGACTCAGCACTTCTGCTGGGTCCCCAGACTCTGATGGGGCATGTGTGGGGCCAAGGCAGTGTGCACTCTCACAAGGGCCCCAGCACACAGGGCCACACTGGCTAATAACACTGTTAGTACTATACACTCTGATTCCTTCAGCTTGGGGGCAGAAATTATCTTTATTCCAACCACAAGGTTAATGCAATGCAACAAACAGCCTCCAAGACATGATGACATTAATGCAATGCAACAAACAGCCTCCAAGACATGATGACATTCCGCCGAGGAGCATCGGTACAGAAAACAGACTTCTAATGATGCTTAAATGACTCCCTATTTTGGTCACCACTCCCTGTGTGTCCGTGAAGGCACTCCCGTGCTCCCCTTCCACGTCACCCAGTGGGAGAGGCGGTGTCTCCGGGAAAAGGCAGAGCGGGCGTGGGACCCCGGTCCATCTGAGGCTCGCTCCTCTCCCGTCTCTGCCTCCACCCACCGTCGGCTTGCACCCGGTAAACAAACACAAATAAACTGCCAAATGGACATCTGAGTTAATCTTAGAAGGGAAACCACAAAGAATACAAAAGCTATTCATGTTACTTTCTGTTCTTTTAATCCACTAATGGGTAACATGTTTGAAACATTGAATCAGATGCTTGGAAAGGGAGCGACTCGCTCCAGAGGAGGGTGCATTTTTCTCTCTCTCGGAGAACAAACCCGTCTTGCCATCATGGAAGCCATTATTCACTGAATGTGCCAGCACAGCGGAGCGCCCGTTTTCTGGCCAAATAAATAATGGGGTGTCCAAGTCTCTGCCTTGTGTGTCTGGTGGATTTCCCCCCAACTCGCCTGATCCGTTCTGGCTTTCTCTAGTTCATTTAATGCATGATGAGTTTCTTCCAGCGACATTCTCAATAGTAGGAAGTGGAAGCAGTTTCTCAGCAAACTGTTGCGGGGGGAGAAGGCAGATTCCCAAGCAGAAACTTCTATGTGCTGGGAGACTATCTCCTCAAACTTACCGTAAAGAAAAATAAACTGAAACAAAATAAAACACTATCAGAGCATGATCATAAAACCCATCACTAGATGTCCGGCCTGGCCGTGATGTGTGCTTAAACTGTACGAAGAAGTCAGAGGCCATTACCAATTCAACTTAGACAAGCCAATCAGACATCATCCTTTCTCAGCGGCAGGAACCCAAGCCAGAACAGAGGGGTTCCCACAGGGAAGTAAGGAAGTTTGGGGGTGAGAGGAGCTCAGGTTTTCCTAGCTGTCTTGCTCTCCTTTGGACCATCTGCATCGGTGACTCGCAGAGGGACGCGGCATCCTGACAAGGACCGGACTTGGGCTGCGCTTGAGAAGCTGGATACCCACCAGTCCACACGTGAGGACGTCGGTCCAAAAGCATGAGCTCATCTTGCAATACTTCCTGCAGGGTCGGCCACTTTGTGTGAACCTGCCCCAGGGTCCTTTAAAGCAGGACCGGATTTACTACTTTTCCACTACAGGCTTTTTAGGATCCCGCCCATGCAACAGGAGGTGGGAGGCGGGGCTGGCCTTTTTGCCACTCCACCACACCAGTTAATCCGCTTTTTTGGCTGGCATTTAAAATGCCAAAATCTCAAGAGCATGCAAGATCTTCCAAAACTTCTTTGATGCCCCTGGAAAAATTCACCCAGAAAGAGAGAGGAAGGGTGAAGCACCATGGCAGCACCCGAAATGGACAGAGATGCTGCCAGGTTCCCGCGGGCTTCCTGTATGGGTACCGGTGTGCAGACTGCCGCCCAGAGATGCTGCCAGGTTCCCGCGGGCTTCCTGTACGGGTACGGGTGTGCAGACTGCAGCCCAGAGGTGCTGCCAGGTTCCCGCGGGCTTCCTGTACGGGTACGGGTGTGCAGACTGCAGCCCAAAGATGCTGCCAGCTTCCCGCGGGCTTCCGGTACGGGTACGGGGGTGCAGACTGCAGCCCAGAGGTGCTGCCAGGTTCCCGCGGGCTTCCCGTATGGGTACGGGTGTGCAGACTGCAGCCCAGAGGTGCTGCCAGGTTCCCGCGGGCTTCCTGTACGGGTATGGGTGTGCAGACTGCAGCCCAAAGATGCTGCCAGCTTCCCGCGGGCTTCCTGTACGGGTACGGGGGTGCAGACTGCAGCCCAGAGGTGCTGCCAGGTTCCCGCGGGCTTCCTGTACGGGTACGGGTGTGCAGACTGCCGCCCAGAGATGCTGCCAGCTTCCCGCGGGCTTCCTGTACGGGTACGGGGGTGCAGACTGCAGCCCAGAGGTGCTGCCAGGTTCCCGCGGGCTTCCCGTATGGGTACGGGTGTGCAGACTGCAGCCCAGAGATGCTGCCAGGTTCCCACGGGCTTCCTGTACGGGTACGGGTGTGCAGACTGCAGCCCGCAGAGGTCAGCAGCGTCTCTAACCGGGTATCAACATCCACCCTCCACAGGGTCTCAGTGGGTCCCTATGCCACTGGGCCACAGGAAAGAACTTTCCAGAGACTGGAAGAGGTTGCCTGCTTATTCGAACATATTCTCATCATCTCTTGAGCCGGACTGCCCCTCACCTTGCACCTGACCTTGGGTGCAGCGGTGCATGCCTCGGATCTGCAGGTCTGCACACAACGGCTCTGCCGAGGTTCCCACAGCACCTCAGGGGAGCTTCCTGGGACGGAGTCCGAGCACCGCCACTCACCGCTTCTCAGACCTGCCTCTCCATGCCTCAGTTTCCTTACCGGTGAGGGTATCCAGACAGTGTCCACCTGCTAGAGACTTCAGCGAATGAGCAATTGTAAGCACAGCGCCAGGCATGTGGTAAGCATGATGTGTTTGCGAAATACTTGAGTTCATTTGTTCTGGTCTTTTCTGTTTGGGGATTCCACGTGGTGAGATGTTTTACCCGGCTCAGAGCAGAGCGTCCACTATCTGTACGTGGCTAACCTTCACTCCACTCTCAGCACATGTGGAGGTAGCCCAACACTCTTGAGACACTGCACCATCAAATTCCCCCAATCTTACAATGAAGGAAAACAAGGCAACTAGATGCCCTCAGGATGTCAAAAGAAGAATCGGATGTATGAAGAAAGTTGACTAGACCCTCACTGCTAAGAACCTAAAGCACACCCCCTGGGTCTCAGTGGACACCCGCCTTAGCACCGCTATGGAAAGAACTGTGTCCTCCCCAAAGTCATGGTGAATCCCTAACCCCCCATGTGACTGTATTTGGAGATGGGGTCTCTAAGGAAGTAATAATGGTTACAAGGGTCATCCTTACACATGTAAGGATTAGTATCCTTACAAGAAGAGACCCTGAGAGCTTGTGGCGTGCACCCACAGATAAGAGGTCACACGAGCACATGGAGCGATGCCAGGAAGACACCTCAGAAGGAAATCGACCCATGGCACCTTGACCTTGGGCTTCCAGCCTCCAGAGCCGTGAGAAACCACGTCTGTTGTGGGAGCCCCCAGTCTGTGCTATTTTCAGGCAGCCTGAAGACGACAAAAACAAGTGACCTTTGCAGGCTTTCTCTCTCTCTCTCTGATCCCACGTAATAAAGAGACTGACCACTCAAAACTATGTTGATAGGGGTTGAGGGGGTCACGAGGCGGATCTCTGGGGCTTTCTCTCCCAATTTCTCCTCAACATCCTTTGCCCCTCCAGCCTCTTCAATCTGTTGTTCCCCAAAAAGCCTCTTAAGGGCTCAGAATGTGGGGGTGAAATTTATTTCCTGGCACTTGTGATGATCTCTATTTTTAAGTTTAAAAGCATAAAATTTTTTTCTACATCTTTCTTTAAAAAAAAAACAAAACTATGACTGTCCAAATGTCTATAGACTTCACTAAACATTTTGGCAGGAGTCTGCGGCTTTGATAAGAAAACGCTAGTCCTCTTTCCTGCGCATTTTTTTTTTAATCCGGGCCAAAAGCTAGGCAGAGTGATGGTCAGCCTGCGCCTGCACCCCTGCCCCAAATGCAGAGGCGCTCGGGACCCGAGGAAGTGAGCAGGCTCTTGGGGACCGCACGGCTGGGACAGGGAAGTCAGGGAGGGCACATCCCATTCCTGTCAGGCTGGGCCAGGTGATGAGTCGCCCTTCTCTGGGACGCACTTCTAGCCAAACTGCAAAGCCTGCCTTCATTCCTGCACTGCAACCACTACCCATTCCTACAGCCTTCTCCCTGCTGTCGTGCCGGCGTGACCCCGGGCTCCGTCTCGGGGACCGCGTGCTCATCCTGGTACGTCTAGCAGAGCCCTGCCGGACCATGCCCTGCAGCTGGGGTTCTCAAAGATTACCCCTTCACCTGAAAGTCTGGACATGGTCAAAGTCCGATTGCTGGGCCTCCCCTCAAAGTTTCTGAGTCACTAGGACTGGCTTGGGAATTTGCATTTCTACCAAGTTCCCACCACGAGTAGACCAGCTGCCGTTAGTCAGGGACCTCGATTTGAAAACTAGTTTACTCCTCGTACTCATGAACAGAGCATTTAGTACAAATGCATCGATCAGATAAATGGGTCCCTCGATGTTGAGTTTACAAATCACATTAAGGGAGCTAGTTCTGAGGGTGTCCAGGGGGCTCATTCGGTTCAGCGTCTGACTCTTGGTTTCGGTTCAGGTCAGGATCTCAGGGTTGTAAGATCCAGCCCCACCTCAGAGTCCGTGCTCAATGGGGAGTCTGCTTGTCCCTCGCCCTCTGCTCCCTCCCCTGCTTTCTCTCTTGCTCTCTTTCTCTGTGGAATAAATAATAAAATCTTAAAAAAAAAGGTAACTACTTCTGGACATGATGTTAAAATGAACACACTTAATTTGCATGTATAGTCCTCAGGTTGTTTTTTGTTTTTTATGTGGAACCGAGACCCATCACTGGCCCCAAGCCAGGAATAAGGCAAAATCTGGCTACCAAATCAGAGCAAGTCCTGGGATAAAGTGCAGTCTTGCAGCTTTGTGTGGATCAGAAAGGCAAGATACAGCAAGATAAAAGCAGGGCCCTCTGAGAGGTGGCCCTTACGGATGAGGTCAAGTACAAAGGAACACGCAGGCAATAACGCCCAAAGGACAATGGAGAGACCAGGAGACGGAAGCAGCCTCGGGCAGAGAAGTCTATGGGTCAGAGGCAGGGCTCTAGGCTCAAGGCTAGAGTCACCGACAAGAATCTGGTCTTAGGGAAGTCTGGGTCCTCAAGCTGTCAAGTGAGGCCGGAGCGAACCAGACAGCAGCAAAATGACCAGGGGTCCCTTCACCCCACGTACAAGTCAGAAGCCCAGTCATCAGGATGGCGGCACCAAATTCCCCAATCCTGATGGCTCGCCCTCACAAAGCCCAAAGGCCTCCTGGGGCCAGACAGCCACCATGGTCTGCAAGAGTTCTCAGTATGTGATCTAGCGAGATATTGGGGTTATGCCAACTGGAGAGACCTGCCTTCCCTAAGGCATTCAGCTTTTCAAACTGCTCAGAAAACAACAGCAGTTGGAGCACCTTGACCTAGAGAGAAACGTGCAGAGGCTGGGAGTCTGACTGTTTTTCTGGGCACGTGTGATATCACGAGCTGTTACCTGGACAGGTGTGGACAGGTGATGTGAACATGAGCACACTGGTTAGAAGAGTTCTGCCACGGTAACTTGTGCTCTCTCTTAACTCTGACGCTCCCGCCTTTGCCATGTATCTTCAGAGTTTACAGCCTCCTGTGTCCAGGTCATACACAAGTAGACCCTGGCTGTGTGCTTCGCACTTGGCAGGTGAGTCGATGTGCCCTTCTGGGGGAGCTGCTACACAGCCCAGCTATCTTTAAAGTTGGGTTAGTGTTTATTTTAAATGTGCATGTGAAATTTGGATGCTGTTATTTTTAAAAGATTTATTTATTTTAGAGAAGGGGGGAAGGGCAGAGGGAGAGGGAGAGAGAATCTCAAGCTGACTCCGTGGTCCCATGAGACCCACTTCTAGCCACAGTGAGCACAGTAGGCTGTGTGTCCTGGGAATGTTCTCTGAGAGACCTCAGGGCAGTGAAGCTGCTGTGTGAGGAACTACTGTGATGGACACATATCCTTGCATGTGTGTCCAAACCCACAGCACATGCAGCACCACGAGTAGACCCGGATGTCGCCGACGGACTCTGGGTGATGATGACATGTCTGTGCAGGTTCACCAATCACGACGGCCAGCCCACTCTGCTGGCGGATGTTGATAGTGGGGGAGATCGTGGGTAGGGGAACGTACATGGGAAATCTCTGTACTTCCCTCCCATTTTTGCTGGGAAAGTAAGACTGCTCTAACAAAAAGGAAGTCTTCTTAAAAAAGATATTCTTCAAACAAAAATGTAAATCAAACAAAACCAAAGCAACCTGTCAGCCAGTTATTTAGAGAAAGTCTTCTCCTGGCCGACTCCCCGGCACCAGAAATGCCTTGTTTAACATCACCTCCTTAACTCGCTGAGCACCAGAGGAGAGCAGGCTCCCTTCAGCCTCAGGAGCCTGGATGAGCAAGAGGCTTCACCCACAGCTCAAGCGGGAGGGTGGATGAAGGTCTCCCCAGAGCTGCCGGGAGCTCACAGCCTCCCTCCCCTCCAACCTGGATCAGGTGAGCTCTCTCCAGAAGGAATGTGCAGACCCAACTCCCAAGTTATGAAAGTCTGGGCTATTTTGTAAGCACCAGGACCTAAAAATTCCTGCACAGTTGTAAGTATGTCTATCGTGAAGAATCGCAGGAATGAATACCAAGGGAGATTTCCTGTATTCTGCAAAGGAAATGTTTGCCTCTTCCTGCCCCAGGCCCCTTGGGTATGTGTACAAACTTGGACCTGACTACTTGATCATAGCAAAAGACAAAGCCTCAACACTCTAGAGACTGACACAGTTTATGAAGCTCTCTTTTGCCTAAGGACATTGTCTTTTCAAAGATTTTCTCTTTGAATGTGCTCCAATTGATGTGATGGGGTCATGGCCTCCTTCCACCATCCCTTCACGGTGCTGGTAATGCCATTACCAATCATATGCTAGAGCATTTCCCTTAAGAACGGCCCAGAATATGGGGCACCTTGGGTGGCTCAGTTGGACTCTTGATTTTGGCTCAGGTCATGATCTCAGGGTTGTGACATCAAGCTCTGCGTTGGGCTCCGTGCTCAGTGGGGAGTCTGCTTGAGTCTCTCTCTCTCCCTCTGCACTTTCCCCTTGCTCTCTCTCTCTAAGGCAAATAAATAAATCTTAAAAAAATGGCCCCGAACACATATTCTCATGTCCCAATCTCTGTAAGAACAGACTGGAGGGCGCCTGGGTGGCTCAGTGGGTTAAAGCCTCTGCTTTCGGCTCAGGTCATGATCTCAGGGTCCTGGGATCGAGGCCCATATCGGGCTCCCTGCTCGGCGGGGAGCCTGCTTCCCCCTCTCTCTCTGCCTGTCTCTCTGCCTCCTTGTGATCTCTCTCCCTCTGTGAAATAAATAAATAAAATCTTAAAAAAAAAAAAGAACAGACTGGAACCTGTATTTAAGTTTCCAAATCCCAAGTAAGATTTAAAAAAGAAAAAAAAATCAGTCATATGCAGAATGCAGTCATCAGACTGTGATTCCTGTTTGCTCTCGGAGAATCTTTCATATCAGAAGAAGCATGGGTGAGGGGCTGATTATAAATGATCAACTGCTGGCTCATCCTATAAAAAGCTGGGCATGTTCTTTAATAGAAGAGAGAAACCACATTGATTAGCAATTAGCAGATCTATTTTTTAAGATTTTATTTATTTATTTGATGGAGAGAGAGAGAGATCACAAGTAGGCAGAGAGGCAGGCAGAGAGAGAGGGGGAAGCAGGCTCCCTGCCGAGCAGAGAGCCCGATGTGGGGCTCGATCCCAGGACCCTGAGAGATCATGACATGAGCCGAAGGCAGAGGCTTTAACCCACTGAGCCACCCAGGTGCCCCAATTAGCAGATCTATTTTAAGCAAGGGTCAGGAACTGGACTTCAGCGCGCTCCGATATTATTAAAGAGTATGATACATAAAACCAAATCCCTCGGCAAGCAGCTGCTCTGCTGAATCGGCACCGGCCACGATGCCAAGGTCCCAGTTAAGGGAGCACAGGGGCTCCAGCTCTGACTCACTCAGTCCTCCAGGAAGCCTGGGAGGAGGGACTGGAATTTACTGCTGGAGAAGAGGAAAGTGTTTCAATGCTGGATCTTTAGGGCTGCACGTTTTCTCATTGCTACACAGCCACGCTACAAAGTGGCAGCTTCTACTTTGTAAAGAAAAAACAAAAATTAAAAAGATGCAATTTAAGAAAGTGTTCCATTTGGTAATGGGTTTCAAGGTAATAGTCATACTTGTCGGGCAGGCATTCTATCTCTCTGCGTGCATTTGGAGAACTGGGCCCAGGTATGAGTGTATTAAGACGGGACCCACAAGGCCATTTCCCTACCAAATATGTAACTAGTTTGACAGTGACAGTGGTTTCAGGGGTGTGCACTGAGCTACAGACTTGTTGGGTAGAACACAGTTAATATGTATTGTTTTTATACGTTAATCATACCTCAATAAAATAGCTTTCAGTGTAACTAAAAATTGGGTTGGGGGCACCTAGGGGGCTCAGTCGGTGAAGCGTCTGCCTTTGGCTCAGGTCACGACCCCAGGATCCTGGGATCGGGTCCCTCATCAGGCTCCCTGCTCAGCGGGGAGTCTGCTTCTCCCTCTGCCTCTGCCCTTCCCCCCGCTTGTGTGCGCTCACTGTCTCAATTTTTTTTTTAAAAATTGGGTTGAAAATATAGGAATGGTGATAAACATTCGCTGATCAAACTTCACATACCTATTAGCTTGTCAACCTACAGAACCATGGCATGCTTCTCAAGGTTAAGTTCAGTGGGAAAGGCATCCTCAGAGCAAGGACTATTCTGATACAAAGAGACCAGAAACCCCGGTCAGTTGCACGTCACAAAATCTGGAAGCTCTGCCTATAGAAACAGCTAGAGCCCCTGGCTTCTAGGGCCCACGAGGCTGCAGGTGGGGGGCCTCCCTCATGGATCTAGCATAGACCAACCCCAGCTGCTCCCACCAGAGCCCTGCGGCGGGGACCCCAGCTACAGGAGGGGCCCCTGAGGGGCAAGCCCCACACTGGGTGGGCGGGTGGTTCCACCCTGGGAAATGCGCTGGTATCTCCTGGCGTAGGAGGGGACTCCGTACCCCACAACCCAACGGCCCCAACCCCAGCTGTGTGTGGGGGTGGGCAGCAAGCGTTCTCCACGTGTTTGCAGAGTCCATGGGATGAATGTAAGACGTTTGCGCCCCTTCGCACATCAAGTTGCCACCTAGAAACCATGGTAAAGTTTAAACAGCTGCAAAGCATAACATTTCAGGGAGACTCCAAAGCCTGATATTTTAAAATAAAAGCATTCCATTGCTCTCTTCAGCACAACCACCAGAATAGAAACACTCACAGTGATGTGATTTCCACCATTACCCGTTTTTAAAAAATACTGGAACAAACTGCTTTTTATGAGTGAAATACATCTGATCATCTCTTCTCATTTTCTGAGAAATACAACCTCTATTTGCTCCTGCCTCAGAATTAGATAAACTATATTTTTATGCTGGAAATTTTCCATAGTTGGTTACTGCCTCATACTCTACCATAAAAACTGTATAAATGCTGAGATTTAATTTTTTATTTCCTGTGACTCTGTGAAAATTTGTTCTTATAGATCGAGGTATCAGGAACAACAGTTGTACCGCAAAATCAGTGTGATGACATATCTTGAAAAACAGTCAGAAATTCTATTGGTAATAAAGTTCTTAATACTATGATTGCAGGAGGCTTTGCCAATGTTTCCAGTGTGGTTGATGTGGGAAGAGGAAGGGATATGTGACCTTGACCTCAGGCACATTCCCAGGTGGGTCAGATCTCAGAAAGGAATCTGGTGGGCATCTCAGGGCTGGAAACTGGTTGGGTCGGGGTTTAGCCATCAGTATAGACATGCGGTGGAAGCTGCATTTGGACAACTGATTGCTGACTGTGTCTACACCTCTGTGGGCCACCCTGTCAGTGGACAGGGGAAGGGTCAGCTCAGGAGGCTGCCCGGGCGGCATCACTTCAGTGCCAAGGAGGCTGGCCACCTACTTGGAGATGCATACGGGCCTGCGACCCCTGACCCTCCTCCAAGCTCACCCTCTACCAGGACTGAGCTGTGTAGTCCTTGCTCCCTCGGGATGATGGCGAATCGAGCAGGGGCTGCTTTGCCAATGGTCATCCAGGTGAGCCACTCTGGATTGTCACCTAGACCCAGCTCTGTACCCCTAGGGCCCCAGGTCCGACTTGACAAGGGAGTGAGTGCAACCCAACAAGATCCACTTTTCAGTTTGGACCCAAAAGTAGATGGCAGTGACCCCTCCCTGAGGTGCCTGGACCCTTACCTGCCATTGATCACGCTCTTCTTCTCCAGCCCACTGGGCAGGACCACGGTGACTGCCACCGTGCTGTTCCTCAAGTTCTCCTTCATGTGCAGCAGGTTCTGCTGAGGGCCGGGGGATGCGTCCCGGGAAGGCTTCTGTCCGCTGTGCACGTTCGGCGTGGCGGGCTTTCCTGGAGGAGGCGGGGCGCGAGCCTTCATCTTCCTCCTTCAACAGTGACAGCACAGAAGGACTGAATGAGGCGACAGCTTCCAACTGTGACCTTAATACCATCACCCCTGAGCACCCAGCAGCTTTCCAGGACTTTCTGTCATGACAAACCATTCTTTTTACTATTTCTCCCTCCTCAGCACAGCCATCTGAGGTAAATAACTGTTTTTAAAACCGATACATTGCCACAGTCTTCAACACTAACACAAAGGGGACAATTAAGAAAAACAAGAGAAGCATGCTTGAAAAGAAGTAGTGCTTACATGCACCCAAATGTTTATAGCAGCAATGTCCACAATAGCCAAACTATGGAAAGAACCTAGATGTCCATCAACAGATGAATGGACAAAGAAGATGTGGTGTGTGTGTGTGTATATATATATATATATATATGGAATACTATGCAGCCATCAAAAGAAACGAAATCTTGCCATTTGCAACAACATTGATGGAACTAGAGGGTATTATGCTGAGCGAAATAAGTCAATCAGAGAAAGAAAATTATCATATGATCTCTCCGATATGAGGAACTTGAGGGCCAGGGTGGGGGGTCGTGGGGGCTAGTAGGGAGGGAAAAATAATGAAACAAGATGGGATCGGGAAGGAGACAAACCATAAGAGACTCCTAATCTCACAAAACAAACTGACGGTTACTGGGAG
>LNAC01000366.1:774759-800425 GCA_002007465.1 Ailurus styani | reverse complement strand
GAAAAAAAAAAAAAAAAAAAAAGTAGTGCTTGAAAAAAAAAGGATCAGCCAAAACATGGGTTTGCTGCCAGGGAGTGGCATGCTCATCATTTTTACAGATGGAGGAATGGGCTGGTGTAGCAGAGTTTGTGTGGACCGGCCCTTTCCAAGCCTCTGAGTGGGTGCCAAGTCGCACCAAGCTAATGTTAACGTGGACGCCCCCCGTGGTCTGCCTCACTTGGCTTGGATCCCTGCCCAGCTCCGGATCCATGACCATGACCGGCTGAGGACCTGGAATCCGCAGACCCATGATGTTGGGGTCGTGCTGGGACAGCATCAGGGTGCATGAAATCAAGCAGAACGCCCCTCCCACCAACACCCTCCCACCGGCTCCCATGCACGCAGGGGATGGTGGGCAGCAAGGCACAGGACTGAGAGCATCATCACTCCTGGCTATACGCTGAATTCCCAGTTCACTTTGCAGGAGATTTGTGGACACACGATGGCCGGTCACCCGCTCTGACGAACACGAACATTTTGAGCAATTCCTGTGCCCTCCAGGTTATTCAGGAAGGCAAAGGACCTTACTTGATATATGTATTTTATTTTATATACACATTCGTCTCTGTCTACACGTATGTGTACATATATGTACATATAGGGACGTTTATGTGTACTTAGGGACCTTCTCTTACAGAAACCCTAGGTACTTCATAATAGCTAGTATTTACTCAGCACCAGGGCTCTGCTAATAATAACCTTAGGACGTTCACCTCATTCAATGCTCAAACTATTTGGCAGCTGAGAAAATTGCATGTCCAAGAGATTCGTAGCTCCCCCGAAGGCCCGTGGTTATGGTGTCAGAGCGGGGTGGAGAGCAGAGGTGCCTGACTCCCAGCGGCCGCTCCTGCCCACTTCGCCCTCCCACCTCCTGCCGCAAAGAGCTAACGTGCCTAAATTCTCCTGCAGAGCGATCTTCTTGGGGGCACTCTGGCCCAAAGGATCGGGCACGGTAATTCCATTTTTAGAAACTGGTCCCAAAGAAATAACCCCCCAATTATTGCCCCATGAGAAGTTCAAAGGTGCTCAGTACAACATAATTTACAATGGCCAACAAACACTAAAGAATCGAACGGCAAGTCAGTAAGAGATAATTTCAATAAACTATGGCACTTTAAAACAATGTTATACTGGTACGAGTTAAATACACTTCAAAAGTACATAATCTGATGTATTAAAATACTTGATTTAGGTTTTTTTAGAAAACAAATATTATATTAGAAAATTCCATTTTTAAGAGGATTATGCATTGTAGCAATAGATCATACAGTCCTCCGCTCTACCAGCTGAGCTATCGAAGGCTCCGC
Organism: Ailurus styani; assembly: GCA_002007465.1. NCBI lineage: Eukaryota > Metazoa > Chordata > Mammalia > Carnivora > Ailuridae > Ailurus > Ailurus styani. The sequence continues at coordinate 799,079 of LNAC01000366.1, read as the reverse complement.
TATAGCAATACATCATAAACGGTCTGAAAGACGCACAAAAGAATCTCTGGGATATGGGTCATATGACACTTTGATATTTTCACTTCTATGCATTTCCCAACTTTTCTATAATATCACCTATATATGTATGACTTGTAAAACGAAAGAGGTCACTTAAAATTGGGGGAGAAATAGCAAATGGGATTCAGAGCAGGCCACCAGCTCCCGCCACTCATGGCACTGGTTAACACAAGGATTCAGATCAGAGTGACCTTCTAGTCTCCTCCACTGTGATATGTTGGCATAGATTCATTCCCTTTTTTTCTCAGTAAAAAACCTTCCATCTGTGTCATCACTGTTATCATTTGTGCCTTATTCTTATCCCTTGCACACTTTCTTCCTTTTTAACCTACAGAAATGAAAATGAAGTAGTTGGCGTATGGCAGGGGGGGGGGCTCTATTTTATTAGTTCATCAACCCCCCAAAGACGCTCTGAGGAGGTGCTGCCATTATTCCTTCCTCATAGGACAGAAGTGTGGGCACATCTTGATAAGACTAGAAAGTGGCAGAACTAGCAATAAACCCCAAAGATTTCAAGCACCGCGTTCTCCAGCCCGTAATCAACAGATGCCACCCACTTTACAAACGGGGAAGTCGAGATAGGAGAAGTAGGTTCACTAGTCCTTCACTCGTCAATCTTGGGTCGAGGGCTAGCTGCTCAGGCTCCCAGAAGGCCACCTGCTATTCACCTTACCTCCCAAAGGTGCTTTCATTGGGGAAACAAAAGTGTTTATTTGTATCATTTTGGGGAAATGAATACAGTTGCCCCGGGAGTTCTCTGTTTATTTCTGGATACTAGTAAGCCTGGCCTGAACTCCTGAGTCAAACGGGAAGCAGCTCCTGATGCATTTATTCTTTCGGCCGGCACCACCACGGGAGCAGAAGCAGGGAGAGAGGGAGAAGAAATGACCAGTCCCCCCGCAGCGCTCCCCACATGAACAATCTCCCCAGCTCCCAGCCCAGCTCCCATCACTGACACCTGCACACGTGCAGCGTCTTCCCACGATCTAGCCTCCACCAGTGGATCCTGTGTCTCCTGGGATGCCCTCACTCCACACGCAGGAGATGAGCTCCGACCACGGGGGCCGTGTGTCTTCTCATACCCGACTCTGCACGGTGCACACCGACCCCACCCCCGTGCAGGAGCTACAGCCCCACAGCTGCCGGGACACCCAGAGAAGCCTTCTGTCCAGCACAGTGTTGTGTGTGTGTGTGTGCATGTGTGCATGTGCGGGTGTGCATGTGTGTGCATGCCTGCGCACGTGCATGTGTGTATGTGAATGTCCCTGTGCATGTGTCCACATGTATGTGTACGCTTGTCTGTGCATGTCTGTGCATGCTGGCACGTGTGCATGCATGTATGTGCCTGCACGCGTGCTCACACATGTGCATTGTGTGCATATGTGCATGTGTGTGCATATGTGTGCATGTGCGTGCGTGTGCATGGCGTGCATGCCTGTGTGTGTGCAAGTGCGCACGTCTGCATGTGTGGTCTAGCTTGTGTGTGTGGATGTGTGTGTGTGTGTGTGTGCATGTGTGCACATGTGTAGATCTGTCTGTGCATGCACATTGAAGTTAGCCAATGCTGAAAAAACTAGAACATTTCACATGACATGAATTTCTGGCTCCAGTAAGATCTGATAAGGCTCTGATCTCCTTCATAGCAAAAACCAGGTGCGTGCTTCCGTCTGGACTCTGTGACTTGATGCTGTCACACACCCGTCCTTTGCAGGGCTGTGGCTAATACCCAAAGCAATGGCACAGCCTGAAAATCAGAGGTCTCCCTTGACTCGGCGTCCTGAACCTGCCCCCACTCCTCCCCGACGTGCCTGGCAATGGATCTAATCTTCCCTGTTCGTGAAAACCCAGAATCATGTCCTCTTGCCTCTGCCACACCATACGCCCTGCCTCGTATGCTTTGCTCTCCTGAAAACACAGCTCAAAAGCACGTCTTCTGAGAAGCCTCTGGATGCTCTGTGCCTAAGGACATAAAGCTGAGATGCTGAGACCACTGGTCCCCTCCTGGCTGCACTCAGGAAGCCCGTGGGAAGCTTACCAAGTGCCCAAGTCCCAGCACAGAGCAGCCGAATCTGCATTACCTGAGAGCTGGTTAGGTTATTGGATCCCATTTCTCTAGAACAGAGCCTCCTTAACAGCAAAATGGCCTAAGGTTTTCATTGCAATTTCTGTATCATTTGACAAGAGCAAGTGACAGATTATAAATATATATGTTGATAATTTTGTAACTTTGTGTTTTTATTTTTCACAGAACAATTATTTGGAGGCGTGCCTGTGAGAAATTTCTGTCCACCCCAAAAATGGTGCCTATGGTGTGGACGGAGTCAAGGCCCCACTTCAGAAGCGGTGTGGGTCCGTGAGCACACAGACCCCAGGGGGAGAAAGCCGCTCCATTCCAGCCTGAGACACTGGACACACACCCGCCCCCACTGCTGTCCACCTCCCCGTGTGGAAATCTTGGCACCTCATGTCTTCAACTTCATTTAACATCCTGGATGGCAGCGGATGCTTTAATCTTTTTAAAAGATTTTATTTATTTATTTGAGAGAGAGAGAGAGAGAGAGAGAGAGAGAGAGAGAGAGAGAGTGCACACGCAGAAGCGGGAAGGGCAGAGGCAGAAGCAGACTCCCCGCTGAGCAGGGAGCCCGACGCGGGACTCGATCCCAGGACCCTGAGATCATGACCTGAGATGAAATCAGACGCTTAAACGACGGAGCCACCCCGGCGCCCCCACAGCAGATGCTTTATTAAGACTGTTCATATTCTCAACATTTAATGTACTGCCCTTCATATCTACAGGTATTTACCCAAACCTGTTGATGACAATGACGCTGGTGAAGGTGAAAACCATACAGGGTTCTCAGCCTACAAGGCACAGAGCAGACTTAGAAAATCTTGAGGCAAGAATGATCCTGAAGAAATCTGCAGAGATGCCCTTGAGCCGTCTGGAGAATGGCCAGGATTTGGAGATGGGAGAGGAGAGGAAGGGAGGGAAAAAGAAAAGAGCCCTAGCCAGGGAAAAGTATGTGCGGGAGAAGAGAAAAACAAAATGGCAGCGCCCATCCTAGGGGGGAAGACAGCATACGGGCTGCATCCACGCAGAGCACTGGAGGGCTGTGATTTCTCTCCACCACTTTTTCTCACTTGAATCCTTGTAACCTAAGGGAGACGATATACTGCTCTCATTTTGCTGGCTGGGGAACCCATGAGCACGTGGTTTCAAATAACGGTGTCCCACAGATATTTGGGAATTATCTTTCTCAAGGTCGCTGAGAAAGGGGAGGGAAGCAGAAGGTGGAATCCATAGCCCGTGGGGATCCCGGGTCCCCTGGGAGAGCCAGTGTAGGAGAAACCGCTAGGAGGCACGTGGGGGGAGCACTGATGGATGCAGCCGGATCGGTGAGCACCACCGGTTCTGGGGACATGCAGCCTGAAGGAGGGGCGGCCTGTGGGGACGGTGCACGGACAGTGCGGCCGTCAGTGGAAGACGGATGGGTCCGCAAGAGCAGAAGGACCCCACGCTGTTTGGGGTTCCAAGTCTCTGACTCCAGTGCAAGGGTCAAAGCAGCCCAACAGAGGACACTTTCTGGGAGGTGATGACCAGGTGGCTTTCGATGGCCTGGGTCTGGGATGACAGTGATATTTCCAAGCGGAAGCAAGTGTGGGCAGGGGAGAGGAGCCCGTGCATCAACTGAGGACATCTAGTCTCTGAATGCTGCAGGGGTCCCCTCTCGGGACTAAGTACCACTGCAGCACCAGCCACCAACAAGCCCCCAGCGGGATCCCGGACGTCTGCAGGTGTGTGTCTGCAGCAGGGAGAGGGTGGAGGGTGAGCCGAGGGACAGCGGCCGCCATGCGGCCTGATCTTGGCCTTCTCTTGGGTCGGCTGGCTGGTGGGTCTCAGTCTCAGACATCGTCCTGCGTGTCCCAGGTAAGCCATCAGGATCTGAGACACTGTGCATGGGCTTCTTCTTTCTGGATCTCAGTTCCTTTGGGGACACCGGGGGCTGGGCTGTAGGACACTTCCAAGTCTAGTATACTAAATCACAGAAAAATATGAAACCCAAACTACTGCTTTTACATGATAATTAGGATTAGGATGGCCACTATCCAAAAAAAAAAAGGAAAGAAAATAAGAAATGTTGTCAAGGATGTGGAGAAATTGGGACCCTTGGACTCTGTTGGCACGAAGGCAAACGGGTACAACCATGATGGAAAACAGTATGGGGGTGCCTCAAAAAAATAAAATCAGAGCCCCCATATTTCCTCTTTTGGGTCTGGGGACACCTTGGTGATTGCGCAGGTTTGGTTCCAGAACACCGCCAAACAACAGCCATCACAATAAAACCAGTCAAAGGAATTCTTTAGTTTCCAGTGTATATAAATGTAATGTTTATGCCATACTGCAGTGTTTATATGTGCAATAGCATGGCATCTAAAAGGACAGTNTTTGGTTCCAGAACACCGCCAAACAACAGCCATCACAATAAAACCAGTCAAAGGAATTCTTTGGTTTCCAGTGTATATAAATGTAATGTTTATACCATACTGCAGTGTTTATATGTGCAATAGCATGGCATCTAAAAGGACAGTGTGCACACCTTAATGTAAACATACTTTACTTGGGGCACATGGGTGGCTCAGTCGGTCAAGCATCCAACTCTCCATTTGGGTTCAGGTCATGACCTCGGGATTGTGAGCTTGAGCCCCATGTCAGGCTCCGTGCTCAGCAGAGAGTCTGCTCAAGATTCTCTCTCCCTCTCCCTCTGCCCCTCTACTGCTTGTGTACTCTCTCCCTCTCTCTAAATAAATAAATAAAATCTTTAATAAATAAAAATACTTAATTGCTAAGAAACGCTAGCCATCATCTGAGCTGTCAGGACGTCATAATCTTTTTGCTGGTGGAGGGTCTGCCTGGATGCTGATGGCTGCTGACTGATCAGGGTGGTGGTGGCTGAAGGATGGCGTGGCCGTGGCCATTTCTTAAAATAACACAACAGGGAACTCTGCTACATTGATTGGCTCTTGCTTTCACAAATGCTTTCGCTGTAGCATGTGATGCTGTTTGACGGCATCCTACCCATAGAACTTCTTCCAAAATTGGAGACCATCCTCTCAAACCCCTCCACTGCTGCTTTGTCTATCTCTGTAATAGTCTAAGACCTTGTTGTCCCTTCAAAAATCTTCACAGACTCTCCACAAGGACTGGATTCCATCGCATGAAACCACGGGCTTTGCTCGTCCATAAGAAGCAACCTCTCCATTGAAGTTTGATCCTGAGATGCAGCAAATCAGTCCCATCTTCAGGCACCAGCTCTAGTTCTAGTTCTCTTGCTGTTTCTACTACATCTTGAGTTACTTCCTCCAATAAAATCTTAAGCCTTTCAAAGTCATCCATGATGGCTGGAATCAACTTCCTCCAAACTCCTGCTCATGTTGATATCTTGATCTCTTCCCATGAATCACGAATGTTCCTAATGGCATCTAGAGTGGTGAATCCTTTCCAGAAGGTTTTCGATTGACTTTGCCCAGATGGATCACTATCTGGGGCAGCTAGAGCCTTAGTAAATCTATTTCTTAAATAGTAGGACTTGAAGTCAAAATTACTGCTTGATCCATGGGATATGGAACGGATGTTGTGTTGCAGTCATGAAAACATTTATCTCAGTGTTCATCTGCATCAGAGTTCTTGGGAAATCAGGTATATTATCAGTGAGCAGTCATAGTTTGAAAGGAACCTTTTTTCTGCAGTAGGTCTCAGCAGTGAGGTTAAAAGATCCAGTAAAACATGTTGTAAACAGATGTGCCATCACTCAGGGTTTATGGTTTTATTTATAGAGCACAAGCAGAGTAGATTTAGCACAAATTTTAAGGGCCTTAAGATTTTCAGAATGGTCAATGAGGATTAGCTTCAACTTCTAGTCACCAGCTGTATTAGCCCCTGACCAGAGAATCAGCCTCTCCTGTGAAGCCAGACACTGACTTCTCTCTAGCTATGAAATCCTAGATGGCACTGTCTCCAACAGAAGGCTGTTTCTTCTACATCCATTTAGCATCTTCATTAATTCCCTCAGCCAGATCTTCTGACGACTTGCTGCAGCTTCTCCATCAGCCCCCGCTGCTCCCCCGTGAGATGCTTCTTTCCTTGAACTTCACGAACTAACTTCTGCTAACCTCAGACTTTTCATCGGCAGCTTCCTCACCTCTCAGCCTTCATAGAACGGAAGAGACCCGGCCTTGGTCTGGATGGGGCTTTGACTGAAGGGAATGCTGAGGCTGCTTTGATCTTTTTTTTTTTTTATCTTGTTATTCTTTGCCCCAGGGGTACAGGTCTGTGAATCATCAGGCTTACACCTTTCACAGCATTCACCATAGCACAAACCCTCCCCAGTGTCCACAACCCATCCACCCTATCCCTGCCCTCCCACCCCCAGGAACCCTCGGTTTGTTTTGTGAGATTAGGAGTCTCTTAGGGTTTGTCTCCTTCCCAATCTGCTTTGATCTTCTTTCCAGACCTTCAGAACTTCCTCCATATCTGCAATAAGGCTCTTTTGCTTTCTTATCATTTATGTGTTTGCTGGAAGAGCGCTTCGAATTTCCTGCAAGAGCTGTTCCTCTGTGTTCACAACTTGGCTCATCAGTTGTCACAAGAGATCTTGCTCTCAGCCTCTCTTGGCTTTCAACATGCCTTCCTCACCGAACTTAATCATTTCTAGCTTTTGAAGAAAACAGAGACGTGGGGCTCTTCCTTTCACTTGAACCTGTAGAGGCCATTACAGGATTATTGACTGGCCTCGTTTCAACACTGTTTTGTCTCAGGGAATAGGGACGCCCGAGGAGAGGGAGACAGACGTGAACAGTGGTCTGTGAAGCAGTCAGAACACACACGACATTGATCAATGAAATTCACTGTCCTCGATGGGCACGGTTTGTGGTGCCCCAAAGCAACTACCACAGCAACATCGAAGATCACTGATCATAGATCACCCAGACAACTGTAATAATAATGTTAAATTTTAAAATATTGTGAGAATTACCAAGATGGGACACAGAGACACAAAGTGAGCAGATGCTGTTGGAAAAAATGGCACCGAGAGACTTTCTGGATGCAGGGTTGCCACGCACCTAACAGTGATAAAAAGTGCAGTGTCTGTTCAGTGCAACAACGCCAAACACGATAAAAGAACGCATGTCTGTCTACACCCAAAAGAACTGAAAGCAGAGACTTGAAAAGATCCCCCCAGGTTCATGGCGGCATTATTCACAATCGTCAAAAGGTGGAAGCCACCCAAACACTGATCACGGATGAATAAGCAAAACGTGGTAAGTACACATTCTGGAATATTCTCCAGCCTTAAAGAGGAAACAAATTCTGAAGCATGCTACAATACAGAGGAATCTCGAGGACATTATACTAAGTGAATAAGCCAGAGACGAAAAGACAAATACCGTGTGATTTCCCTTACTTGGGGTTCCTACAGCCACCCGACTGAGTGAGACCAACGATGGAAAGGAGGGGGCCAGGGCTGGGGGCGGCCTGGACGGAAAGTTTTGTGTAATGGGTTTAACAGAGTGTTTGTCAACCGGAGCTTCAGTTGTGCAAGATGAAGAGTTCAGGCAATTAGCTGCATGACAACATGAGTGTGTGGAAGGCTACCGACCACACGCTGAGAAATGGTTAGCATGGTCAATTTCACGTTACATATATTTCATTACCACTGAATCACAGTAATTTCACCCTAATAAAATTAGATGTTCATTCTGATAATGCTATCAGTTCTAGCATGTCAGGCAGTCTTTCTGTCAGGTCTGTCTTCTGTCCCTCCCTAGGCTCCTTCCTAGGGTCCCCTCAGTCCTCACCCCTGCTCTGCAGCACGCGAGGAGCTTCTTTTGCTGAGCACGCTGTGGGGAGAAGGTGGATGCACCTCCTGCCAAGGGCGGAGGGAGGCCAAGGGCCCCTGAGAACAAACGGGGTGGTGAGGCTGGACCCCCCAGGGGAGGGGCCGTCAGCAGCAGGTCCCGAGGGTGGACGTGGGTTGCTGGATTAAGCTTCACTGTGCACGAGGGCACAGTGATGGGGCCCCCTCGGCCTCCCTCTGGAGCCCTCCTCCACGCAAGGAGCACCCCACAGTACCGGGGTTTGCACTGGTCTTTTCGAGGACGTAACTGTCAGTTCAAGAGCAGAAACTGCCCGGGTGGACAGACACCCCAAGCTCCGCTGAACGTGAGCACTGTCGGCACATAACACGGTCACGGCGACACTGGCTTTCCTCCACCTGGGAAGGACGGCCGCTGCTCCCCTGGACCCGAGCAACTGCACTCGGTCCTCAGAGGTCGTCGCACGGCCAAGCCAGGGGCTCCCTTCCAGAAAGTCCATGCAGGTGCCGTGGAGCCGGGGTCTGCCTGACCCGAAAGAGCACATGGGCAATAAAAAGGGCAGGGCCGCTCCTGGGCGCACCCTGGGCAGGTGACCCAGCTGGTGACCCTGCCTTCCTTCTCCGCACTGTCAGGGACAAGCAGGGCTGGTCCCACGTACCTCGGGGACTGAGTCACTGAGCAAGCACACCCCCCGCCCCCGTGCTCCCTCCAGGGATAAGACTGGGTGTGCCCAGCAGAAACTATAAAACAACATAATATGTATAAAAACATCTCTGGCATTTCAAAGGTCATCAATCAGAACAGCGGATGGTGTTTGCTGCAGCCCACCCCGTATTTCCTGTCTAAATTTCAGGGCCATGCTTGGAGTTTCCGCGTCGGCTGGGACGCGGCCAGCTGGTGTCTTCTTCCCAGCACTCCTCCTCAGGCAACAGAACGCTGAGCTCTGTCCCTCGACGCGAGGCCATCCAGGATGCCGTGGACTGCTCGTCTGGCAGCACCTGGGCCCAGGGAGTGCAAATTCCAGGGCCGGGGTCCAGGCGGCTGCCTTAAAACCTAACCCCACGGGCGCCCGGCCAGGCTGGGGGAGCCCGGGGCAGGCAGGGCCCGCAGCCTGCAAAGGGAAAGTCCCCACGGCTCTCTACTCTAACTTCCCCAGAGCAGAGTCCAAAGGGCTCTCTGCTTTAGGTTTGTTTGGTTTTTTTTTCTGCCCCATGCCTCAAGCACTTTCTCAGTGTCCACGGCCAGGGGACACTGAAGTCAATGGTCATGCTGATGTCGGCTGACCCGTCTGCCAAGCCTGCATGACAGATGCCCATTTAGCATCCAGCTGCCCGGCAGGAGGCAGGGCGAACTGTATCTGCCTAAAGGGAATTTCAGAGACAAAGCCGGCACACCCCCCCTCCTGCTTAGGATCCACTGTGAAGCCAAAGCTCGGGTGTACTGGGTCTGTTTTCGCCCCAGGCAGAAGGGGGTTGCCACTCTCTGCCCAAGACTCTTCCAAAGCAGGAAGTTTGATTCCTCCTAAAAGATTCTGAGACTTAGAAACCAGCCGTCTTGATTCTCAGGGTCACTTTGCGGCCCCTGCCTGCCTGATCTCTCCTGCCGGCAGCTGGACAAGGCCTCGGGCTCATCCCCCGGGAGGGAGCAGCCTGGGGGCGGGTGGGGAGTCCTAGGAGAGCCCCAGGCAGCTGAGTCAGTGCAGACTCCCGGCCTCTCCCCGACCTCATTAATTGGGACTCTGCGTTTGTCATGCTCCCAGTGATTCTGGGCACAGTACTGTTTGGGAGGAAGCGTCAGAGAAAAGGGTACATTTCCAACAGGATTTTAATAATGATGCCATGGAACATTATTTTTGCACACTTATTTAACTTGTCCCATGGGGGCACCTGGGTGGCTCAGTCGTGTAAGCATCTGCCTCCCGCTCAGGTCAGCATCTCAGGGACCTGGGACAGAGTCCTGCATCGGGTTCCCTGCTCAGCGGGGAGCCTGCTTTTCCCTCTCCCTCTGCTCATGCTTTCTCTCTCTCTCTATCATATAAATAAATAATGTCTTTAAAAAAAACCCAAAAAACAAACTTGTCCTGTGAGCCAGTGCCAAGTGTGTCTGAGAAGATCATCACCACTAAGCAAACGTGGTCGGGCCCATCATGTCCCAGGACCATTCCAAGACGGACGATACCAGATCTCAGTCGCCCTCCACAAGCTCAGAGTCTCCAAGGGCCGACCGAGATTATCAGGCGATAGCACAGGGAAGTACAGGAAGAGTGAAGGACAGCCCCTGCCACTCAAGGGTTACAAAGGACTCTCGATTTAAGCTGGGCTTGGGAAGAGACCTGCAAGCCGTGGAAAGAAAAGTCGGTCAGAGGTGGCCAGCACGGGGCAGGCCTGAGGCTGCTTCCAGCAAGGACATGCGAGGGAGGCAGGGGGCTGAGCATGGACTGGATCATGGAGGACCTTGTTCATCTCCTACAAATGGCACTGCGAACGCCAAAACAGTGCCTGCTCTCGGGGAGTATGCATACTCGCACAAGTGCACCTGCACACTCGCACAAGTGCACCTGCGCACACGCAGAATCGCACACGCGCATCCTAACCATTACAGAAGGCAAGCTCGGAAGCCAGGCCAATTCGAGGCCGTGGACCATCGAATCCAAAGCAGAGACGTGGGGTCGCAGGAGCAACAGGAGAGGGACTGGGTTAGAAAGAAGAAGGGAAATGAGAGCACGTTCTAGAAAAGCATGTGCTCCAACTGGGGGTAAGGCATGGTGGGTCTGGTAGGAGAAGCTAGGGAGAAACGAGCCTGGAAGAGAGCGCCCCCCCCCCACCCCGGTGGAAAGCCCCAAAGGTGAGGTACTCAGGGGCAGTGGGGCTGCCAGCCCCGGAGGACGAGCCCGTGGGCAGCCAACCCCTGCCCACCCAGCAACCTCAACTGGAGTCTTGGGGTGGACGGTGCCCGCCTTGCCCAGCGGGCCCGGTGGGCCAAGCTGGTAGAGAGACAGAGGAGGGCTCCAAGTGGAGTGGCCGTGTGGGAGGGGATGGGGCACGTGCTTTCCCAGGATCGCACAGTCCCGGTCACCCATGCTCCCTTGGCTGGGACTCCAGTCAGCACACCGCGCGGGTGAGCGAGGACCAGGCAGGTGCCTCTCAAGCACTGCAGAAATCATCCAATATCACGGCTCTGATGGTGCTGGTTTCAGAGCTGCCCACTTGGGTACACAGCAGGCTAGGAGGTGCTAGCTGCCTAAGCCACGGCTTTTCCCACTGAAGGCGCTCAAGGCTTAGTGCGGGGCTCACAAACACTCCGGGGCTCTCTGCCCATGAGGCCTGAGCTTGAGTTTCCGTGTAGACTGAACCGGGTAACAGAAGTAAGGTGACTGGCTCCGGACCTGGCAAGGAGTAGGTGCTCAGAACAGGTCTCCGGTCTTTACATTCTCTCTTGGGCTGGAAGAGAGTATGTGACCCACGGAGAAATCTGAAACAGACTTGGGACGGTGCGAAGTTCACTCACAGCAGAATGGTGCACCTGCGCAGCATGGAAATTTCATCAAGCCAAATGTGCTTGAGTGCGCCTGCTCAGTTCTTTAAAACAGCGTTCTAAAATAATTATAGAATTCTTAAGTAAAAGTGTTGTGCAAGAAACCTCATCTTTAAAATACATTTTCCTTTAAACCAGAGTTTATGAATCCTTAAAGATCTACAAATGGGGTCATTGGCAGCCTAAAGGATAAAAGATTTTTTTTAACATGTGCAAGACTACACACACACACACACACACACACACACACACACACACACACACACACACATTTTTTTTAATTAGGAGCTTTTCCCGCATGGGGTCATCTGCATGGTACTCACGGCCACACGAGGTGGGACAGTATCAGTTCGAGGTGGGGGGCTGGGACCACGCCTGCAGCACAGACTGAATAATGTCCCCTGCCCCATGAGGGTCAAGGGATCCCTGGTGGTCCAAACCCAGAGGTCCTGCACTGCTTCAGAACTAACCATGCTTGTCCTCTGTTGCCCAAAGATGTGATGAGGAGGTCCTGCCCTTTTAATTATCCATGTGGTACTAAAAAAACAATGATGAATATTTGATTTAACCATTTTGCAGTATCGTGTTTGCCTGCATTATCAAACAGGTTTGTCATATTAATGGGATCTTGTTATCTGCATTAAAAAGCAACCAGAGCAATGCCTGGGTGGCTCAGTTGGTTGAGTGCCTGACCCTTGGTTTAGGCTCAGGTTGTGACCTCAGGATCATGAGACTGAGCCCCACGTTGGGCTCCACGCTCAGTGTGGAGTCTGCTTTGGATTCTCTCTCCCTCTCCCTCTCCCTCTGCCCTCCCTGCTCCGTGCTCTCTCTCAAATAAATAAATAAAAATAAATAAATCTTAAAAAAAACAAGCAACCACGGTGCCGATGGCATTGATGTAAATGATGGTCATTATCTTAAAGTCAAAAGATTAATGTGCACAGTAGGAAACTGACCAACAAAGACTTAATTTTTTACATGTCACACTGAATGCTGGTGATCTCAGTCAAGTGTCAGGGAGTGGAGGGTCATGATTCAGAGTGAGGGCCACGTGGCTACATGGCAGGCAGCCTTGGATCAAAGCCTGACTCTGTCGTTCACTAGCTGTGTGCTCTCAGCAACTGATGGAACCCTGTGCCTCAGTTTCCTTATCTGGACAACAGGAACAACCCTGTAGGATTGTCATGATGATCTGATGTAATGATGCTTATGAGCACAGACACTGGCTAACACTCAAGTTCATATTAAGCATTAGCGACTAGCAACTTTGTTAATGTGACTTTTGTGCTTTATTCTGTGTGATCTGTATAATCTATTTTCATTTTACAGTTGTAAAAGGAGCATACTGACCTAGCTTCCCGCTGGTAGGTATTTAAAAAAACTGAATATATTTAATTAAAGAAAAGAGGTCACAGTCATTGTTTTGGGAAAGTAGCAAGATTTTCTTACAGTGTATGCAAAAATAAACTCAAAATGGATTGAAGACCTAAATGTGAAGCCTGAAACCATAAACCCGCTGAAAGAAAACAAAGGCAGTAATCTTTTGGACATCGGCCTTAGAAATATTTTTCTGGATATGTCTCCTCAGGCAAGGGAAACAAAAGCAAAAATAAACTATTGGGACTTGATCACAATAAAAAGCTCTTCCACAGCAAAGGAAACCATCGACAAAATGAAAGGCAACCTACGAAATGGGAGAAGATATTTGCAAATGATACATCCAATAAGGGGCTCATATCCAAAGTATATAAAGAATTTACACAACTCTAATGCCAAAAAAACAAACAATCCCATCAAAAAATTGGGCAGAAGACCTGAACACATATTATTCCAAAGAAGACCTCCAGATGGCCAACAAACACATGAAGATGCTCAACATCATGCATCATCAGGGAAATGCAAATCAAACCACAATGAGATGTCATCCTACACTTGTCAGAATGGCTAAGATCATGAAAAACAAAACAGGTGTTGGTGAGGATGCGGAGAAAAAGGAACCCTTGTGCACTCTTGGTGGGAATGCAAACTGGCGTAGCCACTTTGGAAAACAGTACGGACTTTTGTCAAAAAATTCAAAATAGAAATATTTTTAGTGGCATCTAGTAGACACTAGGTGGCAAATATGGTGTCCAGTACAAGTTGCTTGATGTGTAAGGAGTGTTCCGGTTGAAAGCGGATTACAACCGGCTAGGCTACACACACTTACGCTCTTGCACTCAGCTGTCCGTGAGGCCAGTCCCACACGTGCAGGACAGGCCCTACATCCCCTCCGCCGAGCCCTGCTGACCCAGCCAGCACCTTTGCCATGATGCTGGGCCTTCATCTTCAGCACGGTTTTCTTACATATGAAGGAGAAGGGGCGGACTGTGGGGGCAGAGCCCTGTGACTCCTTAAAACGGTGGTGGTTATGTAGGATTGGGTCTACCTCTTATGGAAGTTGTTTTTTGTTTTCTTTTCTTTTTTCTTTCCTTTTCTTTCTCTCTCTCTCTTCCTTCCTTCCTCTCCCTCCCTCCCTTCCTTTCTCTGTCTCTCTCTTTCACTGTTTCTTTCCTTTCTCCTTCTGCCATGGGACAGTGGCACAGCCTTATCTCAGTGGGAGATACAGCATTGAGTGCCAAGGGATTGGGGGTTGGGGAATGATTTTTATGTGAGTTTTTCCGCCAAATGCTAAGTTGCAAATGCATTTTTCACATGTGGTCACTCTCCTTTCTAAGATAAACATTGCCCTCCAACTTCAAGGAAAAAAACAAGTGCCATAGTGCTACCTAGTAATTCCACCACTGGATGTTTAACCAAAGAAAATGAAAACACTAATTCAAAAAGATCTCTGAACCCCTATGTTTACTGCAGCATTATCTACAATAGCCAAGATATGGAAACAATCCAAGTACCCGCTGATAAAGAAGCTGTGGAATGTACAATGGAATATGACTCCGCCATAAAAAAGAATAAGATTCTGCCAATTGCAACAGCATGGATGGATCTAGAGGGTATACAGCTAAGTGAAATAAGTCAGACAAACACAAATATCAGATGATTTAATTTATATGTGCAATCTAAACAACAAAAGAAATGAGCCAAGAAAAACAGAAGCAGACTCATACACACAGAGAACAAAGCGGTGGATGCCAGAGGGGAGGCGGCTGGGGGGATGGGTAGAATAGGTAAAGTGGAGTAAGAAGTACAAACCTCCAGTTATAAAATGAGTAAGTCAGAGGGAGGGCAAGTAGAGCATAGGGAATGCAGTCAATAGTACTGTAATAACATCGTAAGGTGACAGATGGTGACCACACTTACTGTGGTGAGCACAGAGTAATGCATACAATTGTCTAATTACTATGTTGTAAAATGAAAGTAATATAACATCGTGGGTCGACCATACTTCAATAAAAAATAAAATACAATAAAATATTTAAGAAAATGGGTCCCTACCCTATCAATTCTGAGACAGGCAGGCAGACTGGAGTCCCAGGATTCATCAGGGGTTTGCTACTGCTCATCCACGCTATCTTAGAAAATCTCCAACTGGAGGGGCTAAACAGGAGCGGGCCAGGCAGGACAGCCATCACCCCACCGATGACCAGGAGTGACCAGGCCACGCTGAGTCTCAAAATCTGATTGTGTGTGTGGAGAGAAGGCCCTTCACGTCCTAGCACCTTCTAAGGAAGGAGTGCGTGGTGCCTGCCCCACCCGAGCCCCTCTCCACTCCCCGAATCCTACCCTGGTGGCCCATCTGACCTCAGACTGGGCGGGTCAAGTCTATCTTCAAGAAGAGAGTTCTATCTTCAAAAATAAGAGGATGCCCTGGTCTTGGGTCATGGTCACAGTGACAGCTGAGATTTTAAGAACATTCTAGAGCTTTCTGGGACATGCCTGCATAAGTGATGGATGCACAGCTCTGACCAGAGCTAGATGTTCCTCTCAGAACCCATCTTATGGAGAGAAGCAGGAGCCTCTCTCTCCCGTCCCGTCCTTTGCAGAGAGGCACTGGTGTCACCTGTGTGGCCAATCACATCACACAGGGGCCCATCAGGCCCCTGGTGCTGCTCTTCCAGTGCCGGTCCCTTCCCCTGTGACTCCCTCTCCACTGCTCTTCCAGCACCGGTCCCCTCCCCTGTGACTCCCTCTCCACTGCTCTTCCAGCACTGGTCCCTTCCCCTGTGACTCCCTCTCCACCGCTCTTCCAGCACTGGTCCCTTCCCCTGTGACTCCCTCTCCACTGCTCTTCCAGCACCGGTCCCTTCCCCTGTGCCTCCCTCTGTCCACTCAGAAACCACACCCTGAGACTTGGATTTCAGAGTGGGGCCTGAAATTCGGGGTCATGCTCCATAAGAGTCTTTAAAAGGGTTGGCATGACCAAAGAATTAACCGGTTTTCTTTTGTAAATGTGTTTTATCTAGTGGATAGAGTTTCCCTTCTGCAAGACACATCTACAGTTTTCTAAAGAAATTCAATGGAAGTTTAAGCATATCAAGTGCTTGGTATGTGAAGTCCAGGCAAACCGTGGGCCTTCTTCTGGCACCACGACATCCTTCCATTTATCCTTCCAGGGAAAATAAAACTCCAGAACAAAGTGAAAGAAAGACATCTGATCCCAATAGCAGATGCCAGGAATAAACTGATTTGGTTGTTAGAAAAGAGGGGGGAAGATACCGTGGAGGCAGATGGGATGGGAAAGTGGTCTTCAAAGCTCTTCTCAATAATCCAGCAAAGCGCTGAGTGGGGAGGTGTGTCCTCCCTCTCCACCCAGGCCAGGAGCAAGGGAAGGGAGGGACACTGCTAGCAAAGGGACTCATCTTTCAACTGGGACTCAGAAAGAGCTACTTCAGAGGGCTCTGGAGTGGTTTCGATGGAATCCCCATTAGAAGCAGGATGCCGCTCATTAGGACAAAATCCCCTCATCCCCACCTGAGGTCCACAGGCTCCATCCCACCTCTCACCCTCACTTCCTGCTGAGAGATTCTGCATTCCTGCTCACTCTACATCAAGTCCCTTCAGCGCTTTGCTTTGTACTTAGAATAAAGTAGAGCACCTTGGCATGGCCTCGAAGGCCCGAGCCTTCCCACCTCGACGCCCCAGCAGCCTCAGCCCTGCCACCTGCCATGTCCCAACGGCGCCTTTTCCTCCATCCCTGCAATAAGCAAGCTCTCCCCTGCTGAGGACTTGCACATGCTGTTCCCCCTGCTGGGGTGACCTTCCCTCTCCTCGGCTCCTTTCCACCCCCCGTGACCCACACTGACAAGTGCACTCCCTAAGAGGCCATCCCCCGATTCCTAACGAGGCCCTGTCATTCTCCAGCAGGGTCTTGGTTCCTTCTCTAGTGCTTCTGACCTGCACTCACAGGTCTTTGCTGAGCTGTTTAGGACCAGCCACGACTCTAGACTCCCACTCCAAGGGAACAGGGGTCAAGACTTTTTGCTGTTCATCAGCAGACACAGTCGCTCAGCAACTACTCGCTGTATGAGTGAGTGACTTGTAGCTGCTGGGATTCAGCTGCCATGCCATTGGCCAAGTTTGCCAAAAACGAAGACAAGGTGAACGTCCAGATGCCCAGAGGACAGCAGACAGTGCTGAAGGCACCTAGGGCTGATTAGGAAGCCCCCCTCCACCCAACGGCCAGGAACCGGCTCTCATGGCTCTAAGGACACTATTCAAGCGGTTCTTAGCTCCCAGTTTCTGAACACTTAGGAGCCAGCCAAGTACTCTACGTGTGCTTGCTTCTCCCAGCAGCCTCACATGACGGGTAGATGCTCCCCATTTTACGTACAGGAAGACTGAGGCTGCCAGAGGGTGAGTAACTTCCATGGCTGGAAGACTGGAATGCCGGCTGAGTCTCAGACACCACTCAGGCCGTGCCCCTGCCCTTCAGTTATTTCCTGCGGGGTATCTGGCAGGTTGATGTTGAGCTGTCTAGACACTGTGCCCGGTGCTAGAACACTGGTGTCCTGCGGGGGTAGCCATCATGAGAGGGGCAGATCAGGAAGCAGCCCTTTGGTGAAGTTTCTGGCACAATCATAGATACAAGCTGTCTGCTGCAATGTGGGGTCTGGACAAGTCTTGTTTCTAAGTACAGTTAGAGCCCCGTCTTGTTTCTAGGTAGAGTTAGAGCCCCTGAGAATTTCATTTGGGGTTCCAGGTTTCTTATAGATCCCACAAATCACAGGGACCATGTTCAGAACCCTCAGGGCCCAGAGGAAGGGGCAGAGTCAAAGAAAAGGGAAGGACCTTCCCAGGGCTGATGTCCAGAGCTGGGACAGCTCCTGTGTCAGAGGACCTCAGGGTTCTCAATATCTCTAGGGTTGGGGACTCCTTAGAAGGATCCACGAAGGCTATCCGTCCTCTCTCCAGGCAAGATGAACCTTCACATGCACACGAGCTCCGCAGACCGCTGTGAGTGACCAGGGACCCCGGGTTAGAGCCGCTGTAATAATTTCCCTCAGAGTCAGGCACCTCCCAGGATCAGGGCAACATTCCCTCTAAGACAACAACTCCTTCTAATAAAGGAGAAACGAGGAACGGCCCCCAGATGCTTTACTCTACCAGCTCTGCCTTTATAGATAAAACCCAACACAAGAGGAACATTCACCAGGGGATGCAGATGAGTGACATGGGCTGAAAGATACGCATTTATGAAACTCTCAAGTTAAGAAGCCACCTCCAAGCTGCCACTTACAGATGAAGACAGTAATGCCACACAATTCTAGTAAACCAGGGGGCAATGCCTGTCCTCAGGAAAACACCACATTTTGGAGCAACGCAGACCCCGTATTTTGGAAGTTTGCCCCAGAACACAGTTGTACAGCTGTAAGCCATCTACCAGTCCCGTGACATGCTCTGGAGTCAGGAAGACGTAAGTTCTGATCTAACAAAGATACTCCCAAGCTGTGTGAACTCCAACAAGTGACTTCATGTGGGTAGGTTCATGGCACCTGCAAGCCTCAGTCTCCCCTAGAGCTGACCAAAGAGCACTTTCAACAATCATCTGGCACAGCTGACATAAGGGTTACATGTTTCTCGTGCTACATGTACACGTGCCGCATGGCTATGTAGGCCGTGCTTACGGAGTGGTAGCTGCTACAGACACTTTTATTGTTATTAGCAGGTTTATTGTTGGGGACAAAAACCCCAAAAAGCCGGCCTCCTGTCTCCATGAGGGTAGACTGGAAGCTGGCTCCTCTGGGTGCCTCCAAAAGGCTCGTTTGTGCAACAAACGCATTCAAAAACGACTGAGAAACCCTACTCACAACATTATGTCTCCACTTTGACCCAGGTTTGGGGAAGCTTTCAGTAATTCAACATGAAAAGATTAGCTTCCTTGATAGGGTTCTCAAAGACATAATGACAAAAGGTATCCATAACACTCACCAGACTACACTCCGGGCCTGCATATGTGGGAACGCGGGTATCTCTGCACACATCGAGCCAACATTCAAAGAGAAGCACAGGAGAGCCGGGTCCCACAGCATTCCCCAACTCCCGGGCAGTTAGGAGAGCTCCGGAGGTGTGGATCACTTAACCATCGGCAAAGGCTCCACGATGAAGCTGAGTAGAACGGCTCCTGCTCCAGCCATCAGATAAAACAAGAGTCACTGCACTGTCGAACAGTACAGCAAAAGGATCTCTCCTTCCAAATAAGAGGCAGTGCTCCTTTCCTGAGGTTGGAACATTCTTATCAAATGAAATGAAATAGACGAGAGAAGACTTACTGATTGCCAAACCACCTGGCAATGTTTGCACACACCCCAAGCAGTTCCCTGCCCCCGTCTGGAGCAGCCTGGTTTGCCCCCCTACAAGGAGAGCAGAGGGGTCTCCAGGCTGGGCTAAGGCAGGCCCAGGAGATGAAGGAGCTTCCCTGGACTGGGAGATGGAGGCGAGGCAGTGCCGTGAAAACAAGCAGAGGCCTCTGATCCGACCCAGCCTAGTGACTTATTAATAAAGGTGCTACCCGATGCAGGGCTTCTTCCCAAGCAAGCCTGCACATGGGTGACTGCACTCGCTGAGACGCTCCCTGCTGTGTGCACCACCAGCGACCAGACTCACAAGATGCCTTCGTTTACTTGGTCAAAGTCACAGACCTTCTAACCTCGGAATATAAAAAGTTAAAAGGAGGAGCTACTAGGGAGAGGAGCAGAGTTTCCTCCACACGAATGAGGATGCCTGGCGGCAACCTGCTTCTTTCTTACAAAGCGCACACACCACCTTCTCAGACTGGGCCCATATGGGCAACGCAGGAGTTCAGTTGGGGGAGAAAAAACCTGGTAATTCTTCAAGAGTCAAGTCAGACCTTTTCCGTCGCTGCCCACCTTGCGCAACCAAACATTTGCTGAACTTATAGAAAGCAATTCTTGCCACCTAAAGGCATGATTCAGCACCTTCTTTTCCTAAAGAGTGTTTATTTTTCTTTTCTTCCCTCCAAAACAACCACGTGACAACAAGCTCATTGTTTTCTGGCAGCCAGTCTTGCAGTAGTGTGGTTTTTCAAGCTCGAAACCCATATTCGGTTTCTACCAAATACCACTGTCCCAGGATTACAAACAAGGTTGCCAAACAGATAAAGTGTGCAGGCAGACATGCCTCGGAGCCCAGCGTGCTCCAGTTCCCAACAGAGCCGAGGGCCTGGGGTCCCAGTGAAAGCACAGACGGCCTGAGTTGAGAGGATGTGGTGGCCAGGGCAACACCTTCCCCCTTTGGCCCCTGAGTCTGCTCTGTGTCACCTGAGCTACCTGCTTCCCTGGCCAGCAGCCTCCAGAGATCTGGTCAACCTCCCTCTCTGGCCGGGGAGACAGGGCCAGTCTAGCACAGCCCCCTGAAGGAGGCGAGGAGTTTGTTCCCCCCCAACTACCCCTTGGTTAGATGCCAGCTTCACTGCACAGAGCCCACACCCCACCCAGCCACCACCGCACCCCCACAACCCCAGAGACTGTGTAAGTCTGCTGGTTTCTAGGATATTACAAGCCGAATGAAGAGCTCCTCTGGGCAAAGCTGCT
Source organism: Ailurus styani (assembly GCA_002007465.1). Lineage (NCBI taxonomy): Eukaryota > Metazoa > Chordata > Mammalia > Carnivora > Ailuridae > Ailurus > Ailurus styani. The sequence goes on along the minus strand of LNAC01000366.1, from coordinate 778,623 downwards.
CAATGACTCCCCTTTCACTTGGAGGCTCCACTATTCTTCAAGCCTTCCATCTCCTCCTACTCCACTTCCTTCTCTGCTCCCCCCTCTCTCCCCTTCCTCCCCCACCACTTCCATCCCCTCCTCCAATGTCTGTGCCAAGCTGGTTCCAACTCTGCCAGGTTCCACCCAATCTCCTCCTTCCCACCCTCCCTGCTCCACCATACTCAGCCCGAGGTCTTCTCTCCGCTGGAGAGAATCAGAATCTCCTCCGCCTCCTGACACACCCCTTCTGAGTCCCCACGTCCACAGGCTAGGAAGACTCTTCCTCAAGGAAACCCCCTTCAACCATGGCTCTGCTGCAAGCCCCCAAGTGTTCCCCACTGGCCACTGCATAATGCCAAACTTCCCTGCCTGAGATGCTTTATCCCAATGCTGTTTCCACTGTGACCCCACATCTCCCAGCTGTGGTGACCAGAACCTTGGTGCTCCACCCACAGAAGGGACTGTCTCCCCTCCGTCCTGTCTCCAGCTGTCAATCCTCTGCCAGTTCCGTCTGTGAACCCTTCATCACATCTCAGCACCACCGCCAAACAGCAAAGACCCTACACAGTGCAGTCAACCACGTGCAGCCTCCACTTTCCCCTCCATGTGATGGGGATAATATTTATGCCTTCTCCATGGGATCATGTCAAAGTTAAGTGATCTCACTCTTCTCAGATCCATGGAAAGTGCCTGGCATCTGAGCCTTCAGCTAGCAACTACTGTGACACAGTGTGCAATGGGACCATCATGTTCTCACATATCTGTGAAGCCATAAAGCCAAGAATCCCATACTCCAGATCCTAGAAGTGCCCCATCGGGTCCTTGCCTGGAGGGATCCCACCTGCTGTCCATCCCCACGCTAGCACAGTAAGGAGAGGGCCAGCATGTCAGGCTAGTGGGGACATCATGGTGCCCTACCCCTCATCTGGTGCTTCTCTGTCCTCCCCCAAGCCAGCCAGGGGCCTCCCGGAGGGCCACACCAGAGCTAGACTGGACTGGAGGCCAGCAGAATCAGAGCTGCGGAATGGCAGGCCCGGGGCTGTGTGGGAGGGCCATGATGTGGGTCCCTGGGGCTGGGGCAAGTTCAGGAATAGGAACGGATACATTTCCTGCCCAGCGAACTTTGGAGGGAGGCTGGCTGGGACTGCGCATGTTAGCTGGGTGGCAGAGAGGGTCAGACGTGGGCACACAATAGGCCCACTGGTTGAAGCCCCAAAACGTTGAGCTCCTAAGGCAGGTGAACACTGCAGAATTCAACAGACTCAAGAGACCTTCAAAGGAACCTGAACAAGAGGGATGCCTACTGGGGCCGGGCCCTGGACAGGAACCACGCTGACCCGTGGGTGCATAGGGGGCAGGGAGCCCCCAAGAGGACCCAGCACGGGGGCCCGCTGAACCAGAGGGCAGGCTGAGCAGCAAGGGAAGGACAGAAAGCGCCCACAAAGGACACGTGCTGGCTCCCTCCCTTACTGTCAGCATCCCACCCCCGACGCAGAAGCAGCCCCTGGGGGCCCCCAAGAGCGGACAGAACACAGCAGCCTCCCCAGCAGGTGCCGTGGTGAGGCCCCAGGATGGAGGCCAGGTGGGAAGGGGGAGCGTCAGCTGGATATGGAAGTGAACTTGAACTTGTTTCTCAACACCTGAGAAACGAGACCCTCTGGTGGGTGACAAGAACTGACGTCTAAGGGGCCTGCCCGGCACGTACTTCCGGATCGCAGAACCAGCAGAGACCTGACGGTCCCTTCATAAATGTGCGATTCTTCTCCATCTCACCACCATTCCAGAAGGTCAGAAATGGACACGGCTCGGAAAACAGAAGAGAGACTAGGAGGCCAGAACACAGATCTGTGTTCTCCCTTTCCTCCTTGTCGGGAAGACCACGAGGGGAGGGCAGACTTTGGAATTTCCTGGGACCCACCCAGCTGTGGTTCTGGGAGAGCGGGGTTAGCGGCTGCAGGAAAGCGGAGCCCCGCAGAAGACCAGCACCCCGGCGCACCCCTAAACGGCGATCTGGCAGCATGGCCCATTCGTATTCCTGAAGAAGAGAACAATCAGGGATTTTTCGGATGCTGTCCTCAACACGGACACATTCCTTCCTGGGCCACGTGGCCATTAGTAAGCATATCCCACAGGGCAACTGTGAGTGAGTCCACCGAGCAGGATGCTAAAGAATAGAAAATCATTGGAAATGACCAGGAATACATTTCAGCACATCACTCGGGAAATGGGAGGCACCTCTATTATACAAGAGGCATCAGAGAAAACACATACAGACAGCAGTTAAGTTCTGGAATGTGTCAGAATGAAAGCTGGCAAACATTAACTCAAGTGGGGTGTTTTGTTTTGTTATTTTCTGGTTTAAGCACATTTGGGGGGTAATTATCGACAATGACAGAAAATTCCTGATTTCATATCACCCTCCAAGAAACCACGCTGTCCTGTTAGCACGGATTTTTAGCTCAGAAGGCCTATGGCAAATCCTACAGTTTTCCTCTGATTCCCTAACGGAACTGGCAAGGGGGAGATGTATGAACGAGTCTCCCATCACACACGAGAGATGCCAAACCCGGGATGTAAGGGAATCACAGGGAGGCGGATTTGTTTTCAACAAGATGCACACACAAGGGTTTTTGTTGTTTCTTTCCTTCAGGGTGAGGGGGAGGACTAGGAGGGTATTAAGTTCCTTCTAGAAAAGTGTGAAAAAAAAAGAATGAAACCGAATGGGAATTCTAAGATAAAAATGGCAGAACAAGAATTTAGAAAGGATGCCACACAGTGTGAAATGCACCCTGCTGCCTGCTGATAAGCCGGTCCTGCTTCTGTTTACTTTTGTGAATAAGTGAAAAGCAGTGAAATCTGACGAGCCAGCCTTCCACAGAGCCAGTGACGGATTGGAAGAGAACAGAGCTCTGAGCGTTTCTCAGGGAAGCAAACCCGACTCCTTTCCCCCGAGGCCACAGACGCACGAAATCATGGTTCAGAGAAAGGCCCGTCCGGGCGATGCCCCGTCGCCTGATGTCTGCCAGGGAATGTCTGATTTCTGGACCTGTGTCTTCACGACTCCATTACGGTGGGCGAATTACGTGAGAGCAGGCTCATGCAGAATTGCTATAAAACCAGCTAAACCTCTGGTGTAATCACCTTCCAGTCTTAGGAACAGAACTTTTACTGCCTAAAATACATGGAAATGGCACTTTATTTAGGTTGACATTAATCTATTACCAAAGACACCTTCAGCAAAAATAGCAGAGAGGCATGAAGGCATGAGAACACTCGCAGAAAGAGAGGCCAAGGGTCAGTCCATGTCGATACGGGCGTTTGCTGGCCCAAGAGCTGGGCACTGGGTGCCTTGAATTCTCCTTTGAAAATATGACACTTGATAACCTCCTCGGGAGCTTTGTCTCAAAATAGGGCCTGGGCCCCACGGCGGATCCCTGGACTGGCGAAATCGGAGCGGGGTGCTTCCACGGCTCGGCTAGAGCGGGGCCTCCACACCTGCCCCCCGACCGCCCAGGGCATGGAGCCCAGCCAGGTCCACCTCCCAAAGGCCATGGTATGGAGAGTGCAAACATGGAACCAGACGGAGGAACTGAGGAAAACAAGGCACTGGGTAGCCAAGGCCACGCTGGGGTCTCTAAATCCATCCACAGAGAAGCTCAGGGGACAGGAGGCCTGTGTGGGGCAGTTGGCCTCCTGGTTCTCTAACCCTGGAGAAAGGGAGGGGAGGGAGTGGGAGGGGGGAGTGGAAGGGGGCAGTGGGAGGGGGGAGCAGGGGGGAGCGGGAGGGAGGGAGGGAGAGGAGGAGCTGTCCTTCGTGGCAGTGGCCAAGTCCAGTGGCCCTCC
>LNAC01000366.1:739901-774480 GCA_002007465.1 Ailurus styani | reverse complement strand
CCCGACCCGCCCCCCCACCCCCCACCCAGCCTCACCTAGGACTTACGGTCCGCATTCTACTTACTCCCCCCAAAGTTGGAACGCTTCATTCGGCTAAACAAAAAATCCATTCACTCCCTAAGCTTCACAAGCAAACCGAGCAGGAGCTCCACCACCATCCTCAGCAGGGCCCCGCTCCGCCGCAGGCCTGGCCTCCGCCTTCCAGGAGCAAGCGGACCCTCAGGGAGAGTCCAAGGGGACCGGCACCAGGCCCTTCACTGCGACCTGGTAGGAATGACCCTCCTGGACAGATGAGGAGCAGCCGGGGAGGAGATGTCCAACTGAGGAAGCCACTCCTCACAGGGCACAGAGCACCAGGCGAGTCAGCCGTGGAGCCGTCGGGGGACACGGCCGGCTGGGCAGCCAGAGGTCTCAGGAGCCACGCAGACAACCTGTTCTTGCAGCAGAGGGACCAAAGCTGGCCTGCTGGGGCGCCTGGGGGGGCTCAACTGGTTAAGGGTCCAACTCTTGGTTTCCATTCAGGTCATGATCTCAGGGTCATAAGATCGAGCCCCAGCTCAGGCTCCCTGCTCAGCATGGAGTCTGCTTGAGATTCTCTCTCCCTCTCCCTTTGCCCCTCCCCCTTGCTCTCTCTCTCTCTCTCTCTCTCTGTCTCTCAAATAAAAGCTAAATCTTAAAAAAAAAAACCCACCAGCCTGGGTGGGGAGTGGGGGGCGGGGGTCAGGCATCTGACGGTGAGATGGGCCAGCAGGCTGGGGGGGGGAGGTTGCAGAGCGTGCCTCATGCTTCCCTCCTGGTGAACAGGGTTTTGTCCCCTGCTGAATACAACAGCTCAGGGCCTGCAGCTTACACTGCCTGCTGCTTATCCATGTCCATACTCAGGGGGCCTCGGGGGAGCCTGTCCTCGGGGCCAGGTGAGGGGCGCAGCATAGAAAGTGCAGAAGGTGCCTGGCAGGGGGCAGGGGCAGGTGGCCGCGGGCTCCCTCTTACAGCTCTTACAGCCGGAAGGCATCAGGACAGTGCTGCCCCTGCAGGCTGTTTGCCTCCCGGCTTACCCACGCCTGCCCCTGGCTGCTCCGACCAAGGCCCAGGGTGGGGGAAGGGGGATCCCCTTCCTTGCCGTCCTGACAGCCTCCCTGCCTCGCTGTTTGCTCCATTCAAATCAAAACACAAGCCATGAAGCAAAATGCCCAGCGTGAGGCTGGCCCCAGCAGGTGCTTCAATAAGCACAGGAAAACCATTTAAAAATGCAAGTCTGGGGGCACCTGGGTGGCTCAGTTGGTTAAGCGGCTGCCTTCGGCTCGGGTCATAATTCCAGGGTCCTGGGATCGAGCCCCGCATCGGGCTCCCTGCTCAGCGGAAAGCCTGCTTCTCTCTCTCCCACTGCTTCCTGCTCTGCTTAGTTGTGCTATCTCTGTCAAATAAATAAATATAATCTTAAAAAAATGCAAGTCTGATAATGCTGAAAAATAAATTCATCTAAGCCTAGCAGCTGCATTTACTTTTAGGCTTTGCTCATCTCCATACACATAAACGGGGTGGAGATCCACGAAGCCTCTTTACCAATCCTTTCTTCTGTCTTCAAAAACAGAAGAGGCGATGATACGGAATTAGACCCCCCTCTGCACGGTTTGGGTGCTAGCTTCTCAAGTCCTAAATGTGGCATTACGAAAATACATAGTATTGTTGTATCTCCCGCATTCTGGGACACCTAGAAAAAAGTACTTTCAAGGGGGCTGGTCTAGGAACAGTATGATTTCAGGAGCAGCTGGGAATGAGAACAACAGGTGTGTTAGGACAGAGCATTATTTGGGGCATCATAGAGCAATATTTACGTGGTGTTTTAGATAACGTCCCAGTCCCCAAGAAGGATGTGAGTCCTCGGAGCTTCCAGCTTCATCTTCTGTTTGACACACAGCTGGGCAGCTGAGACCTGGAGACGCAGGCCAGGAAGGGATGGATGATGTCACAAGTGGCTTTGTTGACACCTCAACAAAGGTGTGGTGGGATCGCGTCTGTCCCCTTCAGCACCAAAGGGGAATGAAGCAGGAGAAGGAAATGCCCCCCACACTGAATCTGACAAGCTGACCGGAGACTGTGGTGCAGGGAGGACTCCGGGCCCTTCTCCCCCCGCGCAGGTCGGTGGGCAGACGTCCGCAGACGGTGACGTCTACACCGTCGTGACCAGCCGGCTTTGAGAGTCCCCCGGGCTGCACCACGGCCCTCGGGGTTCTGGTTTGGTGTGACCGGGGTCAGTGTGGTCACCTATCTTTGCTGGATCAAATGCAACTTCGTAGGAAAGCCAGGCTCACGAGAGAGGGGCAGGATTCCCATTTTCCCTGTCAAAGCCCTTTTTCAGAGAGTCAAAGCAGCATCCAGAGGCGGACCTCTGGATGCATCCCAGAGGGATTCTTTGCCTGCCAGCTCCGACCAAAGCATATCTGTCCAAGTCAACTTTCTAGAAGCTTTTCTTATCCTTGCGAAAAATTTTTTTTTCCTTTTTTTCCTTTTCTTGTAAGTTTCATGAGAGCAGGACAGAACAGATTCTGGAACATGGCAGGTGGGCATGGCCAGCCAGTGAGAATCCATCGAGCGTGCCCCTTGGTCCCCGGGAGGGTCACAGGACACAGGGGGGGCAAGGAGCACCCACCCACTCCTAGCTGCACTCACAGCACATCTGTTTACAAACAGGAAAGCTGTACCTTTTCCTAAGTTACAGCAAAGGAAAAAAAACATGCTGGTGTAGAATACACAGCAGCCACAGCCTTTTTTGGCGTGTTTTGCACCCAACACGTCAGTTCAGGGTGTATCCAACAGCCCCCAGCCCCCCTTAGCCACCACGCTCCAGGCCAGCACTCCGATTTTGTGCGACGGTCGCTCACTCCCACCCTGAATCTGCCCCGTCCTCTGCAGTGAGTGCACACCTTTGTTCCCCGCCCTCAGCCTCATCCCTAAAGATCCAGCTCGGGAAATCCCTCTTCCATGAAGGGTCCCCTGGGAGAGGGAGACACACCTCCTCCTGGCCGCCCCTCCACCCACAGGTGCCCCTACTCAGGCAGGCCCTGGACCTGCCCCCGACTGTTCATTTCGTAGGAATATTAGTAACATGCTCACTATTACAATGACATTAAGTTATGATTAAGTAAACTGCATTAGAGGGGCGTCTGGGTGGCTCAGTCGGTTGAACACCTGCCTTCAGCTCAGGTCATGATCTCGGGGTCCTGGGATCGAGTCCTGCATCGGGCTCTCTGTTCAGCAGGGAGTCTGCTTCTCCCTCTCCCTCTCCCTCTGTGCCCTCAGTCATTTTCACTCTCTCTCACATAAATAATAAATAAATAAAATCTTATAAAATCCCATTTATAGATACTCAACTTGGAATTTCATATACTTTTCATAGGTCACAAAATATTACTCTCCTTTTGATTTTTTTTTTAAAATAAGCCAACCAAAAAAAATTGAAAACCATCCTTCCATTGCAGGCTGTACCCAAGCTGGCCTCGGTTTGCCACCGTTGGTCTCATCGTAAGGAAGTGATGGAGACCATCCCCGTGATGCGCACTGAACTTAAAGCAGTGCGTTGTCTGTGGCACTGCACTGGGAGCAGCGTGAACCATCCAGGAAGCGGGAGCGATCATACACTCTGCTCTGTTCAGCAAGGACGTCTCCTGTCACCGAGGGAGGCAGAAAGCTCCAATGTTCCCAGCTGTGCTGCTGTCCTCCTTGTTGTAAGTGAAACACCCGCCAACGTTCAACCTGCCCCTGCCATCGAGACCCCCAGAGTGTCAACAGAGTCACAAGTTAACAAAAGCATCTATGATCATCAGTTGGCTTCCTGCCATTTACATTCCGAGGCAAGCGTTATCCGTCCTTCATATATGTACAATCTAGAGCAAGCCTGGCATTTCTTCAGAGAGCTAGCTGGTAGTCACTTACCAGCATACCACTGCCCTATCCCGGAGGATCAGGACGACGGGCTCAGGAGAAGAGGGCTTGCTGCCCACCCCTTCCTTGCAGAGAGGAGAGGTGGAGTGTGTCCCTGCCCCAGAAAAGTGCCCGGTAAATGTCTGCCTGGTATTCAGGCTGCACGGCAAATGAACCCTTGAATGCACAAGTGATTGTCCGTGCCTCGTCTAGCACCTCGAGCCTCTCACCACCTCTTGTCTTGCAAGAATAATCACAGATAACCAAACCTGGTCGCCAAAGTAGCACTTAAGATGTTTCAGTGAATTCTCAACACGTCCATTCAATAACAAAAGCAAGTACGTTACATGCAAAATATAAAAAAAAATTATTCCACTGATTGGCACTTACCATGTTTTCATGTCCCAGCTAATAATACTTTGCACACATTATCCAGGGCACTTTCGTGTCTGGACTCATTAGAACCTAAATGAACCCAAGGCTGGTGAGAACGAATGACATCAGCACCCGGGCCCGTGGAGCTCCGCAGAGCCAAGTGCCTGCTCCAGGCCTTTGTGCTCGCTGCACATTCCAGCAAGAAACACGCAGCTCCTACTCTCAGTGCTGTTGCTGTAACTTCTGATTTGCATTTTAAGGAACGGGCTCCTGCTCCAGGAGGCAGAGAAATAAGCTATTCTCCTATTTAAAAAGTAATAATAATATTGCATAAAAATAAGTAGGCATTTAAGAGAAGTTTTACGAAATGGAAGTCTGCATACCTGACAAACTAAGAAGCAGAGAAAGTTAGAGGCCAAGTACTCAGGCAGTCCCACAGCCAGGTATAAACATTTCCTCATTCCACACATTTCCAGAAAGATAACAGCGCTTAGAAGCCTCATGGTCCGCACTCTACCCTGTAATGTCCTGTGGTTCTTCAGGGACTAACTCTCTCAGCCAAGATCCAACAGGCTGTCCTGACTGAATTCACCTCCATGCTGAATAGTGTAAAGAAGGTGCCAGAAAGTTCCAGAACTTTCTAAATAGGGCAGCTGTGTGATACTGGGCTGGCCACTGACCCTTCGGTTCCTCCAATTCCTTACCCATAAAACGACTCGGTGATGTCTCAGGGTCAACTACTTGTTGCTATTAAATTTTATGACCTTAAGGCTCTAAGACCCACAAACAAAAAGTCAATCTGGGATCTGAACACAGCTAGAAACCTTTCCAGCCAACGTTAATACCTCCATGTGGACTAATTCGAAGGGATGGGGGCCCCAGCCAGACCGAGGCACTGGTGAGCTCCTGAGGGGCAATCCGAGCCCACGGCGAGCAGCTGGAGCTCACGGGGTGTGAGGAGGGAAGGGCAAGGCAGAGGGCACCAGGGCCAGGTCAAGTGTCTACATTCTGCCGGGTGCGTAAACAGCTCCCTTCCGTCCCACTGAGGACAGGTGGGCAACACGCCCGAAACTGATGTAAAGACACAGATGAGGGCGGCCGGGAGGAGGGGGTCTGGCACTGAAGTGGTCCCTCTGTCAGACGGACTCCGGAGGTGGCAGAGTGACGGGGCACACACTCTGGAGCCCACGACTGTGCACTCACGCTCTGGGCCTTCTGGCCTGTGTGGGTCACGCCACCACTCTGTGCATTGGCTCCCGCGGCGACACAGGGGGGACAGTGGCACCACCTCCTCCTAGAGTCCTGAGCACGACACATGTGAAGACTGCAAGTCACGCACCAGAAATACCAGCTACAATCGTGGATCCTTTGGAAATCTAAATTGTACGTTCATCATACAGACGTAAGCGATAGGAAAGTGAATACAGTAATAATAATAATAATAATAATAATAATAATAATAATAGTAATAATAGAGTCCTAGTTTCACTGTGCTGAATCCATTTCCTCCAAAATAACCAGTCTTGACTGCTCCTCTTCCAGGCTTTCCCTGGAATGTGTATGTGTGTGTGTGAGTGTGTGTGTGTCAGTGTGAGTGTGTGTGTGTGTGTGTGTGTGTGTGTGTGTGAGTGTATGTGTGAGAGTGAGTGTCTTCTTCCACTGGTGAAGTACATATGCAGTAAATACACCACATGAGGGGGGCTGATCGGATTCTCCCTGAGCTGCCAGGTGGGCCACAGAGCAGCTCCCGCCCCCATACCCCAGGCTCCCATCCCAAGGAGGCTGACTGGCTGCCTGCAGGCCCCCCAGAGGAGCCCAGAGACAGCCACTGGTTGTGTGTGTGGGATCTGCTGGCTTTGGGAAAAAGCATAGTGCAGGGTTTTCAGGGCATAGTTTTTTTCTTTAATTCTCAACAGAAATGCCAGTTTCTTTGGGCACCGCTTTTTCCTGCACAGCAACCAAGGGCTGAGCTGCCCTGCTGGTAAGAGAAAGGTTTCCCTCCTTCCCCAACCACTCCACGACCCGGTCCCCATTCCTGCGTCCCCACCTGTTCAACCTTCCCAGCACCTGACGGGGCTGCAGACATGCACAGATGTGAGCCCAGGCTGTCATGGGGCTTGTCCCCTTCTCCACAGGGTCCCATCCCGTTTCCTGTTCCTGGATACCCGAAATGAATATAACACTGTACGCGAGCTACACCAGAATCAAAATTAAAAACTGGACAGATAAAAAAAATAAATTAAGAAAAAGTGGTTCAAGAGGGATGAGGTTAGGAGTGATTATTTTTCTTTATTTTAAAACTTTTTATAACTTTTAAGCATTTCTACAATTCCAACTAAGCGAAGGTATAATCTTGGATACACATCTGCAAAAATACTGTCCTTTCTGACAAACGATTAAAGTACTCAGCAATAAAAAGGAAGAGAATCCCAACCTGGGTACATCTCAAGGCCATTTTACTGAGTGAAAGAAAAATCTTGAACGCTTCCATGCAGTATGACTCCACTTAGCAAACACTCTCAAAATGAGAATATGATCCAGAACAGATTAGTGATTGCTGGGGTAGGGGGTATAAATGAGCGGTGGGAGATGTCTGGGGAGGGAAGACTCTAAGAAAGGAGGACTTTAAGATGGGAGGACTCTTAAGTGGGAGGTCTCTGAGATAGGAGGGTTGTGAGGTGGGAGGTCTCTGGGGTAGGAGGTATCCGAGGTAGGAGGACTCTGAGGAGGGAGGACTCCGAGGAAGGAGGTCTGTGAGAAGGGAGGTCTGAGGTAGGTGGTCTCTGAGGAGTGAGGTCTCTGAGGTGGGAGGTCTCTGAGGAGGGAGGTCTCCGAGGTGGAAGGACTCCAAGGAAGAATTCTGTGAGGAGGGAAGTCTCTGAGGACGGAGGACTCCGAGGAAAGGGGTCTGTAAGGAGGGAGGTCTCTGAGGTGGGAGGACTCTGAGGAGGGAGGTCTCTGAGGTGGAAGAACTCCAAGGAAGAGTTCTGTGAGGAGGGAAGTCTCTGAGGAAGGAGGACTCTGAGGAAGGGGGTCTGTGAGGAGGGAGGTCTCTGAGGTGGAAGGACTCCAAGGAAGAGTTATGTGAGGAGGGAGGACTCTGAGGAAGGGGGTCTGTGAGGAGGGAGGTCTCTGAGGTGGGAGGACTCTGAGGAGGGCAGTCTCTGAGGAGGGAGGACTCTGAGGTGGGAGGACTCAGGTGGGGAACAGCCCTGCATCTCCATGAGCTGTCGGTCACACAGACATGCACACGATCCACCTGCAGGCAGCTCTGTGCTCACATGAGGCCGACGTCTACCTCCTGGTCATGATTTTGCACTATGTCCACCACACACGATGGCATCGTCAGGGGAACCTGGGGGAAAGATGCGCAGGACCTCTCTGCACTGTCTCTCACACTTTCTGTGGAAAGACCCAGCTAGGGCAGAAGGGCAGCGTCACGCACAAATGTGTTTCTACGGGGTGGCCACGGGTTCCCTGCAGCACGGCTGGCCTGTGCTCCACGCTTCAGTGGCCCTCAGCCTCTGGCCCTGTGGCTCCTCCCTCCCGCGGGTGCCGTCCCGAATGCAGCACTTCACAAATAGTACCCTGGAGCCCAGAGGAAACAAAGATCAAGCCGAGCACCGATTTCCAGACCAGCTCTGCCCTGTGGCCCATGGTCTGGGGTCTGGTCATGCTCCGTCTCCTCCCTTCACACCTCACAGTGTCCACTGAGACACAGGAACTTTCATCTTTCCAAACACTTCCTAGTTTCTGCACTTGTTCAGATCACGGGCCTTCTCAGTCACGTCAGAGCCACGGAAACAGCCCCTCACGTGTCCCAAATCCTGAATTCAGCAACTGCATTCTCCACCAACAGAAGCTTGTGTGGGCTTCTCCCAGGCGTCGCTTCTGGGGAGCCCCCAATGGCCCCACGGCCCCAGCCCTGCCTGTGGCCGCTCGCTCCTATCGCAGGCTACGCAGCAGAGCCGAGAGGACGGTCCCCTCCCATTCATGCTCCGTCCCCCTCAGATGCTCTGACTCCATGCAGCTCCTCTAACGCCTGCACCTCCCCTGATGGGTTCCTGCCAAGTCAAGGCCACCTGGCCCTCGGTCCATGATGCCGAAGGCCAGGAAGGTCAGTGCAGACCCCACCCTGAAAAGGTGAGGCTCCCTTCTCGTTGAGGCTTTACCTGCTTCCTCTCTACCCTCCCACGTGCAGCGTGGACTTCCTGGCTCACTGGCTGAGGCCGTTTGGTCCTCTCTGTCTGCACTCAATTCAATGTCTGCACTCAATTCAAAAGGGGAAACTTCCTGAAAGAGCAGCCAGACACTCACCGCCCCGGCACCCTCATAACCCTCGCTTCTGAAGCCAGCTTCCACCTCCAGGCCCCAGCAGAGCCCCATGGGCTTCCAAGGGAATCCCTGCCTCCCTTCACACCCTGCCCTTCTCTGTCCTTACATGACCAGCATCCACCCTGTGACCAGCGTCCATACCTCAGGGCTCTCCACGATGAGGTTCCTGTGCCTGCAGATGCCTCCAAAGGCATCTACCTTTTTAGCTCTACCTATAAACGGCCTCATAGCTTTTCTCAACCCCTGCCCTCAGCCTCCACCCCTGCCAAACTTGGAAGTAATTTCTGCAACATTAGGATTCCAATTCGGGGGTATTAAACACTTTCTCCAGAGCTCCACAGCTGTCTGTACTGATCTGCCCCCATCCTGGGCAGTGTAAGCTTTTGTCCACTTCCAGACTCTGTAACCACCAGGTGCTACCAGCAGCTACTGCTGAAAACCTAGCTCAAGCCAAGTGAGTGAGTGACATCCACAGACATGACATCCATGACAGACAAAGAATATAAAATTCCAAATGCAACGTCACGCATTCCGTAAACACGTATTAGAAATTTACTACTTTTGGGGCGACGGGTGGCTCAGTTGCTTGAGCTTCCGACTCTTAATTTTGGCTCAGATCACGATCTCAGGATCATGGGTTCGAGCCCTACAATGGGCTCCACGCTCAGCGTGGAGTCTGCTTGAGATTCTCTCCCTCTCCCTCTGCCCCTCCCCCCACTCGTGCACGTGCATATAAATAAATAAATAAAATCTTTAAAAAACTTTACTACTTTCTAAGAGGTCTATGACACAAATCATCTCGTAATTTATGGTTGCAGGTCTCAACAAGCCCACAGTCTATCAGATGTGTCCAGATACACACTGAAGGAAAGCACATGATTAAGTGACATGAAATGTACCAAGAGCACCTTGTAAATGTTGGTACTTTAAAAACTATTATTATTGACATTGTTAGGTTATGAAACACGAAGCTGGATAAGAGGCAAACCCTGCCTGCAGAGTAACTTACGATTTTGTGAGGAAATTATTTTAGTACAAGCAGCACGTTTTCCAAAGACTTATTTCCCACATGACAGAGGTCTCTGCAGATGTGAAATCTGACATCTATGAGTGAGACCCTGTGATACATTTGTGTCACTGATTTTTAAACAGAAAGGACTAAAAATACCCAGTAGCTTTTGGAAAATACATCATATTTCTTTGTATCACTCCATGAGTTCAAAACTAAAAACAAAATTAAATAAAAAAATAAACTTCCTACTCTTCCTCTTTTCTTGCTGAAAGGCAAGCTAAGCGTCGAAACTTGTTACTTGAAAGCAACTGGTGCCTGGAGACAAGCAGAGCCAACCTCATTTTGTCCCTGGCAGCTCGGGAGCCCGGGCGCCCGGGCAGCCCTGCCCTGCCCTGTGGTGTCCCTGCACCCACTGTGAATGCTGCTCCCTGTCAACAGGATGCATGTCGTAAAGAAGTTCCCTCCCTGCCAGCATTTCTGTCTGTCCCTGGACCTGCCGGGTAGTCCTGTCCTTCCACCTCCGTTCACTGGTCTCTCCCCGGCGCTCCACGAGGGAACCTCACCCCTGGCCTGCAGCTCGGCTGCTTGGCTGTCAGCCCCAGGAGGGGCAGGAGAGGGCAGGGCCCATACACACCCAGCCTGGCCCAGGGAGCGGCCTCGGAGCCCGGTCCAGAACCCCTACCTGGCCACGATCACGTGCCCGAGCGGCGAACTATGAAATGTTCACGAGGGAGGAGACAATCAGTTCTCGTGGCTGTTAGTCCACAAAACCCTTGACCCGATCTCGGTTACTTATAAACAGATCATCTTACTTGCAGAGCTCTTCCGAAGTCCGGTACACACAAATGGGCTTCTTTGATGCAGACGGCTTGTGTGCATTTTTGGCGATCACTGTGAAATCACTTGAGAGAGAAATGTCTACTTTGTGAATTGTTAACAGACAAATCCAGGTGTGCCCCTCCCCCAATTAGTGGGCAGAAAGAGAAGGTGGCTTGGGGACCGTCCAGGTTTTCACACTAAAGGTCTTCATGCCCGTGACCCTGCAGAACAGAGGCCAGGCTGTGATTCAAGCTCCCCACCCACACTGACTCTGCGCCTGTGCTACCCAAGGCTCTCCCTTCTCGTCCCCTCATTTAATCCTCCCACCAGGAGTGTGAGCTAGGAATGTGGAAATGGAGAGTGAGCCAAGCTGAGAAACTTGTCCTGGATCTACAATGACGGAGCACATCAGGACAACTATCCCTCCTGCTTCTGCATGGAGGTCATCAGAGCAAGGGGGGCACTTCGGACTCGTGGACAGTTCTGGGCCCTGAAAGGATACCATCTGGCCAATCGGTGTCTCTAGTCCTGCTAGAACAGGCCAGAGAACCATGTCCCTTCCACGCGTATTCTCACAAAGACCTACTTCTTAGAAACAGACCAGTGCCTCCTTCATGCAAGAGTTTTTTTTTTTTTCCATTTCAATGCAAAAGGGGATCCTTCATCCCTCTGTCCACACCACCCATTTATCGTCAATGGTGGAGCGCACCCCACCGAGTAGCCTTCCTCGTGCAGCCTGGATACCGATCACTCGTGCAGGTGGAAAGCCTAGCACAGGTGGGGGGAGTGCGTTTCAAATGAGGCATCCAAGGGGCCTGCAGTTGACAAGCAGAGTGCGAGGTCCCAGCCACACAGAGCGGAAAGGGCGTGGGTCTGGAGCGCGAAGTGAGGCAGTCTGTGGTCTTGGGTAGGTTGTCAGAACTCCCTTCCTTTTTAAGTTAAGTAACTTCTCGTGTCTGGATATATCACATTTTGTTTATCCGTTCATCCTTCGGTGGACATTCATGTTGTTTCCCCCTCTTGGCTACTGTGGATTCAAGGCTGGATTTCAGTGTAACCAAAATGAGAAGTTCTCGGAAGGTCCAAACACCTGGGACAGACATGTAACTATGTCCGGTGCAGCTGGGACAGGATGCGGCAACAGGGGCATATTCTCTATGGCCACAGGGAAGACACTGAGCCCCCCTCAGGAGCTTACAGACTCCAGCCAGAGCGGAGGACCAGGACACCCCAAAACCAGACACAGAGATGATCCAAATCCAGCCCCGGACAGTCACAACCACGGAGCTGGGAGAGGAGGGGGTGTCCAGGAGCCAAAGACAAGCCAAGAGCTAAGATCCACTAGTCAGAATGCTAGCAAAGTGCCAAGAAGGCGTCAGGACCTGAAGAAGCCAGGTCCTTCCAGCCAGAGCTCAGGGGTACTAGAGCTTGGCAGGATGCGGTGATCTGGGGAGCCCATCATCCCCTTCCCCTGGGAAGACACTACTGTCTCTGCCCAGGATCAGGGTGAGCTGGCTGTTCTGATCCAGCCGAGGGAGGGGTGTCCCTCCCCAAGTGGCAGAGCCAACACCCCGAACCAGCTCCCTCTACCACACTGGGCCTCCCTGCACTTTGGGGTGGGGCTGGGACCACGGTGGGGGCACACAGACGGTATGGGGCCCCCCGTACCTTCGACAAACAGAACCTGCTGGGTCTTATTGAACTGCTCTCCTGAGTACGTAAGTTTCTATTACAAGGTAGTTTCCCACGGAAAATTGATGGCCTCTCTCAAGTGCTCAGGTTGATAACCAGTAGGGGACCTGGTAAAGCAGAGCACATTTCCAGAAATTACGTGCTCGATAAACATGGGCTGGAGACTTAGCTGGCGTGACAAGTTCCTGGCCAGTTATTTGCAGGAGGTAAAGGTGTTTCTCTTGACTCTTAAATTGACGCTACCAACGTGCAGTGATATTTTGTCGGTGGCCGTCTGCTTCTGAACAGCACAAGTGTCAAGGAGTTAAACTGAAGTCATATGCTAGAAATAAGACTCGGGTTAGCTTCAGTTCACGGGCGGAAGTTATCGGAGTGTCTTAATTACCTCAGCAAGTCCCAAGCACTGGGGCCAGCATGTTTGACACACGCCTAGCCACGCTCAGCATCTCTGCCAACACCAGGCTCGTCGGGTCTTTGGGACTGTGCACCTTGCGACCAGCCGATGCCTTCGAACACCTTCTGAGTTTTGCAGCTGGTGTGCCCTCCACTCTTCAGGTGGGAGCTTCTGCTTCCTTCCGCCCACCTGTGTGCCACACTAAGTCACAGGCCCGTACCCGGAAGACCAGAGGCCCCCAACAGGGCTGAGCCTTCCAAGGGCTCCACCCCTGCGTGGCCGCAGGGCCCACAGGGAGCTCTGATGTCCCTCTTCTTCTGAGCGCTGGGCTGCTCTGTGACGCCGTCTCTTCCTCCCACCCGGTGGGATCATGTTCTCTCCTCCCTCTCAACTATCGAAACCAGCCTCCGGAACGGGATCTCCCCAGGATCGCTCTAGCAAGGTGTAAGTGTCAGATAAGTCTACGCCATCCCTGGGAGAGCTCTGGAGCCAAGAAAAGAAATAGGAATTCATTTTTTAAATTCTGACCTTTGAAAAGCAAAAACTGGTTATCTGGTTGGAAAAGATGAGATGGTAGCTTTTTTTTTTTTTTTTTTTTAGAAAAGTGTTACAGGTGGACGGCCAGACAGGTAGGGACAGGCGGCCGCTGGAACCATCCCTGAAACAGGCCATGGACGAGGCTTCCTCTCCCCTCCCTGTCTCCTATAAAATGAGGGCATTTCTGGGGCTCTGGGTGTCTTTCTCCTTGACTCTTTCATGGTGGATTACTGAAGTTCTGAGTCACTGCGGCAAAGAACTGGCTAGGGCGGTTCTGCCCATAATCGACTCTACTGAAATTGCGCTAAGGCGGGCTGGTCATCGGAGTGACTTTTGTAAGAAGACCAAGAGGGTTTTTTGTATTTGAGGGTGGTTTTGAAAGCTTTGCACACAGAACTGTAACCTTAAGGCAAACAGAGAAGAATTTGATGTAAAGAAAAATGAGTACACTTTTACTGCACACCCTTCATTTATGACATGGTTACATGTGTCAAAACACACTTATAAAGCAATATAGTGCTATCCCTTTGATTTATGATATGGATTATATGTATATTTCACATATGTATGGATATGTGTGTGTGTATTTATATATGGTAGGACCCCTAATCTTATGGGGGAAACACCACCGTATCGGCACGTGGCTAGACACCCATACGGATGAAGAATGTGAAGAACAGCAGCGGACGCCTGAGCCACGGGCTCTCCGGTTCCACCGCTGACACCAGCAAAGCCCGCAGAAGACCTGGTCGGCACAGACTCTCACCAAACACTGTGGGGCAACCATCCACTCTTCTCATCCACCCCCACAGTCAGCTGGATGGCACGAGATAGGAGAGCAGGGATCTAAGCCTGTGTATCTGAAAGCAGGTCATGCACATGTGATGAATTGTTGTGTTTTTAGAAATTGGGAACAGGCGGTTGTTTAAAGGTTCTTTTCTGATGATGCACAGTATCTCCACGTCAGTTTATATCCATCCATCCTTCACTTACCCAATCTCTGTATCTAAATAGGGCTTTAAATTTAGAAGAACTAGAAAAAATATTTTTAAGCCTCACCCAGAATAATGGTCCTCTCCACAAAATTGCCGCCAAGTGATGAGGCTGGATTTTAAGGAGAAAATTATTCAACTCATTTCAAAAGCTACAGAAGTATCTCAAAGTAAAATTTAATTAACAGAAATTTTACAACCTTTACCTCCCTTGAAAATAACTCACTTTTCCAAGCTGATTTCAGTAATAACCCCGATGGTCTAAGATTTTCAAGATATGCTGGAATAATAAACAGTTGATAAGGACTCATTCTGAATGAGTCGTTTTCTGAAATACATAGTATTTATTTATCCAAGTATGCTTTTATGTTTTTCTGATATACTTAAATGATGGAAATTTGAACCAATTTATCCCTTATCCCCAGTGGACTGCCCGGAGTCAGATCCAGATAAAGGGCACACAAGGCCAGGCTGCTTCTGACAAGTGAGGAGGGGGTGGGGTGAGGGGGGCCGGCCCTCCCCCCAGGGACTCCAGCACAGAAACTCACATCCAAGGTAAGATGTGAGGACCTGTAACCCAAAAAGCAGGGCTTTAGCAGTGTCTCCCAAAGCAGAATCTTTGCTTAGGGAGAAGCATAAATTGACAACAGCAAATAGACAAGAATTCTACCGCTAACCCCCAAGCATGAACATTCCTGGACCACTTTCTTCCTCCTCCCCACAGGACGGACAGAAGCCTGAGAAGCTGACTGTGAATCCCTGTTCATGCAAGGAATTATGTTTTAAATGAGGGTGGGTCGAGGGACCCTGAAGTGAATTTTTCATAAATCCTTCAGCAACAGATCATCTGAATTATATCCTAAAACATTCCCATGTCCTTCTCTTTAAACTGTTTTCCATAGAGAGTTTGTAACTTCTTCCTCAAAGCGGAGTGCGTGTGGCCTTCTTCATCACCTCCTTTGCTCCATGACCTTCCTTTGATTTTATGTTTGCTCCTCAGGAAGGGCTATGATTTGTTTTCCCTCCCTCACTGCTATGCTTCTTTCTCTCATCAGAGTGTTAATGATGGGATGCCCGGTGGCAGTGCCGGCTCAGGGCACCTACTCGGGGATGCACCGAGCCGGGCTCACATGCCCTCCGCCAAGCCACGTCCTCGCTGGTGATGATGGACACAAGAGCCATCAGAGGAAATGCAGCCCAGCTGCCAAGAGACTCAACCTTAACCGTCCTCATCACACACACGCTGCCGTTACGTGGAGTGACGAATGTGAACCAAACTTATGGTAGCAATCATTCTGCAATAAATACGTATTTCCCATCATTATGCTGTACGCCTAAAACTAACGCAGTAAAATACAAAGAAACTAAAATAGGACAAAACCCAATGCAAATACAGTGCAGACTGCTCCCTTCACCAGCCTCCATGACCCCCAGCCCGACAGGTGCTGTTCTCCGCTCCGTAAGGAGCACGGGCAGTGTCTGCCCCACACTAGACACAGTGTGGCAGGTGCAGGGATGGGGACATGCTCAGAGAATTCTCCCACCTGTGGCTTTTGAGATGACCAGAGCAAAGACTTTATTCACTTATTTGTTAGAGAGAGAGAGAGAGGGCACAAGCAGGGGCCAGAGGCAGAGGGAGAAGTAGGATCCCTGCGGAGCAAGGAGCCCCAATGTGGGACTCAATCCCAGGACTCTGGGATCGTGACCTAAGCCAAACACAGACGCTTAACTGACTGAGCCACCCAGGTGCCCCACAGAGCAGTTTTTGCCTCCAGATTTATCACTGTCAGTTATATCTGGGTTACTACAATCACATAATTTAATCAACACATTATGTAAACTGGCAATTAAAACAGTTGATGTTTTCATGAAAACTTTGTGAAATACTGTGGGCAAATTGGATAAAGGCTATTATCTTTCTTTAAAAGTAGTCTCAAGGGATGCCTGGCTGGTTCAGAGAGAAGAGCATGTGACTCTTGATCTTGGGGTCCTGAGTTCAATCCCCACGTTAGGTGTGGGGCTTACTTAAAAAAAAAATTATTGGGCGCCTGGGTGGCTCAGTGGGTTAAAGCCGCTGCCTTCGGCTCAGGTCATGATCCCAGGGTCCTGGGATCGAGGCCCACGTCGGGCTCTCTGCTCAGCAGGGAGCCTGCTTCCTTCTCTCTCCTCTCTCTGCCTGCCTCTCTGCCGACTTGTAATCTCTCTCTCTGTGTCAAATGAATAAATAAAATCTTTAAAAAAAAATTATTGAGGGGGCACCAGGGTGGCTCAGTGGCTTAAGCCTCTGACTTAATTTCAGCTCGGGTCATAATCTCAGGGTCATGAGATTGAGCCCCACTTCGGGCTCTGAGCTTGGTGCAGAGTCTGCTTGAATTATCTCCCTTCTGTGCTCCTTCCTCAACTTGTGATAAATAAATAAACAAATAAATAAATAAAATCCTTAAAAAACTCTTTATTTTAAATTAACAACAAAAAATTGTTGTCTTAGGGTTTCTGGGTAGCACAGTCAGTTGACCATCTGACTCTTGGTTTCAGCTTGGGTCATGGTCTCGGGGTCCTGGGATGGAGCCCCACGTCAGGCTCTACACTCAGCGTGGAACCCGCCTGGGATTCTCTCTCCCTCTGCCCCTCCAGCTTGTTCTTTCTCTTTCTCTCTCAAATACATAAATAAACCTTTTTAAAAAAGTAGTCTCAAATTAGCTGTGGACAAGGAGAGCTTCAAGACAGAGCAGGAGATATTGTAAAAATGAGGAGGGACTTCCTACTCAGGAGTATGTGAAAGTGCTATCATACTGCCTTGCATTTAAAAGAAAATGAGACTGAGATTTCTCATTCATGCATGAATGAAATGGTTCACAAAGATGCTTTCAACCCTTAAAAGGCGGACATGTAGGCCCAGGTCTTATGTGTCTTAACGTATGGCGAGAACAGGTGGCGGGCCTTCATGCACACACAGACCAGGAAGTGTGGCTCGGTGAGCGCAGGCAGGAAGCACCATGGCCCCTCCCACCACAGCCCCCTGCCCCACCGGCCTGGGCACCGTGACAAATGAGTCCAACAGCTCTGCCCACGCTTGAGAAGGGGACACTTCAAACAAAGCACTGACACGCCTACCTGTGCCTCTCAGAATGGAAACAACCAATCCGTGCATGTATCCTATTTGATGACTCCCTGCTTTATGTGACTTTTTAAAATAACAGACCACACAGCTACATGGGAAAGAATGAAACTGGGCCACTTTCTGACACCATCCACAAAATAAAAATCATAATGGACTGAAGACCTAAACGTGAGGCCTGAAACCACAAAAATCTAGAAGAGAATGCGGGCAGTAAGCTCTTGGACACTGGCCTTCCAAACATTTTTCCAGATGTGCCTGTGCAGGCAAAGGAAACAAAAGTTAAAATCAATTATTGGGACAACACCAAAATAAAAAGCTTTTGCACAGCAAAGGAAAACCATCAACAAAATAAAAAGGCTACCTGCTAAATAGGAGAAGATATTTGCAAATGACATATCTGATAAAGGGCTAATATCCAAGAACTAGAATGAATTTATACAACGTAACATCAATAAAACAAACAATCTGATTAAAAATTGGGAGGAAGACACAAATACATATTTCTCCAAAGAAGATATACAGATGGCCAACAGAGATATGAAAAGATGACCACCATCACTGTCAGGGAAATACAAATCAAAATCACAGTGAGACATCACCTCACACCTGCCAGAATGGCTATTACTAAAAACCACGAGAAATAACAAGTGTTGGCAAGGATGCAGAGAAATGGGACCTCTCCTGCACTGTCAGTGGGAATGCAAAATGGTGCAGCCACTCTGGAAAACAGTATGGAGGGTCCTCAAAACATAAAAATAGAGCTACCCTATGATCCAGTAATTCCACTGCTGGGTATTCACCCAAAGAAAACCAAAACACTGATTCAAAAAGATATCCCTAGATTTATCATAGCATTATTTATAATAGCCAAGATAACCTAAGTATCCATCAATAGAGGAATGGATAAGGAAGGTAGAAGTGTGTGTGTGTATATAAAATATTATGTATAATATATATAAGTATATTGTTCTATAATATTATATTGTTATAATGTAATTATATATATACATAAATATATGTAATTTTGGAATGAATAAGTCACAGGATAAAGAGGCACAGCAGAGAGCATCTAGTCAATGATATTGTAACAGTACCGCATGGGGCATCATGAATAGAGTCACTGAGTTACTATGTTGTACGCCTGAAACTAACAAAACA
Source organism: Ailurus styani (assembly GCA_002007465.1). Lineage (NCBI taxonomy): Eukaryota > Metazoa > Chordata > Mammalia > Carnivora > Ailuridae > Ailurus > Ailurus styani. Next base: position 756,124 of record LNAC01000366.1, on the reverse strand, counting down.
TTGTGAGTTGACTATGCTTCAGCAAAAAATAAGTTAAATAACTGACCAATTACTGGTCCAAATTGTGCTAAGACAAGTTTTACGGAGCTATGAAGTCTACTTAATGATAGTCATATTCAGATAAGAAATTACAGTACGGTCTTTAAATTTTAAGTGGTTAAAAACATCTTGAGCAGTGAGTGGTAAAGGTCACCTGGTGGCAGGGGACTGAGGTTGCACCTGCCAAAGAGGGCATATAAAACGTATCGAGGAAAGGACAGAGGGAGAAGTCATAAACATGCCAGGAATCCTGGCTTCCTGTATTTTACACAGACTCTGGGAGCTCAAAGATCAAAATATCCCCAACAGGTTATTAACTCAGACTATTCCAAGGGTGAAGGTCAAATGTTAACATCTTTGTGCTACTCACAGGAAATTTCTGGTGATAGAGGAGTCCACTCATTTATTTCAGGATGTTATCTACCTAGGATGTGCCACCTTAAACTACTCAAGTACGCTCATTCCTGAATGACCCCTACACCAAGGGACAAAAGCAAAGCTACCACTGGTTTAAAATAGCTTCAATTCAGTTAGATTTTATTTTTATTTATTTTTTTAAGATTTTTATTTATTCATTTGACAGAGAGAGGGAACAAGCAGGGAGAGGGGCAGGCAGAGGAAGAGGAAGAAACAGACTCCCCACTGAGCAGCGCAGGACTCATCCCAGGATCCTGAGATCACGACCTGAGCCAAACGTAGACGCTTACCCGACTGAGCCACCCCTCACTTAAATTTTATTTTTAACAATAGTTATCACGATTTAGATGTATCTAAACCAAGTTCCTTAAAGGCAGAAATCATATCTCTAAATACTTCTCCATACTAAAAAATTCTCCATACGTGAAGTACCCCATGGCATGGTCATCACAAGATTGTACTTTTCTGACTATGCACCTGGATCCCACTGCCAGGCACATAGTAAGTACTCACCAATAACTATTGGATGGAACAGAAACAATGAGAAAGCTGAAATGAGAAAAGTAAAATCTCAAACCTACAAAGATGTTGACAGATTAGTACAATGAACATCTGTGTACCCTCCAGTCACACTCCAAGATTCACTTTCTCTGTGTACACTTATGTGTATATATACACATGTGCATGCACACACTTTTTTTCTGAATTGTTTGAAAGTAAGTTACTGAATAAATATCTTACCCTAAAGTATCTTATCCTTTAAATATCTTACCCTTACTTCTGCAAGAACTCCTTATTCTGCAAAAAATGACATTCTCCTAGGTAACTTGATGTCTTTATCACACCTAAGAAAATATCAATTAACATCTTATCCACATCAGATTTCCTTAATTATACCAAGAATGACCTTAAAAGCTATTTTTTTCAATCAAGGATACAATCCAGGTTCACACATTTCATTATGAGATCTCTTTAAAGACTATCTCCTGTATTTTTGTCTTTTGTTGTTCATAGAATTGACTTTTTTTTTTTTAAAGAGAGAGACTGGGGGAGGGAAGAGCAGAGGGAGAGGAGGAGAGAGAATCTTAAGCAGACTCTACACCCACCGCAGAGCCCAACACGGGCCTTCATTACCCTGCGATCATGACCTGAGCCAGAATCAAGAGTCAGAGGCTTAATCAACTGCGCCACCCCGACACCCCTCATTGTGCTTTCACTTTCCTTTCCCTAATAGCTAATGATGTTGAGCATCTTTTCCGGTGCCTGTTGGCCATCTGGATATCCTTTTCAGAGAAATGCCTGCAGAAATACTTTGGCCTTTTTTCAATGGGATTCTTTGTCTTTTTATAGTTGCGTTGTTAAGAGTTCTTCATATATTCTGGACACAAGTCTTTATCAAATATATGATTTGCAAAGATTTTTCCCTTATTTTGTGGGTTGCCCTTTTATGTTCTTGATGGTGTTTTCTAAAGAACAAAAGTTTTCCATTTTTATGAAATCCAATTTATTTTCTTTTGTCATTTGTGCTTTTGGCGTCATTTCGCTTTGCCCAACCTAAAACCACAGATTTACTCCTCTGTTTTTTTCTAAGACTTCTACAGTTTTAGCTCTTATACATTGTTGCATGAGTCATTTAGAATTAATTTTTATGTGTCTTATAAGTACGGGACCCTCTTCATTCTTTTCCGCGTCAACACCCAGCACCATTAGCTAGAAAGACTATCTTGTTCTTGCTGGGTGCATTGGCACCCTGGTTGAAAATCGACTGAACATAAATGTAAGGGAGTATTTCTGGATTCTCAATCCTGTCCCATTGTTCTAAGTCTGTCCTTATGCCTGGATCACACTTTCCTGATTACTGTAGCTTTGAAGAACTGCCAGACCGCTTTTCAGAGTTATATACAAACTTATGTATGAGAGAGAGAATTCACACTGCTCTCAAACCCCTTCTCCCAGGTAATGATGACTCAGTGCCCAATAATATCAGTGCAGTGTTCTCTTTTGTGTTCTCCTGAATTCCTACAAAATCATTTTAGGATTACAAAACCAACACCACTATTAACTAGAATCAAAGTAGGTAAAGCTCAAACGTTCTTTGCCATTTCTTCTGTTCCTAAAATATGTTCCTAAAGATCGATAGAAAACTCTGTTCAAAATCATCAGAAAAAAGTCTTTATTCTGGGTAGTTGTGTTACCAACTTCATACAGTTAGGTTCATGTGCTTCTGTTTGCAATCGACTTTATGATTTCCCTGTGATTTGTGATATTAGTTTGTTTTCTGGAGGTGTCAAACACGCTGAGGTTCAAAAGCAAAGCCACATTACAGGGCACACTCAGGAAATCTCACTCCTATTTCTATGCTGGCCACTTCATCCCCACACACCTCCACCCTTCCTTGTCTTTATTTTTTTATAAAAGAAGGCAAATGTAGGTGTATTCTCATTTTCCCTCCTTTCCTACACCAAAGGTAGCATTCGGTGACAGCATCCATCTGTGCTTTGTCCTTTGACAATGGGCACTGGGAGTCACTTCATGTCAGCTCCTTTTCTTCCTTTTCATGTGTTTGGAGGATGTAAATAATTTTAGTAGATGATACAACACTGTGACTAACGTTTTTCCTACCAAAGGACAGGATGGGGGGGTCATATGACTTTTGGTGATTAAGCTGTAGTCCTTCCATTACAAAATTAATCATTATTTATGTTAATTTGGGAACTAAAGGGACTTGTAAATAAGGGAAATATGCTACTAAATTATAATAAATGGAAACACAAACAAAAAATATCTATTACATCTAATCTGGCTTGAACTAAGCCTTGAACTAGACCAAATCAAAACAAACTCATGGTCCAAGCTTCAAACAAGACCCTAATGATACCCGTGTGTGGTCCTGGGACTCCTGTCATTCTCCAGTCCTCCTTGCCCCATCTTCTTTGAGGTCATCAAAGTTGGGAGGACCTTTCTCCACCACTCTTCCACATTCGATTCTGCAACTGCTGGCTGCCTAGAATTCTCTAGAGAGTACTCATGAGTCTGCCCGCCAGCTTGGCGTGATGTCCATAAGCCCTGCACGTGTTATGAACACCAGGGCCTGGCAGTGGGGGCCATGCAAGGGAACGACCTCCTGGCAGGCTGTACTCCCTCTGTTTTATGCCTCTTCCTGGTGATCCTCCTTGGACCTAGGCGCAGAGCTCAGTTAATACTTAAAAGCTCTAAGTATATTTAAAAGGTCACTTCCTACAACCGACTTCAATCTTCACCCCTCTTCCTACTTCACACTTTTTAAAAAAATAATTTGTGAATAGTTCCAGTTGTTGGCCAAACGTGTATTTCTTACGATGGCTCATAAGAAAGTAAAGCACAGCCTCCATGTGCAACTGAATCGATCTGAATATCGTATCCTATTTCTGATCCTGCTGTTTACAGCAGGCCGACTCCTGTGCCTAAAAATAAGTGTTATTTTTCATTTTTTTGGTTTTTGTTGGGGGGAAGGGGCAGACGGAGAGGGAGTGAGGGAGAATCTTAAGCAGACTCCACAGCCAGCATGGAGCCTGACAGGGGGCTCGATCTTATGACCCTGAGATCATGACCTGAGCGGAAATCAAGAGTTGGACGCCTACCAAACTGAGTCACCCAGGTGCCCCTAAAAATAAGGGTGTAAGATGCACCAGGTAATTAAAAGAGGGATGCTCTTAGCCACCTTGTACCTTGCTCCTAGTCCTTGTGAGGACTAACTGTGGAACAGCTATAAGGTCACCTGCAATTCTGCTGAGCACACGGTCAATGTTCTGACGATTCATGTGGACTTTCTCACGTCATTCTCTGGGAGAAAGAATCAGACACCCATACCGTGCCTTTCCTATATCTCCTCTTGATTACTTTTATAAATATATAACCACACTAAAGAAATGAAAACAACTAGTATCATCCAGGGCCTTGCTTATTTGTGGGGGAACTAGCTGTCTCTCATCTTCATGGTTGTGTTGACCCCCAGGGGTCATGTTCTAGGAAAGTCCTATGGCCTGACAGGGACAATCCTCCTGCTGAGAGCTCCTACCACCCAGCAAGGACAAAAGGTCCCCAGAGCCCAGGGTGGGGAGGACGGAGGATGCATAGTGAATCCCAGCCTGTCAAGAGCCAGGTACTCGGTATGTGTCATCTCGGGACGTTCTGAGAATCACCCATGGAGGTGGGCCGAATTATCCCTGCAGCAACAGGGGAATAAGTCCAGCCCCGCAGGCTACCTCGCTGAGCCAAGGTCAGCAGTCCTGGTTCCTGCCTAGCCCCGGCTCTGCCCCTGAGCTCCCACGCAGCGTGGGAAGCCCCCCTCGTGCAGACACAGCCATATGGAGATGACTAGTGGCCTGGCCCCAGGACCGGCAGGTGGCCATCTCTCCACCAAAGGTCTCGTGGCTATTTTTACTCCTTGCTCTGACACACCCGCTGTTGAAAGCAGTGCTGACAAGTGCTCTGGAAAGCTGTGTGGTTCGGCCCAGACCCGGGCTGTCTGGTGGCACTGTGGTGGCGACAGCTGTCCGTGCAGGCAGTCCCAAGCACAGGGACGGGAGCGTTCCCAGGTGGCGCCCACAAACTGCACCTGTGTTCATCAATGCCCGCTTAGTATCGCCCTCGGTAGTTCATGCAGACAACAAAGTAGCATTCTCTGTCTCTGTCCACTGGAGTGAACTGAGGCTGGAGCACAGAAGGTTAGGCTCCCTTGGAATCAAGTCCCCTAGCAACAGCATCACTCGGGATCAGTACGCACTTGCAACCCCGCCGGGCAGATGTCCCGCCCGTCCATGTCCCTTCTTTCCACGTGCAAGTTGTTTTGACTGTGTTCTTTGCCCCCAACGATCCCATGAGGGCCAGGACCATCGTCCCCAGGTACTCCTGAGGAAATGAAAGCTCACAGAACCTATGAGACTTGACAAAGTCACAAGGACAGACATTCTCCTGAGTTTTATTACTTCGCTGCATTGTTGAACTCAAAGATATTTCCTGTCCGACATCCTCTTTCCCCAAGTCGTTGTTCATGGTGAGGAAGTCTTGCTTCCCACAGCCCAAACCAAAGCCTGGTTAACATGACCTCTACTGGTGTTTCTTGTTCACTCATTATAGTGAATATAACACAGACAAGATTTTAAGGAGTGGGGCACCTGGGTGGCTCAGTGGGTTAAAGTCTCTGCCTTCAGCTCAGGACATGATCTCAGGGTCCTGGGATTGAGTCCCACATCGGGCTCTCTGCTCAGCAGGGAGCCTGCTTCCTCCTCTCTCTACCTACTTGTGATCTCTCTCTCTGTGTCAAATAAATAAATAAAAATTTTTATTAAAAAAAAAGAAAAAAAAAGAAGGAATGAAGAACAGAACCACAATAAGGGTAAGCTAAGCGCAGAACCCCACATACTTTCAGCTCCTACAACAGTGACCCAAGGCTCTGAGCTCCCCAGTGGTCACAGTAAAGACAAGAAGCATAGCCAGATGCAAAGTCCGTGGCCCAAGATAAAAGAAGTCAATGCCCCAAAGGACCACTTTTCTGCAGGCCTTGCTGGTGAGGATACAGAGTTAAATGATGAACTATGTTGCTAATGGCTTGCTGAAACACACACACAAAATATAGCAACAGTTTCCCAACAGCAGCATATGCCCTTGAGAAAACCAACAGTATGACACCAAGAAGGACTCAGTTTTAGTCAGAGTCCAAACAGCGCAGTCCAATATGCAACTCTTGTGGATGGGCTTCACTGAGATAAAACATGGCATATCAGTTGTTTATTTTATTTTTATTGATTTATTTTGGGGGGGGGCGCCGAGGAAGAGGAAGAGAGAGAATCCCAAGCCCAGCACAACACAGAACCCGACACAGGGCTTGATCTCATGACCCTGAGATCATGACCTGAGCTGAAACCAAGAGTAGGATACTTCATCGACTGAGCCACCCAGGCTCCCCAAAACATGGCATATCTAAAGGAGGAAAAGGGATAAAACACAGCAGGTGCACACAGTGAATTGTATAAAGCACCTCCAGTGTTTTATAAAATAGGGAATTAATTTGGTATATCCAGAATATGTTCAAGCAATATACAAAGGTTTATTCTTTATAAGCAAGGAAAGCTTATAAATTTAATATTTTAGTTGAATATGCTTTTGTTGGAAAAGATAATTTATTCTGGATTCCTATAGATAGGTCTATAAAATGTACATATATCTATAAAATGTATGGATAAAGCATTTAGTTAAAATCATTTTCTAAAACGATTGTTAATATTTGCCATCAGTCACATAAAATAAGAAAGCAAAGAAGCTAGAGTCATTTTAATGTTTAGCAAAATAATTTGATCTCAAGAAAAATAGATACATTAACAAAAGTACTAAAAATTCACTCAGAGTTGATTAAATCTCCCTCTTGTCTCTTCCTATAAGAAAAGATCTTCAATTAGATATCAATAATCAATGAGGAATGTTTCACTTAATGAATTAAACTTTCAAGTGAAGCCTTCAAGACATTGTGCATTTCTCATAACAAAGGAAATGCATTATTTATTCACCGGTAATATAATGTACTTATTTGCTAATTTTGAAATTATTTTTCCCGGAAATAAGATAGCTCTTTTTGAAATGGATGTTTTTATAACTAGAAATAATACTTGTCGCTGCTCTTAATGAGGGCAGTTTCAGTTTACTATTCTAAATAAATTAAGAGAGCAGGTTATATTTAGGAGTATTATTCTTGAACAGTTCACAGTATATAGCATTTTTAAACATCTAAAGCAAATTATGAAATGGCTCTTGTACACCTGATTTATAGAGTTGTATAAAACCTAAAGCTTGCATTGAAAATATAAAGGGAGAAAGACTGCATGCTTTTTATTCACTCATTTATTCAAGACAGTTATCTTGTGTGGGTCAGTCTTTGGAATGGAGGCTCGATATCCCCACATCAGGTCCCTTCCCGGGGCAAGTCTACGGCTGGTGGCAGAGAGACGCACAAACACCTACCAGGCGGCAGGCTAGTGATGTAATAAAGACTCACAGATAACATCCCGCGAGCTCAAGACCAGAATATCAGTTCATTCAGCCTCCAGAGGGGGTGGGGGGCAGGGAACGTCCAAGAGCCTGAGCTCCGTGTCAAGAGTGGGCGGGGATACACAGCCGGATGCTGAGAGTGTGGAGGAGCACGGGAACCAGGTACAGAAGCTTGGACGTAATCCCCGTCATGACAGGAAACCCACGGAAGGCTCCAGGACCCGCAGTAACAAGGTGGTGTGTGTGGTTAGCCATGACTTCCCTGAAGGTGTGAGGAGAGTAGGTTTAGATCACATCCTGCCTGGGCTCAGAACCTTCTGAGGGCATCCCATAAACTTTAGAAAAGATTCACAGCCATGCCACGGGCCAGCTCTCCCACCTCCCCTCCTTCCACTCTCCCTAAGCTTGGCGACTCCAACCACAGAGACCGCCTTCCCACTCCACATGCATGCCACGCTCGGCCCCACCCCAGGACATTTGCACATGCTGCCCCACAACCTGGAAAAGCCCACTCCTCTCCTCACTGAGGTCTGTGTATAATGAAATCTCCTCCAAGAAGCTTCCCTGACAGTTCACCGCAAACACCAGCCCTTTATGCTCTCTAAACCACCTTATCATTGCTGAGATGACATGGTTTAAGTATGTACTATCTATCTCTGGAACACAGTGTGTATATTCGTGGGTATAAAACATTGGTGAATAATATGTCCACAATGAGTACCTATTAAATGGATGCATGACTAGGTCCTGGTCCAAGGAGGGCAGAGGCGAGGTTCCAGGAAGAGACGGTCATCAGAGCCATGGTGGAGGACAGAGCCACCTGAAATCGGGGCTGAGGGGACATCAGGGAGCAGGGGTCGCAGGACAGGACTCCTGGACTTGAGGGCTGTGTCTAGGGCAATGGAGCCAAGGCTTCATCACAAAGGGCTGGGCTGGCCCCCAGGAGAAGGCCTGGACCAGGAGAAAGCAGGGCAGGCCGTCCAGTCCCGGACCTGGGCACCACCAGGGCAGGGGGACCCCCACTCTCCCCTTACTCACCATCACACACGAGTTGGAAAACAAAGAAGCAAAATAATCTAAGTGACAAAAGTACATTCGGATGTTACTCGTGTTAACACATTGACAGGAGACAGGGAAGTCATGCGGCCAAGTGCCAAGTCCGGGGACACAAGACGAACGGAGAACTTGTCCCTCCCTGGGGGAAGGGGACAAGGGAAGTGCTGTAAGTGAACTGGCTTTTTAAGCAAGCAGATGAGTCCGATGGGTATGTCTCAAAAATCACTCTTGGCAGCAGCATGAGGAGGGGAGGAGAAAGGCCTGAGGCCAGCACCTCGGAAATGCCCCCAGGAGACAGGGACAGAGCGGACAAGGGACTGAACTGGACCAAGCCACACAGGGAGGTCGGAGACCACGCGATGCGTCCACGCAGCCCCCGGAAGCTGCGGAGGTGCAGCCCTGGGCGGTTAGTGAGAGCTCAGCTGGCTCCACCTCTTTCCCTGTGGGGCACCCTCCCCACCCAGGCCTTCTAATCCATGGCTGTGATCCGGCTGGACACCGTCCCGGGTCTTGAAGTCAGTTTACCATCCAGGCTACAAAAGGCAGGGGATCTCCAAGGTGCCCCCGGAATCTCCAAGGTGCCCCCGAAATCTCGGCTTGGACTCCCGTCTGCTGCAGATGGGCACGGACGGTGCAGCCGTGGCCCCACGGGACCCGCCCAGCTGGGTCCTTTCTCCTCCCCTCCTCATGCTGCTGCCAAGAGCTAGGATCTCAGATCAGTCATGCAGCCAAGACTCACGTGTACATCGACCGACTGTTCGGGGGTGTAGGGATCAAGGAGGGCCGAGCTGTGGGTCCACGCCCGGTGCCTCCCATTGCAACGCCAGTCCTTTTGAGGGTGAAGGGAGCCCCGGGTGTGGCTGCCCCCTAAGGGGTGGTCCTGGTTCCAGCCGGCCTACCCTACCGCTCAAGGGCTGCCAGGTCCCGAGAGAGACAGAACTGGCCCGACCAGTTTGGTAGGACGGGATTGCTGATGGTGACACAATCTTAATGTCATCCAGGCAACGGCCAGGCATTTCGTAATGATTCCCTATACAAAGCAGTTTGACACAAGGAGCCCTGTCCCCACTGCAAACAAGGGAAGGTGACAACCAGCATTTGTGGGATGCTGACTCCGAGGAAGCACGGAGGTGGGCATCTGAACCCGTGTCTCATTCGTTCTCACGACAGTGCACGGGGGACGTGCTACCATCCCCTATGCTTTAGATGAAGCAAAGTCAAGAGGCAACATTCCCAGTGTTGAGTGGGGCCAGGACTCCATCCAGGTCGATGCAAGCCTGCCTGCCAGGAAGTGTGATCTGGGTCTGGACTAGAGTTTCCCCAGATTCTCCAAGCCACAGGACTGAACCACAGGGATGGAGAGGTCCGAGGTGCAAGGCAGCTCTGCGGGGACAGGCCTGTCACAGCGATAGGCTAAGTACTGTGGTCCCACGCAGCTGCAGAGTTGAGGCCACTCTATGTGAAGGTAGCTGCTTTACATCACTCTAATAATAATAATAATAATAATAATAATAATAATAATAACAGGTCATCCCCAAAGCTTGAAGCAAAATGAACCACATGCTTTTAACTGTACATCAAGTTAGTACACGCAAAAGAAAAGAAAGAAGAGATTTCAGGATCCCTGGCCCAAGAGATTTAACATTTTTATTCAGATACACGGTTTAGCTGTCTCAGGAGGAGGATCTTAGGCAAACTGGCAAAGTGAGCCCCATCTCTATCTTCCCTGTTAACTCATATGTCAACATCCAGACTCCTCTGCTGCTTACTTTTAACCTGTGATTCATTATGGAGCCGAAGCAATGAGATTATAGGCAAAAAGCAGGTGAAATTGTACAGTGGTGGAAAGTCCCAGAAGGGCTTGGATAAACCCAAAAGGCTTCCAGGGACAATCCCTGGCTTCTCAAAGATCTCCATGTGCCCCAATTCTCCCAGAGACCATACAGGAGGCAATGTTTGACAGAGAAACTCCAGCATGAAAACGTATCTCATTCACTTAAGTTTGATTTTTCAGTAAACACAGTGTGAGACCACTCTTACTTCTCCATCCTCATAATGCCACTCCCTGGACACCTTCTCGAACCCCGGGCGTCTCTGTGCAGGTCCGCACCCGGCCTGAGGGGTGGTCAGGCTCCCCTGACGAGCACGGGAGAGGCAGGAACAAAACCAAGCTAGGGCAAGTGTGACCGTGACAGCCACTTGCGTCGGCAGCGGGACCACAGTGAGACAATCTCTGTAGCGTCACCTGCTCCGGAAAGACCTTAAGATTCCATCGCCACTTAGAAAGTGTACTTATTTGTAAATGCAAGAAGGAAGATTTCTCTCCTCTCTCCAGGGTGGTGGGGGGACAAGTAGCACAGAACAGGGTCTCTGCTCCGTGTGTGTGTCGCAGAGCCCGTGGAGGAGAGCGTATCAAAACCCCTCTTCGCAGATGAGGAATGATGACCACGGGTCCCCGGACATCAGAGCCTGAGCGTCTGTGCTGACCCTGTCGTAGCTGTTGCAATCCCAGGGAAGCAAGAGTGAGGCGGAGGGAGGGGAGCAGGATGTAAATTAGTGTGTGTGTGTGTGTTTGGGGGTGCAGCTGAGAACTCTTCCTGGGTCTTCTACAAAGCCCCTGTTTGCAAATGAGTTCACGCTCGCAGCGAGCAAATCCTAAGTCATGTCCCACTTCAGTGATGACAGGGAGGAGGACAGGGATGTGTGGGGTCAGAGACAGGCCAGGGGTGCTCGTAAGTGGTACACAAGGGGCAGGACGCAGGCAGCATGGGCGAGGGGGTTCCCGTCCGACCAGAGAGGGGAGCGAGGCCACAGATCGAGAGCGGAGCCTCAGGACGGCAGGACGAGGGGTTCAGGCTCCAGGCGCATCCTTCCCGGAGCCCGGGAGCCCCGGTCCTCCAGGGGGACAGACAAGACTCCACGGAAACCGAAGCAAAAGCAGTCGTGACTCTGGCTCGGGGTGCGACCCCTCGGTTTTGTGAAAGCCAGAGTCAGGGAAGGGAATGGGTACTTCAGCGTTGCGTGATAGACACCTGGTTTGTTCAGCATTTCAGTCAGAAACTGTGATGTTCCCAGCGCTGCCCCTCCTCCCGATGAAAGAATCTTGGGTCCAGAAACAAGGTTTGCGGTGCCCCCTGCTTGGAGGAGATGCGGCGGGAAGGGGCACCACAGAGTCCGAAGCCCGCTGACAGTCACGCTCGCCCAGGGCAGGAGTCGGTTGCAGAAGCTGTGTGTGTGCGGCTTCTCGGCCCCGCTCTGGCCCGTGGTTAGGTCAGAAATGAGGAGAAAAGAGAGGAACCGCAATGCCTCCAACATGCACATTTCCGCGGAGACCTATTCATACGGCCTCTGAAATGGGCTGGGTTGTGAGGCACCTGTGTTGTCTTAGAGACGCTCTTGGCCAAGGATAACCTGTGGGCACCGGCCGGCGCTGGAGGCCCATCTGAGCCCCTGCGGCTGCGTCGGAGGGAAAGAAAACGCGCCCTTTAAGAAGAGGGAAGAGAAAACATCTCCTCTAGAAAGTTTCCTTTATGCCGCCCGAACACCGCCGAACTCAGAGCCAGCCCTGGCTGCGATGCGGTGAATAGCACTGGTTCCGTTCAAGAAAGCCTTCAAAACAAGGTTTCCTCCAAAGACGCACATTCTTGGTGAGAGGCCTGACTTTCCTCAATGCGCCCGTTCATCCGCACGTTTATTATGTGCCTACTGTGTGCCAGGCGCCGCTCTCCCGGGTCTCCTGGGGAAGAGAGGGCCCGGGGACGCAGGGTGCATGTTGGCGGCAGACCAGAACATCTGGCTCGCTGACGCCCGGCTCGCTTTTCAAGAGAGACAGGGCTTTTCGTTAGACAGAGATAAGACAAACACGAATATTCGCCGGAGAAATAACACCCTGACATAAATTTAGCAACTGCTGTCAGAGGTCATGAGACTGGAGTTTAAGAGGAGAAGGAAAGGGGAGGGCAGGGAAGCGAAACTTGCAGGTGGAGACTGGACAGACGCGTGGGACTTTTCCTCAAGGTTGATTTGATGGCGATTTGCTTACATTTGCTGTGTGCCTCAAATACCTTTCACTGTTTGACTTGAACACACACACACACACACACACACACACACACACACACACCCAGAAGAATGTCAGGTTTCAGAAATCTGCAAGCGTCTATGTGTGTTTCCAAGACACGGTACTAAAGTTTTAATGATATTTTTTGTTAAGTTTAATCATTTTTATAGGGATCCCGGGGGAGCTCCTTAGCTGAGGGACATGGCCAGGCCTCTTTGGCAGTCACCCAAATCCTATTTGTCCTTTGAGGCCTGCACCAACTCCTCCACTCAGGAACCCGCACGCGATGACCCCTCGGACCTGGCACGTGTCCACTCGAAGCTGTTTCACGAGCTTCGGTATATAAAAGAGCCATCTTGAGGGCTTCTGATGATTCACTGGGGGATTCTGATTCCCGAATAGTTACAAAGCATCCTGGGAGATGTTGAGCACATCTGAGAGCCGATGGTAGGAGCCAACAAGGGGGAAGCAAGTGCCAAGGAGACAAAAAACAACAACGACAACAAACAAACAAACAAAAAACCCAGCTCTTGACTATACATCCAATCTACTCAATTGACCCCAACCTACATTCTGTAATAACTTTAACCTTTAACTGACAAAGGATAGACTAAAATTCAGATGTCCAGCCGTAAGTACAAGTACAGTAGGCACAATCAACAAGACAGGAAATGACAGATGTTGGCGAGGATGCGGAGAAAGGGGAACCCTCCTTCACTGTTGGTGGGAATGCAAGCTGGTGCAGCCACTCTNAGATGTCCACCAATAGATGAATGGATAAAGAAGATGTGGTATATATATACAATGGAATACTATGCAGCTATCAAAAGAAATGAAATCTTGCCGTTTGCAATGACGTGGATGGAACTAGAGGGTATTATGCTGAGCGAAATAAGTCAATCAGAGAAAGGCAATTATATGATCTCTCTGATATGAGGAACTTGAGGGGCAGGGTGGGGGGTCATGGGGGGTAGGGAGGGAAAAAATGAAACAAGATGGGATTGGGAAGGAGACAAAACCATAAGAAACTCCTAATCTCACAAAACAAACTGAGGGTTACTGGGAGTGGGAGGGTAGGGATAGGGTGGATGGGTTATGGACATTGGGGAGGGTTTGTGCTATGGTGAGTGCTGTGAAAGGCATAAGCCTGATGATTCACAGACCCGTACCCCTGGGGCAAATAATAATAATAATAATATAAATATAAATAAATAAAGGGTAATAAACAATGTAAAAAAAAGCACAGTAGGCACAAACTGTGGATTCTATCTCGATTTCTCTGGTTCAAATGCATGGTGTAGGAGGCAAGGACGGTCTCTCTCTGAGGTCAGCAAACTCCCGTATGGCCAGCCAGCTAAGAACAGTTTTCACAATTTGAAAATAGTTGGGGGGAAAAGTAAAAGCGGAATGATATTTCATGACATGTGGAGTTACATGAAATTCAAATTTCAGGGTCCATAAATAAAGCTTCGTTGGCACCCAGCCATGCCCGTTGGTTTACATATGGTCTGAGGGTGCTTTCGTGGAACAAACGGAGAGCTGAGGGGTCCCCACAGAGACACGTGGTCGGCAGAGCTGGAAAGACCTGCCATCTGGCCCTTTACTGACAAGCGTGTGGACTCCTGACTGGCAGGGTGACTTTGGGAGCCTGGCCAGGTGCACAGATCTGCCGGCATCTGGACCCTCACCTTCGCCATCTCACTCCCTGTGCACATTACCTCATTTAACGCTCTGCCCGATCCTTTCTGGAAAATGCACAGACCGATCTTTGCAGCTGGTGGGCTGCTGGCTAGTCAGCCAGATCTCTGTGGCTCCCACCAGTCTGGGGATTTTCTTCCCAAGAGGCCAATGTGTTATTTCCAAACTGTTTATGCCTGCAGTACGTAACTGTCATCATGTTACTTAAATAGAATGTTACAGAACATAATGAGCATAAAGAGGAACAGTATGATGGTTTTCAGGGAACCTAAGTTAAACGTTTAAAGAAGACAAAGTGAGTGGTTAAAAATAATAGATGAATGAATGCATGTTTATTTAGGTGACAAAGAGACCACTGAACAGGAGGAAAAAACAAATCTGTCAGTACCAGGAAGGTTCTGCAGTCAGATTTTATCAAAATTCTTTTCACATTCTCAGTTGACTTTGGGGACGTGGAACTGAAAGCCAGAGGTGAGGACTGCTGGGCGTGCAAACACGCATAAATGCATTTTGTAGGAACATTCAGTCTTCTAAACTCCTGCATTGAATTCTGCGACCCATCCCAGTTCCACTCGGCGCATAGGAATGGTTTCTGCCATTGTATGCTTGCTTCCCCCACACTTCCTGCTGCTCACACAGCACCAATGTCCCCCCCTCTCAGTGCAGGTGACCGAGCTGGACAGGAACATTCAACCCTGGGTGGCCCGACGCCAAGGCAGCCTCCACCATCGCTCTGTTACTCCAACTCCAAAGAAGCCAGAGCCAGAGGACATTTAAAATTGCAAGAACTCCAGACGGTTTTGCTATTTAACACGCCACCACCAGCTAGGCAAGAAAAAAAATCATTTAAATTTGGAACCATTAAAGGGAAAATGCAGATCCTTGAGCATAAACATACTCAGGAAGGAGACGGAGCATTCTCCCCTCCCACGTAAGGGCTCGGGCTGCGGCATTTGTGGCATATTTATTGTGACTGGCTTTATCTGGCATTGAAAGTCAAGATTCTAAAAATGAACTATAATTTTTGTCTAATTTTATCTATCTGAAAACGGTGAGCTTGCCGAAATATTTTAATAAGCACCTACGATTCCGAAAATACGTAAACATTTCAGTTGTTTTAGAATCCCCACACCTCATAAAACTTACGTGAGGTATTTATGTTTTGAATATCACTGAACGGCCCCTGGTTCAGGTACCCAGCCAGCACCCTGTTCTTCAAAGATCTCAGCTCCACCTGCAGCATGGGAGCCCCCAGCCCCTCCTCTGTATTGAGGGTGGTCTCCTCCACTCACTGCTCTCACCCCCCACCCCTGTACCCCGCTTGTATCAGATGGTGCCCTGGCCTCAGAGTCTGCCTCCTTCCCAAACGTGTCCTGTGCCTCAGGCTGGGGCATCTCCCCTCTTCTCTTCATCACCTGCTGCGCGTGTCCGTGGCTGCAACCGTCCCTACACCCATCAGGGCCTCCACCTCACAGCAACCTGGTTTCCGCCTCTCCCCTCTCAGACAGGCGCCCCTTCCTGCGAGGTCATCACCATCCTCGCCATTTGCTGGGCAGAGAGCATCACTCCAGTGCCCACGCGGCAGCCCGCCAAACACACCCCTCCGCAGGAACCTCCAATACGCCCCTTCCTGGCCTCGGTCCCTGCCACCGCTCTAAGGTCAGGTTTTTAAGGGACTTCTGAGATCCTTTTTCTAGAATGAATTCCTCTCTGATGCAAATAATTTGCCTTGATTTCCAGGTCAGCATTTTATACCCAGTGTTTTGTGTCCAAAGTGGGAAACACCAATATTATCCAATTACATAGGATCTGGCCGTGTTCTTCAACTCTCTGCTGTCTGGACTCCCAGCATCCGGAGCAACAGAGCCGTGAGAAGGGGTGTGGGGTGGGCTGCATGGAAGGCAAAAGGATCCTGGATGGGGGGTGGGGG
>LNAC01000366.1:702270-739671 GCA_002007465.1 Ailurus styani | reverse complement strand
GATGGGGGGTGGGGGGTGGGGGGTGGGGAAGCTTCTGGAACAGAAAACGTCGGCTCCCCTTCGGAGGTCAGACAGCAGAGGGAGAGGGGCCAGAGAGACCAGAGGGAGGGCAGGTCTGCTCCAGGGTCCAAGCCTCCCCCAGCTGCAGGAAAAGGCTGGTGGGACACGGGGAGATCTGGGAACAAGAGCTGTATCCAAGTCCCGAGGCAGAAATCCCCTGCAGCGCCCCGATCTCTCTGCACCAGCCATGCTTCGACACGGAGGGGAGTCCTCTGTCCAGGCTCAGAATGTGCTCCTCACAATGAGACCGAGTTTGAGGCTGCCGAGGACCGCCGCTTCCAGATCTGCGTCCCGGGGCCGCGTCCGACAGGACCGGGCTGCTCTGGACTTCTGCCCCCACCGTGCTCATGGGCCCCCCCTCGCCAGAGCCCATCCTGGGGAGAGAGAAGCAGGGGAGCGAGGCTCCGGGAGGGAAGGGAGGGTCCCTCCATGCGAGCGAATGCCCAGCGGCGAAGAGACACCAGATCCCCACCACCCCAAAGCAGATGGGTAGGTCGAGGCTTAGACATGCTGTGGCCGGGCACAGATGTCCCCAAGCACCTGCAGCCGCTCGGGTCACTTGGGCAACTTGGAACACACACAGAAGCCCAGGCCCTGAGGCCCCGAGGCCCCAGGGAGGGGGAGGCCACTCATCTGCCTTCCTGACGCATCTCCCCCAGGCCAGGAAAGAGCACCATCCAGAAGGTCAGAAAGGCCAGCTGCTCCCTCATGGGGGGGAAGTAAAACGCAACTGTTTCCATTTTTCCGACATGCGTCTTCGAAGACGGACACTGTTTTGCAGCCTCCCATCTCCCCAGTTCTATTCTTTCTCCCCTCATCTCTCCAGCGAGGGTTTGTGGCTTTCTCTGTCTGAATAAAACACCCCTTATCATGCCCTTGTCTATTCTTCAAGGGCGGTGAGCTCAGCCCTTTTTCCTGGGGAACGCCCTTTGGTTGCTCCCAACAAAAGCTACTGTTCTAAACACTGCGGGCATGTTGTTGGAATAATTAAACACAGAGCCACAGCATGAAAGTCATAAAGGGAGATGTGCACTCAGGCTCCGAAGACACGCACCTCCTATCGGTTCCCAGAAAACAGGTATTCTCGGGAATCCAGTAAATTCGTACCCACAGATTCTGGGCTGCACGGCCAATACGCAACATGGGGCCATTTCCAGCCTGTGAGACAAGGCTCTGCTGCTGCTTCTGAGACAGTGTCACGGGAGGCTGGAGCAAAGGGACAGCCAGACACTGGTGCCGATTGGCCCTGAGGTGTCCGGGGCCAGGGGAGGGGTCCGCAGCCCCTGACAGTCTGAGTCTCAGCAGACGGTGGGGAGGGGTCCTCGGAGACTCATGCAGAGTAAGACGGGCCCGGTTGGAGTCATACAGTGGAGCAGAAGGCCTGTGAGCAGTGGGTGCGGCCCCAAGGTCATGGAGCCCGTCTAGGGGCAATGACTGTGCCCAGGTGGTGGGGCCTGAGGCAGACACAGCCTGGGCCCCTCTAGTCCTGGCTCCCCGACGTGCCACCATCGACCTCCGCAGGGGCAGTCACCGGGGCTGGACCGCAAGCAGAACCAGGAGGGGATCTCCGTGGCCGAGGCCCAGGGGCGAGACCTCTGCTGCCAGGACAGCCATGGACGCTCGGGGTCCAAGCGAAGGCGGGTGCAGCCCAAACAGCCAGGTCTGCAGGGTGAGGCTCTGGGCATCTGAACTGCCTGGACCTCCCCACGGCTCGAAGGACGTGCCCGCCCCACGTTTAGGCACACGAGGTCCTGGCCTGGAGAATGACACTGGCAACCCCCCCCCCCCCAAGAAGAGATTATTAAACTCTCCACCCCTGAAGGTCACGGGTGCGGGAAGTGAGTCACTAACGGGGCTTATTTATAGTGGCATGCCTCTCGCCTGAAATTGTTCAGAGCCTTCTTGTATCTTAGACATTCAAGGAAATAAATGAATAATTGAATGTGGTATGAATTACATCTCAGT
Source organism: Ailurus styani (assembly GCA_002007465.1). Classification (NCBI taxonomy): domain Eukaryota; kingdom Metazoa; phylum Chordata; class Mammalia; order Carnivora; family Ailuridae; genus Ailurus; species Ailurus styani. Next base: position 737,646 of record LNAC01000366.1, on the reverse strand, counting down.
AAAGTGTTGGTTTTTAAACCGTATGGAGGGCGCCTGGGTGGCTCAGTGGGTTAAAGCTTCTGCTTTGGGCTCAGGTCATGATCCCAGGGTCCTGGGATCGAGGCCCGCATCGGGCTCCCTGCTCAGCGGGGAGCCTGCTTCCCCCTCTGTCTCTCTGCCTGCCTCTCTGCCTCCTTGTGATTTCTCTCCCTCTGTGAAATAAATAAATAAAATCTTTAAAAAAAAATAAAAAAAATAAACCGTATGGAAATCAAATGTTTATTTCAATGTAAGTTTTTCTACCTACCAAAACTCTGAAGTTCTAAGAAAACTTCTGGAATTCCCTTGAAACTTCACTGGTAGGTATAACTTTGTCTCACTGCTTCATGGAAAGGCACTCTTCCCTCCGGCTTGCTTTTCTTTTCTAGAAAAAGGGCTGCCTTCGCTGATGGTGGTTCTCATGGCGAAGGGGGTGGTTACAGTCAGGGGGTCAAACTGAGAAGGAAGGACATGAAGGACCTGGGAGTCAGGGTCGAGAGGCACCTTCCGGAGACGGGGAAGGCGGGAGGACTGAGGCAGGCATGCTGGCCTGGAGGTGTGGGTGTGAGCCAGGAACGTGTCCTGCCTGGAGACGAAGTGTGTGTGTGTGTGTGTGTGTGTGTGTGTGTGTGTGTGTGTGTGTGTGTGTGTGAAGCCGCACACGTGAATTTAAGGAGAGGAGGAGAGAGGACACAGAGCACATGCACGTGTTAGTAACAGGGAAATCTGAATGAACGTGCATAGGATACAGACATTTAAAAAGAATTTGAGAAACTTTATTTAAAACAATTTGTTATTTTTTTTCCAAATGAAAGTAATGGCTGCATTTTTAAATTTAGAAGTGTAATAAAGTGAAAAGTGATTTTTAAATTTTTTTTTCCTGTCTGGATTAAAAAAACCAATAATAATCATTATTACTATTTAATTTTACTGTGTATGGGGCCTTTCCTTTCTGTGGGCAAGTCATCCTTAGTTTAAAAAAAATTAAAGATTCTGTGGCCCTAATTGCCCTCAGTGACCTACGTGTATATAACTGCTAAGTAGTCACAGGCATGGACAGACAGGACGACGGACAGACAGATGGGCTGGTGGACAGATGCAAGGACGGGACAATCGTTCTCCACCGCAGTTTTCTTTTCTTTTCTTTCCTCTTTCTTCTCTTCTCTTCTCTTGTCTTCTCTCCTATTCTCTTCTCTTCTTTTTCCTTTCCTTTCCCCTTCTTCTCTTCTCTAAGATTTTACTTATTTATGGCAGAGACAGTTGAGAGAGCGAGCACAAGCACGCGGGAGCTGGAGAGGGAGAAGCAGGCTCTCGGTTGGTGCAGGGCTGACCCCAGGACGCTGGGACCGTGACCTGAGCTGAAGGCAGCTGCCCGGTGACTGAGCCCCCAGGCGCCCTGCACCGCGGCCCCTGCCCCGGCGGATGCAGGCAACGATCATGCCACCCTTGGGGCTGCTCCAGGGACCCTGCCCCTGACCTCCTGGGTGCACGGCAAGCACAAGACGGACCTAGAGGGAGCGATCAGTGGAGGGTCTCAGGCGAGCAGACGGATCGCCTCCCTCCCCCCGGCTCCCAGATGGCATTCGCAGCCCCTGCCATACTCCAAAGCTGCGTCTGAGGAGCCCACGAGGGGAAAGGCGGTGCACGGGTCAACACTACAGAGCAGATCGGTTTCGGGTTATGCAGCCACGTCTGGGGGCCCACGGGAGACGGGACAGAGAGACACACGTAGGGCGAGTGGTGTGGCCCCGGGTGAGTCCGGAAGGACAAGCACAGCTCGCTACTGAAGTCACAGCGGCCGGCCTGGAGTGCCAGGGCCGCAAATACTACAACTTTTAAACACCCGTATCAAATGGTACACGAATTTAGAAGCTCCACGTTCACAGAAACCCCGCGCACATGCACAGCAAGCAGCGTGAATCCGATCCGGAGAGGCGCCGACCCCGGAGCTCGGCGAGCCGGGCACGCCCAGGAGCCCGGCAGGAGGACTCCCATTTCTGGCCCCGCCGCCCCTCCTTCCAGCCGCAGGAGGCGAGGGCCTATATTTAGGCCGGTCCGCGGCTCTGCGCGCCGAAGCCAGTGAACTCCCCTGCTTCCACGGGCTCTCCTTCCAAAGGCAGAGACGACAAAAATAGCTCATCGAAAGCCTAATAAGATGACAAGCACGATCTGCGAAATGGGGAGAAGGCAATCCCTTTTCTAGATGATTCCAGCTGGGAGAGCGCTGGCAAGCACAGGACACCTCGCTTCTGCACCCGCCGAGCGTGAGGGCCCTTCCTGCGCTTCCTCCCCACCAGTCCCCGCGCCCAGGACACCGGCGGCCTGCGGGGACTCTCCTCTCCCACACACTTGTGGCCCCAGGAGGACCGGCACAGCTGTTGTCCCTCTCGAATTACCGGCAGGTCCCGCCCTGTGTACCAGCCCAGCACCTACAGGCTAATAACGCAGGGCTGAGCTTCTAAAAAAGTCAATGATTTACTGACATGCCACATGCCACATTCCTGGGAAAGGCACTGCACGCATTTTAAATTCTAAGTTAGACACTGAGCTTACGTCTCTACAAGTATCCACTGAAAGCCACACAATGCGAATGAGGGAAATAGCCCAGAAAATGACAATGTATGGAATGAAGTAACTGAAGTCATGTCCTAACGACAAAAGAGAAAATGAAATGTGTTGCGTTTACCCTGTGTACTTCCGAACGTATATTATACTGCTTTTGATCATTTTATTTCCTTTCTGTTTTTAAATAAACCACCTAAAATTTTCAACTATATTTACCAAGCACAATTATTTTCATATGAGATCCTTTGGGTTGCCTGGCTAGCTCAGTTGGTCGATTTTGGCTCAGGTCATGATCTGGGGGTCCTGGGATCAAGCCTCACGTCAGGCTCTGTGCTCAGTGGGGAGTCTGCTTCCCCTTCTCCCTCTCCCTCTGCCCTTCCCCTTCTCAGACACCCTCCCAAACAAATATTTTTTTAAAAATGAGGTCCTTTGGCACACGCATTTTTAATAGACCTTTTTTTTGGGGGGGGGGTCAGTATCACAGCAAAATCTCATAGCAAAATTTAGAAGGTCCTGAAAGTTGCCATACGCTTTCTGCCCTCACATGTTATGGCTCCCCAACTAGGAACATCTCACAACAGGTGCATGCTAAAACTGATGAACCTACAATAACATTATTATCACCCAGAAACTATAGTCTACGTGAGGGTTCACTCTCGGTGTTGTCAATTCTGCGGGTTTGGACAAAAGTATAATGACATGTATCAACATTATAGGGTCATTAGACTAGTTTCACTGCTCTGCGAATCCTCGGTGCTTCACCTACTCATCTCAGCCCTCCACCCTAAGCCGGGGCAGCCACTGACCTTTTTACTGTCTCTGTAGTTCTGCCTTTTCTAGAATGTCACATAGTTGGAATCATACGGTGCATAGCTTTCTCAGATGGCCTTCTTTCATTTAGTAATACGCATTTAAGGTCTTCTGTGTCTCTTCATGTTCTGATAGCTCATTTCCTTTCAATGCTAAATATAATCCATTGTCTGGATGTACCCAGCACATGCATTTTAAAAGAAAAAGGGAAGCGGTTCCAATGGGATAAACACAGTATTCTCTGTCTCCCACTCAGTGCAGCTATAAAAACTAGCCAGATGCATGGCACAGCTGTTGGAGGACTCTGAGAAGTAAACGCTAACAGGTGACTTGGGGATGAACTACAGAATTCCCAAATCTCCAAAGGATGCTAAGTTAGCACTTTTTTTTTCCCCGAATCCTGGACTCAGTGCAGCCTGAGCCCTGCAGAGGACAAAGGTACTGACAGAGTGCACTGCAGGAAAAATGTGCTAGTGCCAGGATCCAAGGGAAAAAAAAGGGGGTCCCCTGCTGCTCAGAGAGAGTGGGGGCTTCTCATGTATTCTTGCCTCTCTTCTCAGGAGCCCTGCCCCTACGCCGGCCTGCAGTAGCAGAGGCACTGGTAGCAGCAGTGCAGTGGCGGGGTCCCACGGAGCGTGGAACTCAGAGGGGGACCCACTTCTCTCTTACCAGAGGGGCTGAGGTCCCATGAGGGCAGAGTAAAGCCCACTGCTTTTCCACTCTCTGTTCTGCTGCTCGGCCCCGGAAGTAGGCAGTTGCAGGAAGAGCAACTGAAAGCAGGATAAATAAAGCCCCAGTTTTCCGGCTAGGGGACCAAAAGGGGGAGCCTAGAGAAAGAGACCACAGGGAAGCCATCGTAGGGAAGCAGGAGCTCAGGGCGATCCAGAAAGCCCTTTACAGACTCCCGGTGGCACCTCTGAAACGTACACGTGTGGAAACGATCCTCGCATCATGCCACAGGCTCTGAGAACCGCTCCATGAGACGGCCGGCCACCCAGGGGCCAGGCTGGCCACCGGCAACAGGAACGTGGGAAGATGTGACTGCACGGGGAAGGCGCTGCATACAGAACCAACATGAAAACAACCACCGCACAAAGCTCAGTGGACGTGTAAGCTCACACCCAAATGAGCCGATTGCCTGATAAAACAAAAACAGAGTGTCAATATTATTATAAGATTTAAATAGAAGCCAGAATATCATAACGTAATATTCGACATGTCTAGGAAACCCCAAATTCACTCATCATAAGAAGAACTAGGAAAATCTCAACTTGCGTAGACAAAGAACCTGCAGAGGCCACAAGATGACCGTGCACTGGCGTTGTCTGGTGAAGACTTTCACGGACTGTTACAAAAGCACTCCACCAAGTAAGAGCTAACGCACTTGAAATAAATAGAAACGTGGAACGTTTCCGCAAAGAAACAGACGACAAGAACAGGAACTACACAGCAAATTTGAAAATTTTCAAATTTTAAATTTGAAAATATAATAACTGAAATAAAACAAAGCTTCATTGGGTGGACTCACCAATTCTGAGTACATATCAATTAAAATTATCCAATCTGAATATCAACATAAAGAAAAATGACCATTGAGAAATGAACACACCCTAAGGAACCTATCAGACAGCAAAGTTCTACGGTGCATATTAAACAAAGTCCTAGAAGGAGGGAAAAAAGAATGTGTGTCAGAAAAAAAATATTTCAAGAAATAATGGCAGAAAACTCCTTAAATTTTATAAAACTCATAAACCTACAGATTTAAAAAGTTCAATAAATCCCATACAGTATAACTACAAAGAAACCCACACATCATAATGAAACTAAGGGACACCTACCTAAAACTAAGAAAGGACAAGGTACAAATCTTGAGAGAAATCAGGGCAATCTACATCTCTTACATGTGAATGATCTGAGTGACTATAAAAACTAATAGCTAGAATGAAGTGGAAGGAAAAAAAAACATAAGCCCAGATTTCCACCCCGGCAAATATATCCTTCCTGTGTGAAGGTGAAATAAAGACATTCTCAAGTGAAGGCAAACCCAGGGTATTCATTGCCAGCAGATCTGGTCTAAAAAAATTGCTAAAGTAAGTTCTTCAGATAGAATGGAAATGATGTGAGAAGGAAACCCAGAACATGAGAACAAGAGAAATAATAAACGCAATACGCTATATTCCTCTTGAGTTCTTTAAAATACAGAGGCAACACATAACCATAGAAGACGCCTATATGATAATAAGTTATGTTAAACTGAGGGTTACTGGGGGGTGGGAGGGTAGGGATAGGGTGGATGGGTTATGGACATTGGGGAGGGTTTGTGCTTTGGTGAGGGCTGTGAAAGATGTAAGCCTGATGATTCACAGACCTGTACCCCTTGGGCAAATAATAAAAATAAAATTAAAAAAAAAAATAAGTTATGTTCTATGTGAAACGAGAAAGTGTTGATTCTAAGGAGACTGTGAAAAGTTTGCATATTTTAATCCCTAGGAAAACCATAAAAATAAACAAAGGATATGCTAAAAGCCACAAGAGAAAAATTAAAACAGGATTATTAAAAATTACTAAATAATTCAAAATAAAACAGGGGAGAGGAAACTGGAATGCAAAACGGGCAAGAAAGAAAAAATAATTAAATGACTGACCTAAAGCCACAAGTATCATAGAAGTTATAGATCAATACTGTTCACTCATTTAATGGTTAAATATAATATAATGGTTTGATGTAATGACTTAATGTAAATGACCTAAACATTTCAGCTAAAAGACAAATTACCCAAATACAGACGGTCCCTGACTTAAAATGGTTCAACTTACACTGCTTCGACTTTTTTTGACTTTATGACGATGTGAAAGGAATACACGTCCAGTAGAAACTGTATTTCAGAATTTGAATTTTGAACTGTTTCTTGGGCTAGTGATATACAGTATGATACTCCCTCATGATGCTGGCCAGTGTCAGGGAGCTGCACATGAAGTCATGAAGATAAACAACCAATACAATTACAACCATTCCTTACCCATAAGACTGTTCTGATTTTTACTTTCTTCCCTTTTTTTTTTGTTTTTAAAGATTTTACTTATTTGACAGACAGAGACACAGTGACAGAGGGAACACAAGCAGGGGCAGAGGGAGAGGAGGAAGCAGGCTTCCCGCAGAGCAGGGAGCCAGATCCAGGACTCGATCCCAGGACCCTGCGATCATGACCTGAGCTGAAGGCAGCCACTTAACGACTGAGCCACCCAGGCGCCCCTGCTTTTTACTTTCAATACAGCATTCCATAAATTACATGGGACATTAAACATTTTATAGTAGCACAGGTTTTGTATTAAATGGTTTTGCCCAACTGTAGGCTAATGTAAGGTTTTTGAACACATGCAAATTAGACTAGTCTAAGCTATGATGTTCAGTAGGTTAGGTATATTAAATGCATTTCAACTTGCACTATTTTCAACTTATGATGGATTTATCAGGACACAATCCCATCAGAAGTCAAGGAAGAGCTATACATGCTATTTTCAAGAAACTCACTTTAAATTTAGTGAAAAGGTAGTTAAAAGTAAAATGATGGAAAAAATATACCATGACCATGAAATACAAGCCAAAAGAAAGCTGGGTGGCCTTAAATCAAGATCAGACAAGGGGGAAATGTTAGACAAATGAAAGACAATTACTGGGGATAAAAAGGGACATTACATAATATTAAAAGAACCAATTTGCCAAGAAGACTGATGTAAATGCTTCAAACAGTGAACCTTTGAAATACACGAAAACTGACAAATGAAAGCAGAGAAATAGACCAATCCACAATTAAATTCTGAGAGAACTAATGCGCGATCGATAGGATATGGAAGAACTGAACTCTACATCAATTGAATCGAATAATTCTACATCAGTCAACCAGATCTAACTGATATTTCTATAACTTCACCCAACTGAAGCAGAAAACAGAGTTTTCTTTCTTTTTTTAAAAAGATTTTATTTATTTGAGACAGAGAGGGAGGGAGAGAGAAAGGGAGAAGCAGGCTCCCCGCTGAGCAGAGAGCCCAACACGGAGCTCAATCCTGGACCCTGAGATCATGACCTGAGCCTGAAGGCAGACGCTTAACCAACTTAACCACAACACATGGTTTTCTGGTGCATGTAGAACGTTCACCAAGAAAGAACGTCTCCTGGGTCATAAGACAAATCTTGCCAATTATAAAAAAAAAAAAATTGAAAGCATACAAAGTATGTTCTCTAACCATACTGAAATCAGACTACAAATCAATAACAGAAAAAAAATAAAATTTATAAGTACTTGGCAATTAAATAACATACTTCTAAATAATTGATTGAATAGGAGGAAGGCTCAAGAACTTGAACATAAATTTAAAAATTAAAATTGGTAATTAGTGAGATGATAATAAAGAAGTCCCTAAAAAGAAATGTATAGTATCAAATGCTCATATTAGCAAAGACATGCCTCAAATCAATAATCTAAGCTCCACCTAATCAAATTTGAAAAAGAATAAAACATCTAAAATCATGAGAAGGCCGCCAATAATAAAAGTAAGAGCAAACAAAAAGCAATAGAGACAAATTTTAGTTCTTTATAAAGATCAATAAAATTGATAAACTTAAGACAAGAATGACAGAAATGAGAGAAGACCCCAATTAGTAACATGAAGACTGAAAAAGAATAGATCACTACAGAAACCACAGACTTAAGAAGGATTGTAAGGGAGTGTGCTGCATAAATCTGTGCACACAAAATTCAATAACTTACATGAAACAAACCTATTCCTCCCAAATCACAAATTCCCAAAACTCACTGAAGATGAAATAGAGAACCCAAGTGTACTTCCCTACAAATCTGAATTTGTCGTTACGACCATTATGAAAAAGGAATCTTCAGGCCCATGGGGTTTCGTGGGAAAATTCTACAAAATATTTAAGAAAAATAAATAAACTATACCAATTCTACATAATCTTTTCCAGAAAATGGAAGAGAAGGGAATATTTCTCAAATCATTGTATGAGGCCAATATTACCCTGAGGCCAGAGCCAGACAAATTTATCACAAGAAAAGAAAACTATACACCACTATCTCTCATGAACACAGATGCAAAATTCCCACCCCCCCTCGCAAATTAGCAAACAGAATCCAACATTAGATAAGAAGAAGAATACACCCCATGCAAGTGGGTTTTATCTCAGGAATGCAAGGCTGGTTCAATATTCAAAAATCAGTAAATGTACTTTCAGCTATGGAATGAATAAATCATGGGAATAAAAGACACAGCACAGGGAATACAGTTAATGATACTGTAATAGCAATGTATGGTGACAGATGGTAGATAAGAGCCGTGAGCCAAGCATAATGTATGGAGCGTTGAACCGCTACATTGTACACCTGAAACTAATGTAACATTGGGTGTCAATATAACTCAAGTCAAAAAATTCATTTATTTTTTCAAAGATTGACAAGTTAAGTTACAGGACTTTAAGTCAAAATCTGTTCTTATGAATGAAAATCTGATAAATGGGATGTCTTTTCCAGCATTATAGTATATGAAACAGTCCAATTTTCTTTTTAAATAAATAGATAAATAAATAAAACTTACTACATTGGCCATGTACACATGAACATATCAACTGAAATGAAGAAAAGTATTTGGCCTAATTTAATACCAACAACTCTCAGCAAACTAGAATAGAAAGGAACTTCCTCTACAAAACACCTCCAGCTAAATTTCATACAAAATGGCCAAAAGCCGAATGCTTTCGTCCTAAGATTGTTAGCAAGGCAAGAATGTAGACAGCCTCAGGGCACCTGGGTGGCTCGATGTGGTTAGGCATCTGACTCTTGCTTTCGGTTCAGGTCGTGATCTCAAGGTCCTGAGATCAAGCCCTGTATTGGACTCTGCGCACAACAGGGAGTATGCTTGAGATTCTATCTCTCCCTCCGCCCCTCCCCGCAACTTGTGTGCATGCTCTCTCCCTCTCAAATAAATATATCTTTAAAAAAAAAACAAACCCTCATTCCTCCTATTCAACCTGAAACTAGAAGTCTACACTATGCAATTAGAAGAGAAAAAGAAATAAAATATCGGGAAGAATGGAATAAAACCAAACATATCTTCTAGACACACATAGAATCTGCAACAAAACAAAACAAAAACCTCATAGAATTAATGAATGAATTTTTCAAGGTCAGAGGAGATAAGGTCAACAACACACAAATCAAATATATTTCTTATAACTACGAGCTGGAAACTGAAACTTTGAGATAAAATTTATGACGGCTTTAAAAAAGAAAATATTTAATTATAAATATAGTCAACATGGAGAGAATATGTATGCTGCAAATGACAAAAGACCAATAAAAGAAATTTAAGAAGACCTAGAAAAATGAAAAGATAATATCCAGCTCATGGACTGGAAGACTTAAAATGATTTACAGATTTAACAAAATTTTAATCCAATTTCCAGCATGATTTTTTTTTGAGATACAAACTGATTCCAAAATTTATAAGAGAAGGCAAAGAATGAGAATAGCCAAAATGATTTTGGGGAAAAAAAGAAGAAAGCTGCAGGAGTCATATTACCCTGTTTTAAGACTAACTATAAAGCTACAATACCAAACGGTGGTAAAGGAACAGATCGGTTAAAAAATAAAACACAGAGAATCAAGAAATATATCCACACAAATATGGTCAACTGATTTTTGATAACAGTGTAGAGACAATTTGACAAACAAATGACAGCATTTTCAACATGGTGTTGGAATAACTGGATCCCAGAAGACAGTAACAAGGAGATGGAAGAGGACCGGGAGAAGAACTTTGATGTAAATCCCACACTTAAAATTAAAATGAACTCAAAATGAATCACGTGCTAAATGGAAAAGTCAAACCATAGGAGAAAATCTTCATGGGATGGGGTTATTTAGGGAAGGATTCTCAGACATGGCACCCAAAGCATGTCCGGGCGCAAAGTGAAGAAAAAATAAATGGGATTCTAACCTTTTAAAGAAACGGTTAAAAACCCAAAAAGACAACTCATAGCCTGGGAGAAAAACACTTGCACATCCCATATATGACCAAGGAGTTGTATACACATATATAAAGAACCTTCAAAATACAGCATAAGAAAACAAACTCTAATTAAAAATAGGCAAAAGACTTGAACAGAGATTTCCCCAAAAGATACACGAAGAGCACATAAACACATGAAAAATGCCCAACATCCTTAGCCATGAGGCAAATGCAAATGAACACCATGATGCCCTACCACTGCAGAGATACAAGAACGGCTAAAAGGAAAAATCTTGACCATATCGAGTGCTGAAGAGTGTACGGAGCAAGAGGAAATCTGATATTTGCTGGCGGGAATGGAAAATGTACATCTACTCTGGAAAACAGTCGGGCAGTTTCTTACAAACACATACCACATGACCCGAGCAATCCCACTCCTGCGTATTTACCCTAGAACGCTGAAAATTTATGTCCACATAAACACCTATAAAAGAACGTTTACTGCAAATCAACACACAGATCGTGCAACATTGAAAAGAACCCAGATGACTTGAGATGACTGGAAGGATAAGCCAACTGGCACGGACCCGTACAATGGAAAGCTACCCATCCACGAAAGTAAATGAATTGATACATATATGAAGTTGCATTTCAGAAGTGAGATGCTCAGTGAGAGTTAATTTTAAAAGGATACATACTGAAGGATTACATCTGTACGGCGTTCTCAAAAAGACAAAATGGTAGAAGACTGGAAGGGGCTGGTGGGAGCAAGAGTCTTGGGGGTGACCTCCCCGTTCTGTACCCTGATTGTGGGGGTGGCTGCACAGACCTGTACGTGCATTAAAATTCACAGAACTGGGGGCGCCCAGGTGGCTCAGTTGGTTAAGCCAGCCAAGTCCTGATTTCGGCTCAGGTCATGATCTCAGGGTCGTGGGATCGAGCTCCACATCTGGCTCTGTGCTCTGTGAAGAGCCTGCTTGTTCCTCTCCCTCTGCTCCTCCCCCTGGCTCGCACTCTCTCTCCCTCTTTCTAATAAATAAATGAATCTTAAAAACAAACAAACAAAAACTTCAAGAACTGTACACCAAAGAAGTCAATTTGACTCTAGGTTAAAAAAATAATAAAATTTAGAAATACAAAGAAAAAATAACTGGATTTAAGTATCAGTCTTTAAGACAGATGTCCATAGAAAGTCCTCCCTTCCCACCTTCTTTATACAGTGGTGATTCCTTGTTGGTTTTTCTAAAGAATAACAGGAAACTGTCATTAGAGGTCAGAGCTTATTGTTTCCACTTGTGAATGATGGTAGCACAGAGAAACAGCCGGGTAAGTAAGCAAGAAAGCAGAGAACTGCCTGCGTTAGCAATAGAGGCCACTCACGGCACACCCCATTCGGGGTCCAGTGATGTCTGTGGGTCATCACAGTTTGGTGAGCCATGGATAGCAATTGATTGGTTCATTGCCTTCCACCCCAAATAATGAGCGAGTCGACCACTTGGTTATCTTGCAGGCTAGTCTAGCCTACTTCCCTCCTCTCCTTTACTGCCAGACACTTGCAGGAGAATCAGCAGGTGCTTTACCAGCCTCTCTCACCACCTGCCCTCCTAAACCCACCTTGGGCTTTTACTGCCTGAGCCTTGTGGTGCCACCGCCACCCTCCACTCATTGCACACACGTCCCCCGGGGTCTCGCTCACTCTCTGACCTCAGTGACATCAGCACCACTGGACAGTGGAAAAACCAACCAGTCTGGCATTACATATTGTAATGTTGGTTCCCTGAGTCTGGTAGGATGATGATGAAAATGATGGGAGACTCAGTTACATGTGAGCTCGAATATTTGGGACATACTTCGGCTAAAGTTTATTTGTTGTTTATCTGAAACACACGTGTAAGTTGGCATCCTGTATTTTGTCTGGGAAGTCTGGCCCCACCAGACGACAGTATCCTTGGGAACACGGGCCGCGGGACCCCTCGGGTGCAGGAGGGCCGGAGATGAATGAGGCCGTCACGGCGGAGCTGGCCAGCCCCCGTTCCGAGTCGGGTCTCCTACTGAAGGAGCCAAGGCACAGACGCCCCACTTCTGCCCGTGCCAGGCTGGCTGCCCTCCACGGCCCCTCATTCCACCCGCACGCAAAGCGAAAGCTGTCATTTTGCTCCTTACTCCAAACAGGTGGCTCCAGATTTCCCGCGCTTGCTTTGCCCGCCATGCAAGGGCACACAGAGTCAGACTCGGGGCTGAGGAGGTTTCTGCTGCTTCTGGCTGCGTGACTTTGAAAAGTCCATGCACCTCGCTGAGCCACACGTGTGGTGATGCCAGTAGGACCCGTTCTGCCCTCCGCATGGGTCTCCGTGGACAACGGGCTCTCGGCACCGGCAAAGGGATGTGCCAAGCGCCCTTCAAACGTTAACTGTTCTCACCTTCGTTGCTGACAAGGTCACGTCCCTAGAAGCCCCAAGTCATGTTTCTCCTCGTCGTCCTGCACCTGCAACTGGTCACCAGTCCATCAGTCCCATCTCTGACCCCTGCCTGAGATCCGTCCACTGTGCACCCCGCCCAGGGCCTGACCCGCGAGGCTCACCGCCGCCCCCTTCCTCCTGGGCCCTGACGGCGGCCTGCCACCTAGTCTCCCCCACCTGCAGCCTTGCCCTCCCCCGGCTCGCAGAGCGCGTTTCCCGGGGAGAGCGGACGAGCCGGCCTGGCTTCTCCGAGGCCACAGATGGGCTCCCCACCAGCCACGGCACCAAGGCGCCGCCATGCCGGTCTGGCCACGTGTTCTCCCCACTGGCCTGGTCTCCCAGAGAAGGAGCCGCCTCGCCACCCTGGACCGGGCCAGGCACCGCACAGTTGTCCTTGCTCCTGCCGTGCCCTGATGGGGACGGGCCGGTCACTCGTTCCCCACCGGCGACCCCCCGGACTCTCCGACGCACACAGTAGGGCACGCGCAGTGTCTGTGCACTACAAGCGGATGTTTCCAGCAAGCCATGGAGGGTGCCAGTCACTCATTACCTCCAGTGCCAGGAAAATCACTGCCTCCCCTGAGGAACCGGAACTTGTCCTAATTTCACTGATGAGAACCGTGGCAATCAGGGCTTCCCTCTCTGCCCAGCTTGTCAGAAACACAAAGGCAAAGCTGACGCCCCATCGCTGCACAGAGACTTGCTTTCCCAGCTCAACCTCTCCTCCCTCTGCCGTTCCCTGGCCTGGTTTTCTGTTTCTGGGTCCACTAACGTTTGCGCACACAGGCCCTTGACCACGTTCCTCGTGGAAACAGACGGGACAGAGAGGAAACCGGTGGCGTAGGAAGAAGTCACAGGGAAGTGGGATGTCCTCCCCAGTAGCTGCCACCTTTTCAAGTGACACTGGAGAGACTGTGCCCACACTTGGGCCAGGACCACCGAGGGCACATGCGCCACCGGGGGGACACCACCGAGTGGCCGGTCACGGTGTCTGAGGTACCGTTACAGGCTGCTGGCCGCCGGAGGCCACCAAGTACCACCCGCCCATCTTGTGTATCTTACTTTGAAACCCGATGGCTCATCGTTGGGGAGCTCGGGGTTCTAAGTGACAGGCGAAGCAGAGCGTAGGCCCCCAGCAGAGGTGACGGGCACCCTGAGATGTCACCGCACAGATGGTCTACTCAAGAAAAATGCATCTGTCACAGAGCGATCTGTGCTCGACCTTCCTTTAAATCTTGTCTTGACCCCGAGGTCGGGGGACCCCCCCCCAATAAACAGCAATGCGAGGCAAAGGGAGCAGAAGCGGTGAGTCACTGAGAAACTCGGACATGACCTCCGAGCCTGGACACGCTGCTGGCCTTGTCTTCCTTCCCCGGGGGCCTCGGCCTCCTGCCGTCTCCGCGCTGCGGGGGCGGTGAGGCCAGTCGGATGACCGCACGGAACAGCAGTTCGGCTGCACTGGGCCTTGCGCACGCCCCTCTGTCTGCAGGAGCTTCCGGACCCTCTGTCCCAGCCCTGGGGCCCCGCGCTCCCGAGGACCCCCGGCCTGGACCCCGGGACACGCAGTCGGCCCCGAAGTCGCCCTCATCGGCCTGCCCTGCCGGGCGGTGGCCCAGCCCCTCTCCCCGCCGAGGGTGCGGCGTCCCTGGAGCAGCTGCTGTGAGGTGGCAGAAGCCCCATCGGTCCCCAGCACACGTGGGCGCACAGCGCACTGCCCCCGATGACAGGCTGAGGGTCCCGACGCAGCTGAGCGAGGCTGAGACGCTGACGCACATGGAGGGAGCTGGGGTGACAAGACACAGGAAGGAAATGAGGTGACAGGAGCCAGCGAGAGATTTGCAGACGGAAACATACTGAGATCAGATGCCTTGTCGAACCGGTTGTCCTCCCCAGTGGTTTCGGCTTGGGAGTCATTTCGACAACCTTGACAGGTGACCTTGAAGTTGATCTGGGATTCCCTCAGGTTTGGGGAAGTCAGCACAGCTAAGGAATCACTGCGGCATGTGGGAGTTCCCACACTGTGATGTCCACCTCACAGACCCCTGAAATCTTCCAGCTTATGTCTTAAAAGGAACACTACTCTGTTTGGGTCCTTTAAGGTCAGCCACTGAATGGAATTAGCTGCATCTTCAAATCCATGGCAGTTTATTATCAAATTGATATAAGTCCCCTGAAAAGTGACCTATTCCAAAATTATCTCTTTGTATTTTTTAGGGAGATACTAGTTAAAAGTTACTGATAATGCAAAAAAAAAAATGTTTTTTTTTTCTGGGGCACCTGGGTGGCTCAGTTGGTTAAGCACCTGCCTTCAGCTCAGGTCACGATCCCAGGACCCTGGGATCGAGTCCTGCCCTGGGCTTCTTGCTCAGCAGGAAGCCTGCTTCTCCCCCTGCCTGCTGCCACTTCTGCTCTTGCTTACTCTCTCCGACAAATAAATAAATAAAATCTTTAAAATAATCTTTCTTGGGCGCCTGGGTGGCTCAGTGGGTTGAAGCCTCTGCCTTCGGCTCAGGTCATGATCCCAGGGTCCTGGGATCGAGGCCCGCATCGGGCTCTCTGCTCGGCAGGGAGCCTGCTTCCTCCTCTCTCCTCTCTCTCTGCCTGCCTCTCTGCCTACTTGTAATCTCTCTCTGTGTGTCAAATAAATAAATAAAATCTTTAAAAATAAATAAATAAATAAATAAAATAATCTTCCTTTTGCTGAGTCAGGAGCTGGGGAAGTCCAGCCCCTCTCTGGGGACTCAGGGGCTTGCTGGAGGCCGAGTCCTTGCGTGTGTCTGCCCGGGTCTAGTGGAGGGGGCCCCAGGCACCAGCCCCACGCGCTCACTCACAGGCTCAGACGCCCTGCCGCCCAGGCTTCGGGTCCCAGCCTTGCCCGAGTTCAATCACTGAGGTGCCAGAGGTAAGCTCCTACACAAATCTGATGCCTCGGTAAACAAACTTACATTTACCGCCTGATAAACCTGCGTGCGTTAGGCCAGTGCAAAGTAAAGAGTGACTAGTCCTTCCAGGCCTAGGTGTTGACTGGACATGAACCTGTGGAACATGTTGTCCTTAAAGGGGAATGAACACCAAGTCCTGATGCGAGTGAAAGAACTGGACCACGAAGAGTGTGTGCTACACCGCACAGCTTGCAGAAGGTTCTAGAAAGTGCACACTCCCCTATGTGCCAGATAGCAGGTAGCCAGTGGCCCAGGGATAGGTTCAGGGAGAGATGGGCTGCAAAGAGGCACAAGGACAAGTTTTGGAGGTGACACAACGGCCCTGCCACTTGCCTGTCACGACGGTTTCAAGGACGTCAACCATGTGCTGTTCGCGGTACATAAACACGCCTCAATCCGTCAATACAAAATGTAGTGACCGTCTCCGTCAGTCACACCGACGAGGAAGAGTAAGTTCCTCATGGACGAAGAACCTCAGTCTTCAAAATGTGGAGAGTAATCGTGTGAGGGAGGTCATCCGTAGCTGAGAACCAACACCGCCTCTCGCGACAAGGCCAGTTCCTCCGGGCGTCTGGATGGCTCAGGTTGGTGACGCAGCCAGCTCCTGGTTTGGGTTCAGGTCCGGATCTCCTGGTTGTGGCGCGGAGCCCTAGGTCAGGCCCTTTGCTCAGTGCAGAGTCTGCTTCAGGTTCTCTCTCCTGACTCTCCCTCTCTCTCTTGAATAAATAAATACAAATATATACATACATAAAGGCTACTTACTCCGCCCTGTGTGAAGGGCACTGGACCACACACCGTGTGCTCCGTGTAGAAACTACCCCTCCCCCTGTAGCGACTTGCCAAAGTTTTTCATCAAACACTGCATTAGTCCTAATTTTGTCCAAAAAAGTTGAACATTTTTTAATTGATCTCACTCGTCACTATTGCACTAGGAATAGACACATAATTTTGTATCCCCTGTTGATGCAGCATTGTCCTTGGACACTGCCTGGGCTTAATTCATGTAGAACTGAGGTTTGCCCATATCATTTTGATAACTTTGAATAGCCCAATCCAATGGAAGCAAGGACATCAGCCCGAGTGCCTGGTCTTGCATGCAGTTCGGATGTAGGGCTGCCCACCTCCACCATCCCTGACAGGAGCTTCCTGGCACCCAGCAGAGCATGACACCCAGGTGACAAGACGGGAGACGACACACACCCAGGGCCGTCTGGTACATGCTGCTCTAACCGTTGGCGTCGCTCCCTTCCCGCGGGGCGGTACCAGGATGGCCCCAAAGACAGCCACCGAAGCTGGGGGACCCACAGGACCACCTCATCTCCACTCTCTTTTCTGAAGTGTCCGACCCCGCATGTCCGCACTTTTCCACACCTCTTCACTCTCCTTTATGAGCATGAGGGAGGGAAAAAAATCCCCGCTGAATAGACCTCTACGGGTCTATTTACGAGAGCTCATCTTGGGGCGACATTTACGGCTCCTCTCGTGTGGCTGCTGCGGGAGGAGGAAGGAGGGTTCTAACTGAGGACGGCTTTACGGGAAGGCCTTTCGTAAAAATAAATCGGAGCCCCACCCCACAAGGGGGACGGACAGCGCATTGTTTTCCGGGTGTTCCCAAAACACTCGGTGCATCGCTCTCTGACACGTGCGTCGTAGGTCCTTGCGCCGGGCTCTGTCCCTGTGTCCATGCTGTGGGCTCTGTCAGGACAGGAACCAATCATCCACCCCTACGATGCCAGCATGTGGGTGAATTTTAATTAGTGCTTCCCAATTCTTTAATTAAAAAAATCATAGCTAAGCAAGTGAATACATTTGAAAAATCATGCTACTTCAGTGAAAAATGGATCGTGTCACTTTTAAACTCCCATCATATGGAGAGAAATCTGACAACAGTTTAACACAGAGACTATCGTATGCAAGTTTCTTTTTCATGTGCATGGTTTTAATTCAAAGTTTATCCAACCATGCTGGAAGATGTTTGATTAAATGAGGACAATCAAAAAGGAGAAATTAATCCTGGTTTGCTTTTAGTTTCCGTGTGTGTGTGTGTTTGACCAAAGCATTATTTTACACAAGTTAAACATTCCATGTCTTTTTTTTTTCTTTTTTGACCAACAGTGTATTTTCAGAGAAATCATTCTACAAGAAAACAGTTCTATAAATGTCCCAGCGAGTGTTTTAGAGAGAGGTTTCTGTTTCGTGCCGGACTCTTGTGAAGGCTGGAAACCACTTCGAAGTTGGCGATTATGCACCGCTAGGTGCTAAGTATAGCCTGGGTGCTCGCCTGCAATCTGGGCCTGACTATCTCTTTCCAAAGCAACCTGATTAAACCATGTGAAGTGCACTAAAACATACACAGAAGGCCCTCTGAAGAGGAGATTTCTGTAACACAGACCAATTGTGTGCTCCATCAACAGCTCTTTCAGACCAAACAGAGCTCCCCAGCCAGACTTCCCTGAGAGCCCACGGTATTTTTATCCAAATTCATTTAAGGGCTTGATGGGGGGATGAAGAAGTGAGGGGATTATCTTTAGCCAGGATCCAGGACGGGACCTCCGAATCACCTGGGAGCTCCTTCAGACCACTGGCCACTGAATCCTGTCTGCGTGGTTCTTCAGGGAGAACCTGAGGCCTGCCTTTATTCAAAAGCCCCCCAGGAAGAAGATACAAATAAATGGAAATATTCATGGATTGGAAGAAATTTTTCTTAAGATTTTATATATTTGTTTGACATAGAGAGAGACAGCCCACAAGCAGGGGGAGCAGCAGGCAGAGGGAGAAGCAGACTCCCCACTGAGCAGGGAGCCTGATGCAGGACTCGATCCCAGGTCCCTGGGATCATGACCTGAGCTGAAGGCAGGCGCTTAACTGACTGAGCCACCCAGGCGTCCCAGTGGATTGGAAGCATCAACACTGATAGAATATCCACACTACCTAAAGATTCAGTGAAATCCCTACCGAATTCTAATGGCATTTTTCATGGAACTACAACCAGGGAAGACCCGGAAAGCAATCCGACACACACAACACAGGGTTCACAGCCATGAGGACAGAACCCAGTCCCTCGTGCTTGTTCAGAGTAACTCAGGATCTGGGCTGAGAGATCACAACACGCACAGTCCAAACAGGGCGATATGCCGGGGGAGTGGGCACCATGAGGAATTACAACTCAGCCAGGCCGAGAAGCAGAGACTGTCACACACCGAGACATGCGGCCACCCTTCAGTAACTCAGGTGGTTGTGTTTTGTTCTTTGTGATGAGGCTAAGTTTCCATCATCTGGAGGAGATTTACATAAGAACAACGCATACTGGTAAAAAGAATATTGCCACGTGCAGCCTCGCTCTGTGGAAAAGCCAACCAGAAGGGCCCTCCAGTGGGACGTGGTTATGAAAACCTTTCTCGAGCTCCTTGGTGGGGGCTTTGAATACCTGTCACAAGTGGTTGAACCGAGTTGCCCTGGGAAAGGCAGCAAGCCCGGATTGCCCTGGGGTGGTTTCAAAAGATGGGCACAAATGTTCCACACCGGTTCCCTCTAAAGGAGGAGCCTCATCACACCCCCCGTGGGAGTGGACTCGTCTTGGGGACTTGCTTCTAAAGCATGCAATATGACACCAAGTGACGGCACTCACAAGGTGCAGATGCTGGTGCTCTGTAAGCTGCCAATCACACCTAAGTGTAAAACACCCTTAAGTAGCCCCCATCCCTTCACATACTGCAGTGTTGGTCTAAGTCGCCGGACACCAGCAGGGACAGCCTCTGCCAACAGGGACGGAGCACCTCTGCCCAGCAGGTGTGACTCTGTACCATTTAAAACCAGACGAGCCTGGAGCAGCTTCTCCTGAGTTGAGTACAGAAGACACCAGGCTCTGGGCACAAACCCACCAGCCCCTGGATGGTAGTAACTCCTTTGTGATAGTAACTCCTTTGTCACAGCTCTTCCCTCCCCACCCCTCCGCCAGATGCTGTCCAACCAGACTCCTCACCCATCCCACCACCCCTGCCCCCTGACAATGCACGCTTGTGGAATAAAGGAAGCACCACCAGAATGATGTCCCCGGAGCCACATCAGTCCAGGCCATGGGAGCCAAGCAGCAGGTGTTGCTGGTGAGCACCAGTGTCTTCCCGCCCTGCTCTGAGACCAGGGAGGAGCACCGCACCCCTCCCCCGAAGTGAGCAGACGATCTCCAAGGTCCACATACACACGTGCCAATGTTCCTCTCAGGGCAGTGGGCATTGACGAGACCCTGGGGGATTTAGTGAGGCTGCTGGTGAGGGCCCCCTGCAGCCACAGTCTACCACCTGAGTGACTGGGAGTTACTGAGTTGACCATCAGAAGTACTGTATGACAAAGAACTTTTGCAAATCCCTAGATTCAACAGTGCTATGGAAAAGAAATGAAGTAAATCAGTGGCGACTACAGAAATCCAGGTTTTGCGTATCTTCTGCCTGTCTCTTTCTTCCTAGAGTCACAAGTTTCAAACCGGCTACTGGGTTAATAATCCCCAGCAAAAGGGCCCAGGTTCCAGTGGGGACCGAACAACAGTATGCCTGGAACATCTGAGACCCACTATGTGCCTGGGGCCCACTACCACAGGGCCAGGGCAGGAGGAGGCTGGCGGCCCTGCTCAGAGAATGAGAGAACATATCAACAACAGAAAAGGTGTACAAGAAGGCCACAGCACTGTTTCCTGGCTATGCATATGGTGTCTGTTACCCTGAGCAAGTTGGTTACCTCTCTGAGATTAAGTGTCCTCATCCCCAAAACGGTGATAATAATGGTACCTACATACAGGTCTACTGAGGGGGAATAAATGCCATGATACACAGAAAGCATTGACCCCACAGGCCCTCCCACGCCAATTCTACAAGACCAGAGCTCTCCACACTCTGTTCAACCACAATACCTCCCACACTAGGCACCTGGATGTCACAGATGCATTAAGTTGCTTTAAGAGCCTCTGGTCAGCCATCTCTATTGCATACTTATCTCACTGTGGACAGGTCCATAGACCATACTTTGAGTAGCCACCAGGCCTGCTGCAAACACAGACTCTGCATCCCTGACCCCAAAAACCCAGTTAATTGCTTCTTTTTTACTTTTTTATTACAAGTGTTAATGCTTGCCTTTGATTTCAGGATCAAACTGCAGTTACTAAAGTACAGAGGGTGGTCAGACCTGGCCAAGGTCCCCTGAGAGTTGGTAGTAAATATGTCCCATGGTGAGTGAGACACAGTGTGCACTTGGCAGGCCTGGGCTTGAATCTCTGCATCCTGCTACCACCACCTGGTGCTGGAAAACTGACTGAGGCCCACTGCCTCCTAAATGAAATGAGTAATGGCCTTCATATCGAAAGTGCTGGAAGCAAAGTGAAGAATAAGCCAGGAGCCCGGCCCCACCCTGAGTCTACCCCACACTCCATGGATGCTCAGTTTTCTCCAACAAGATCTGGACCTCCCCAAGGACCCAACTTCACTCCCACTACTCATGTCTCTTAGAAAACCCTCCCCATGTCTCAGACTTCAACCTAGAACTGTGTTCAAGGGCCCACAGGGACCTCTCTACAAATATGTGAAGAGTACATGGACGGGTTAAGATCTGTGCCAGTTAACCATGTCACCTTGCTGACCCTGGTCTCAGTGATTAGCCTCTGTGTCCCATGTTCCTCATTTACAAATGGGAGAAACAGTGGCACACACTTCCTGGACTGTTGCAAGGATTACGTGAGGTGACACATATAAGCACTTTTAACAGTGCTTGGTAAGCACCCAACTGAGCATGTAGCAGGAGATGGGACCCAAGGCTCCCTCCAGGAGGCCCTCTCCTCTCTCCTGCCCTGACCGGGGGCTTCCCCCTCTGAGCTTCCCTGCCCTGGTGGCTCACGCATGCTCTGTCCATCTTTCCTCCACTGTATTTAAGCGTCTGGAGGACAGGAGTCCTACTTGATTATCTCTTAGCCTCTCCTTTAACCTGGCTCATGTCGTAGTATGAGACGTGAATGACCTGCTTCCAAACTTCCCCCTTCCCTTCCACTCAGCTCCCACCATCCTATCCCGACAGGTCCCAGACCTCTCCCAGTTACCCACGTTCGGAGCCTTGCCACTCAATGACCGGTGGCTTTCAGAGTGGCACAGCCAGAGTCTCTAACGCTGTCCCTCTCTCTCCAGATCGGGGCCTGTCCTCTGTCATGCTGGCTGCCCCAGATGATCCCCAGTCTCTCCCCTTCCCTCTCTGGGTCTCTCACATCCTGACGTCAGTCTAAATATCTAAGAACACACTTCGCCCGTGAAGACGGCACTCTTCTGCTCAAAACTGACTGATCCCCTAATTCTTCAGGGTAGAATCCAGACTCCCAGGCTGGCCCTTCATTCCGTGCACTTAGAGGCACCACGGAGGGCATCTAAACACGTGCCGTCCCTCAGGCTCCCCCCTCAGACTGGACGGACTGGAGGTCTGTCCACCTGTCAGCCAGTCCCACACTGGTAGGACGGGGCCTGAGGCTTTCCTCTGTCCTCACACTTCTTCCACTCGTGGCGGTCCCCTCCTGCAGATCTCGGTCTCTGCCTCTCTAGCCAGACCTCTTATCCAACAGTCAACCCAGCTCAAACCCTGGTGGATTTTCCTCATCTCCCCCCATCAGAGAGGTGCCTCTGCTCTACAGTCATGGCCAGAAGACTTTCCTCTTGGTTGGTTTTAAGTAGTCTTCAAAGCCTCAGCTTCCCCTGGTCCCTCTCTGAATTCTCCCCGTGCTAGGGGGTGCCGACCAGATAATCCCGGACCATCTCCCTGGTGAACAAGGGCGGAGCTCTGGCCCTGCCCCAGCGAATCCACGAGGAGGGGAATGAAGCAAGGGTGCCATCACTTCTTAGCAGTTAGCTTGGATAGGAAACTCCACTCCATGACAGTCTACTGTTAAGGCAAAGGGAGAAGACCATCCACTTTTTTTTTTCCCAAAGAGTCACAATTCCAGTGATAACTGTGCCTTCAAAACATGGGAACCTGCCCTGCGTTCACCCGGATGATGAACTAGTGCTACTGTTGTACGGGATGCAGGACACAAAGGGTGGGTGCTGGGTGTGCCGAGACGTCTCCGCCACCCCCACCAGGCAGTCGTGTGACCAACTCTCGGGCACCAGCACAATCCCCGGCTCAGTCTTCCCAGAGCAAAGATGCCCTGTGGTGATGGCTCCCCGGCACGGCTGCCTTCTCCAAGCTGAGCTCCTGCGGACATCGCTTCAACGAAGACCTACACTTCGGAAACCAGAATGTCCCAAAATACGATAAGAAAGGGGCAATTTCCCAAGCCTTGTTACAAAGTTAATACAACAAAGCCAGAACGTTCCAAAATTTGATAATAAAGGGATGATTTCCCAAGCCTGGTTATAAAGTTCATACAACAGACCATGATTTCAGGTCTGTGAGTCTACATTCCCTTGCGTGGAGCAGAGGTACAGAAACACTGTACCTGGGACGCCTGGGTGGCTCAGCGGGTTAAGTGTCTGCCTTTGGCTCGGGTCCTGATCCCAGTGTCCTGGGATAGAGCTCTGCATCAGGCTCCCTGCTCAGCGGGGAGTCTGCTTCTCCCTCTAGCCCTCCCTGTTATTTGTACTTTCTCTCTCTTCTCTCTCTAAAACAAATAAAAAAATCTTTAAAAAAAGAAGAAGAAGAGAAACACTATAGGCCCTTGTATAAAATCTGGACCTGGGTTGAACGTGGACCAGAAAGCGCATCATCCCAATCCAGTGACAAGGTCAGCATGTGCACGTGCTCTGATGTGAACGGCAAGGGTGCAGTGAGGGGTGGGAGGTGGTGGGCGGCATCCCTGGGCCTCCTGTGCCGAGTGAACAGCAGAAACAGGGACAGGGTCAGCCTCTCCATCGTCATTACTTTCCTTTAGAAAAAGGCGAGTCACTTGATGAGGAGGTTTGTCAAAGCAGCTAACACCGAGCGCCTATGTATATGCACCACATCCATGTGCTTGGGGTGGGGGACTGAACGAGCTCCGAGGTCCTATGACAAACACAGACAGACTTACCAAAACGGAGGTGGTCTGTCAATCTGACTTGGCTACGGAATGTGTCTGTGTCCTCTGAGGGGTCCTATTTGGACCAGTGTTCCTCTCTTGATATTTCCCCGATGGATCCACAGACCTGCTCAGCTTTGTACCTATCACCCAAACACAGGCTTTAAGGAAACCATGCTAAGATGGGGTTCTGCTGTGCCTCACCCACAGCACGGCTGGTGGAGCACACAGCACAGACTCTGTCCAGCGTGAACCCTGATGCTTATTTCGGACCCTCTTCAGTGGATGAAGTATCACGCAGTGACATTGGACCCAGCTTGGGTTCAGAGCAAACTCCTTCTCCAAAAGCCCCTCGCTGGTCCAACGGTCCAGACCAATGGTCAGAGACCAAAGTCCAGCTGCACTTTGTTGCAAGCACCTTCATGCTAGCAGGGGACGGAGGGATGCAGAGGTCACAGCTGCACATGGCACACAGTGGCCTCAAGGCCGCCTCTTCCACCCACCACTCTTTTGTTGTGTGTGTGTTAAAAACGATGTGTTTATTTTAGGTGGAGAGCGTGACAGAGCGTGCATGCACCTGGGTGAGATGGGGGAGGGGCGGAGGGAGAGACTCTCCGGCAGGCTCCCCACTGAGCACAGAGCCCGACATGGGGCTCGATCTCACGACCCTGAGATCACGACCTGTTGGGAAACCAAGAGTCTGCTGCTCAACCGACTGAGCCCCCAGGCTCCCCACCCATCCGTCTTTACATCCACACCTTCACCACGAAGTGAGTAGAAAGCTGCCGACGGTCCTCGAGGCCCCCAGCCCCGTCATGCAGGAGCCTCAGGAGGAACAAGCCGTGGTCTCGGCTTCACTGTGACAACAGACAAAGGGACACGAGGGAGCCCTGGTAGCTTCTGTCCCCACTGACGCGGCACTTACGCACATACAGAGCAAACACGGATAGGTTTTAAAGCCAGGGAGTATTTAGCGTCCTCCGAAGGCCACCCCATCAGAGCGACACTGTTGTGCACGCGAGGCACCCCTCTCCCCACGTGCGCGCACGCATGGAACACAGAAGCCTGTCCCCTTGAACGATGGTTCATTCTCTGCTTCCCACCCACCTTGTGGGTTAGAGCCCAACCCTGACCTAAGAACGCTGCATAATTTTAAACTCACAAAACGAGAAGTGAACATCCAGCAAACATCTCAAACGTGTAATTTTCCTCTGGGGTTGCCACCCGGACACCTCGACTGTTTTCAACAGACCTCAGGGAGAGGGACACGAGCTCTGCACCCCCAGCTCTGCGCAGGTCATCGGTAACGGGCAGGTGGGACGGACAGGAGGAGAGCTCCTCTGCATGCAGCTTAAGTCAGACACCATCAGGAGGGACCCACTCTTGCTGTGAGTGACACTCCAACTCTAAGTTTTAAAAATACAGGAAGAAAATAGATCGAGGAATGTTCGGCTTGCATCGGCCTTGGGTGGGCAGAGAACAAGTGTGGGAGGGGCGTGCATGACTCTTTCTTAGCCCCCAACCAGATGCCGGGTGGGCGATCCATACATTCTACTTGGTGGCCATCACGTCCACGTCCAAGGTCCCTGGTGTGAGTACGGCGGAGCACAAGCAACACCACGTGCCCAGAACAAGTCAGCTCTGAAGGGCCACCCCAGGGTCTCTGCTCCCTGCCGGCGCACCCCTGCCAGGGCCCAGCGACAGAGGACAGCCCCCCAGAACCCTCTGTGCAGGAGCCCGCTCACCCACAGGTAGAAGGTGTTGAAGGACCACCCTGATCACGGCTGTCTTACAGCCCAGACCAGGGCCTGGCTAATGTGGTCCCCAAGAAACACAGCCAGTGGAGGCAGTGAAGGTGTGAGTTTGGGTCTGCGGAGTTCTGACTGCAGAAAAAGCTCATTTATGGTGCAAAGCAGAACCCCGTGCATTCATTAAATTGTGAGCAAAAGATGCTGTGAGCTGAGTCAACCTCCAGGACCAAAGGGGAGGCTCGGAAACTTTGGTGAATTCATAAGCTGGGGTCATCCTCCTGGGGAAGAACAGACATCCGCATTCGACGTATCATGTTAATTCACGAACACACAGCAGCTAGGCTGGGCCCTCCCCCACACACACCCATGCAGCTCTGCCCAAAAGAGTGCCTCCAAGGCTCTTATGACTGATGTATCTCAAACTGCATCCAACTGTGAGCGTCACATGCATGACATCACAAGCCTCCTGCGTGGGGGAGCAAGCCAACCGTCTCGTCAGGAAAACGCTGCAGGGTCTCAGAAACAGCCGCCCAGGCCATCCGCCACCTCATGGGGCCAGGCAGGGGCTTTGAGGAACGTGACTTTGGAAACCGGAACAGGCTTCTACCTTGTGTGGTGGGATGACCGCGGGACGAAGAGACCCCAGAGTCATGTGACAACTGTATCCCTAACCTGCACATGATCCTTACCACCAGCTCCGCAGAGCCCAGGGGTTCCAACCTTCTGGCACCAGGCAGGCGAGGACCCTCCGGTCGGCTGGAAAGTACCACTGTCACAGACGTCAACATCACTGAGATAAGGCAAGTCATTGTGTGCAACATTTTCATTGCTTCCTTTTAGAAAAATGTATAACCCAACTCAGCATTCCAAAAATGTGAAACATTCCGGCGAGCTAAAATAAATATCGATGGATAACAAAGGACTGTCCCAATTGAGGTCTTTTTCAAATTAAATTAGTGTGGTTTCCAAACTCTGTGACGGTTGGCAACGGGCATACTAATCTCGTCTAGGATGTGTTCTTCAACTACGGGCAATGACTAAAAAGCAACCACACTGGTAAGTGTAAAGTGGACAGAGGACGGTTCTACGGTGGCTGGAGAAGAGAAGTGCACAGACCTCATGAGCCTCAGGAATGAATTTTTTTCTTTCTTTTCTTTTCTTTTCTTTTTTTTTTAAGATTTTATTTATTTATTTGACACAAAGAGAGAGATTACAAGTAGACAGAGAGGCAGGCAGAGAGAGAGGAGGAAGCAGGCTCCCCGCCGAGCAGGGAGCCCGATGCGGGCCTCGATCCCAGGATCCTGAGATCATGACCTGAGCCGAAGGCAGAGGCTTTAACCCACTGAGCCACCCAGGTGCCCCTCTTTTTTTTTTTTTTTTAGATTTCATTTATCTGGGAGTCAGCAGGAGCAGGGACAGAGGCAGAGGGAGAAGCAGACTCCCTGCTGAGCAGGGAGCCCGATGTGGGGCTGGATCCCAGGACCCCGGGATCATGACCTGAGCCGAAAGCAGGTGCCCAAATGAATGGGTCACCCAGGTGCCCCCCTCAGGAAGCTTCTTAAAGCAAGGTGGCTGGTGGGCCTCTGGGAGCCCCCTGGAATTCACTCTCCCCGCAGGCTCTGTCAGGATGCTGTTGGCCTTTATGATGTAAGAAGCGGTTTCCACCCAGAGGGGGAGGTGGTTTCCAGTCCTGCCCCACACCCAGTCTACGTGATCCTCATAGACAGTGAGAAGCCAGGCGGGCCGGTGGGCGGCGAGTCTCCGCGAGCGGCCAGGCTCTGTGGCCGATGTCTTGCTTCTGGCTGCGGGGAACCTGTCTCCTTCCGACCTCACGGAGTGTTTACTGAACACCAGTAGATTGTGCTCTTAATTAAAAGGGTCCAGACAACAAAACTCTATGTAAGTCTCAAAAATTAGCCACACGAGCAAAAGCAGACACTCCTGCTATATTATAACTCCTACCCGAGCTATTTTTACATTCAACGCTCAAAACATTAGGCTTGAAAAAACTGCCAGGATCTGATTTGGGAATCTGCTGCTCTGCCAAGTGCTGCCAGTGATTTTAAACTTGACGCTCACGTCCACGTACACACACACACGTGCACACACACACACACACAGGCGTACACATGAATATACACGCAAACACGCACCCACACCCAAATACACGCGCGCACACTCACACACGTGCACACACACGCACACACACACGAATACACGCGCAAACATGCACCCACACCCAAATACACGCGCGTGCACACTCACACACGTGCACACACAGGCGTACACACGAATACACGCAAACACGCACCCACACCCAAATACACGCGCGTGCACACTCACACACGTGCGCACACACTCAGGGGCTCACACACCGCACTTCCCCAGCAAGTCTCTGGACCTCCGTCGGCTACTTAAGTATGAAACTATTCAAGCTCTTTACACGTGGCTGTGGAGTCCATACATCTGGTTTCTCTCACCTTCTGTCCTCGGACTCCGAAGCCACACAGCACACACACACAGATAAATGCTTTGCAGGAGCTTCTCCGGACTTCAGACAAGCTCTACGAACCCCCCGATGCCTGGGCCGGCAGGGAGGCGGGAAGCCCTGATTTTCCCACCCCGGACACCCCGAGGGACCCGAGGTGGCCCACTGTCTGAAACCCTCTCCCCTCGCACCCCTCTAGGCGGGACAAGCCAAGAGGGCACCGCAAGAACCGAGATCTCAGAGAAGGGAAAACTGTGAGTGCCCTGCGGTGCTGCAGACAAAAAGCGCCAGTCGACGCTGGACGCTGGCCTTGTGTGTCACTTTGCTCTGGGATGGGGTCGGGGCAGGTGTTCCCACCGCCTCTGTGCTCGGGCCGGGCCAGCACGTGCAGGGAGACTGCTGCCCGGGGATGCCCGCTGCCAGCTGGGCTCTGCGTGCAGGCGACCCACGGCCACAGTCCGGAGCCCTGCACCGTTTTCTGTGATTTCTGCTCAGAGCAAACTGAGAACGTGCTTTCCCACAGAGGCCAAGGAACCGCCAGAGGCACTCATTCTGAGGAAGCCTGGGGTCTCCGAGGATCCTGGAGGGAGGAGGGGGAGCACGGCGGTGCACCCTGTCTGCCCTCTTCCGCCAGAGCTCACCCCAGCCCGCACCAGGAGCTGACCTAGGACCACGTCCACAGAGGTGCTGGAGGCTCCCCGGTTCCTGCTACCGCGTGCTCACTCCCTCCTCCTGCGAGACCTGAAACGACCAGCGGACTGCCACTGGGCCCACGGCCAGGACGCGGACCCACCAGAACCCCCATGCTGGGTCCGTGGGGATGCGGAATGGCGCGGCCGCCACGGCGACAGTGCGCTGACTCCAGACATGAAGGCGAGCACTGCCATGGGGTGCCGCAATCCCACCTCTGGGTGTGCACACAAAGGGATCGAGAGCAGGGACGGTTGCTTGCACGCCCATGGTCACGGCAGCATTGGTCACAATAGACAAAAGGCACAAGCAAAAGTGTCTACCAGTATTTGAAGTGATAAACAGATGGGAAACACACATTACACAGTATCACTCGGCCTTAAGAAGCAAGGACACCCTGACACACACCACGACACGGAGGGACCTTGAGGACATTGAGTGAGCCCAGACAGTCACAAATGACCCAGTGATCCATACGAGGTCCCTACAGGAGTCACATTCACAGGCACAGGAAGTATGATGTGTGTTCCCAGCAGGTGGCTGAGGACAGGATGGGCAGTCAGGGTTTAATGGACTCAGAGTTTCACTTTGGGAAGAAGGAGTTCTGGGGCCGGACAGCTGGACAACAGTGTCGCGGAAGAGCACAAACAGTAAATGCTACCCTATGTAAAGTTCACCACAATAAAAAAAAACGAAGCCAAAACCAAAAACAGACTGGGTCAGCAGATAGGAGGGAAGGAAACGTGCAACTTTTGGGTCAGCCTTGAAAGCACCGGACATTGTCCCTTCCATCGTCGCCCCAGGGCTGGGCTGCCGCAGGTGTGGCGGCTCCCTGGATATGGCAGAGCAAGGAGAGAGAGAGAAGCAGGACCCCAGTGATCGGCACCTCCTCTCAGTCTGTTCGGGCTCCTCTCAAAAACTGCCAGTGGCTGGGTGGCTTATAAGCAACAAAAGTTTACTGCTTACAGCTCGGGAGGCTGGAAGTCCAAGGTCAAGGTGCCGCGAGGTGCGGTGAGGGTCCTCTGCTGGGCTGCGGGCTTCTCGCTGGGTCCTTGGATGATGGAAGGGCTGCGGGAGCTCATGGGTCCCTTAGGAGGCACGAATCCTAATCGTGAGGGCTCTGCCTTCATGATCTGAGCACCTCCGAAAGCCCTGCTCCCAGCACCGCCACCTTGCAGGGGAGGATTTCAACAATATTGATGGGGGGGGGTCGGGGGACACAGACTTCCAGGCCGATATCAGCCCTGAAACACCCATGTGGACTTTGACTTCCGGGCGAGGGAAAAATCATCCCCTCCTCCAGTCACTATTGCTGTGGGGTGTCTAATACTTGATGTTCCTCAAAATAAGACACCTAACACCTCCCGAGTCTGCAAAGGACAGGTCTGCACAGCTGGCAAGCGGATCGGAGCCTGTCAGTCTGGAATAGTTCAGTGACAACTGATCTGTCTGCTGTCCTAGAGTCTGGCAAAAACAAGATTAAGCGGCAGTTTGAGAAAAAAGTTGATTTTTTTCAAGAAGGGATTTAGGATTTCTGGGAACACGTCGAATCCTATGACTTTGGAGCTCACGTGGGTCTTGAGATCATCTTATCCGGCACCCTCCCGTGACAGATGGGAAGCAGAGCTCACGTCCTCGTCCCAGCTGTGTGTCGCGTCCTGGGAGGCAGATTCACGACACAACGCTCACAGAGCAACGTCCTCGCCTCTGAGGAGCTCACGGTTCAGTGGGTCGGAGACCAGCACCTGGAAAGCCCTGACCCATGTAAGGGACAGCGGAGGAGGAGACCGTGGCAGGAGAGGGAGCCCAGAGGAGGGTCTGGAAGCCATGGCAAGAGCCCCCCTACCCCGAACCTGATGACGGACCAAGCAGAGGCATTACGGATCGGGGCTGCCTGGCCATGAGCCTATCCTCTGTGCCCAGTGAGGGTACGAGCATGCCCACGGCACCCGCAGGAAAAAGGACAGCTTGCCGTCCCTAAGGAGAGTGTTCGAAGACAATGGCTCCTCATCTGGGTTCCCGGGCTACAGAGTGAAAAAGAAGGGGCTGGGGGAGGAACCCGTGAACTAGGACCCCCCATGTATCAGACCTATTTGGGGGATGTGTATCACTGTTTTTTTGAAAAGGGACAGGGACTTGAGTGTCTGGTCTAAACCACTCTGCATCTCGTAAAAAGGCATTGCTTGGTGTGGCGGAGGTGGTGAATGCATCTACAAAAGTGTTTGTGCAAAAGCATTTGTGGTCTGGGAATCTAATCAAACGTGCCCAAGTGAAATACATTTGAATGGTCGCTTGAAAAGCGCTTTTTTTTTCCCTTATTTTTTTTTATTGGAAATGTTTTTGGCTGTGGAATTTATTCTAATTGGACATGACCTGTAGAAAATATGGTCTTGGCAAGCAACAGCTCACCACCTAATTAGGGAAACCAGATGGAAGCTTGTAAAAACCCCAGAGGCCACAAAGTATCTCCCAGCTGGGGAAGTGAGCTGTCTCCAGAGGGGCTTGCTCAGAAGTGTGGGGACTCTCCCGAGGCGGGCGGCAGGAAGCCCTTTTGTCACAGCAGAGTATACAGCGAAATCTAGTCTCCAAGCAATACCGTTAGGTCTTGAAAACAAGTGTCGTCATTAGCTCCGTTTAAAGCAAATGAAACCAAAGTACACAGACACGGGCAAAAAAAAAAAAAAAAAGAATGCTATCACAGGAAGAGACAGGTGCAAAATAAAGCTGCGTGGAAACATGAAGGAAAAGTGACTTGAGTCAACACTGCCACCCACTCGCGGGTTTAAAGCCAGCAAGTGGCCCTGAACGATAAACACGCCTTTGACATAGCAAAATAAGAAAGCGAAGGTATAAAATGGACAGAGCCAAAATTTTAAATTTGCCTAAAAACATGAAAATCCTAAAACGGAAAAAAGGCGAATCATCCATGTATCAATAATATAGTTCCATATCAAACATGCTAAGTAGAGAAAAAGTACAAAGATGAAGAGATATATAAAATCTGTTAAAGTACAAAGTAAGTGAAAAGCTGCATTCAGTAAAATGAACCGACACATAAAAGCCAGAGAACTCCTAATAAATGTGGACCCAGGAAGACCAAAAGTGTGTAGGGACATGTCGCCTAATACAGACATTAAGTCTCTAGTACACGCTTTCACTTAGCTCAAGCCTAGATCACAACCGAGCGTTTCTATCTTTGAATTCTGCGTGCCCTCATCTATACACGACGTTGGTACCAAACACTTCTGCTCCCTGCTTAAACCTTCCGACCTGGAATCACTGTTTTCTGAATATGTATGGGAGCACTTGGATGCACCCAAGTTAGGACTTCACTTCCGAGGTCCCAGCCGCTGGAATGCAGGCCTGCGTGTGTGCGGGGCTGTCACTGGGCCCGTGCCTGTCCGGTGAGCACCGGCTGTGGCTGGCCAGGAAAAGGCCACGCAGAGAGCAGACAAAGGGCTGCAGGTCCAGCAGGCAGGCAAGGGGCAACACGGTCATTATTTAAGTCATTATTTAGCTTCGTCATCCTGATGCAGCCACTGAGGAAATATTGAAAGTGCCCGAAGGTCATTTGAGATTGTCACAGGGGAGCGCCCAACTCCTCGAACTTATTCAGAAAAATTACAAGTACAAAAGAATAAGATTCCTAGGCCTACTTTCTAGTTATATCCAACACCACCTAACGTTTGCAGTCTTAACTGTGTTGCCAACCAAAAGTACAGCTCACAAGTAACAACTTTGAAGATAAATGGGAGAAGTTCAATGTCACAAATAATTAGACTACCATTTAAAGAAAGTAAACATGCCAGGCAAAAGCCTAGAAACCTTTTTAAAAAAGTCTAGAAACGTAAACTTTTTTCTTATTATGGTGTACACGTTAATATTTCAGCAACACATGTATGCTTGTCAGAGTTAAAATGGAAGATGTCATTGTGATAGCCCACGGTCATTGTCAAGTTAGCAGCTCCTCTAATATTTTGTTGGGTGGTGACAGGACAGGAGCGGCTCACATTATCCACTTCTATTAATTAAAAAAAATCATTTCTTATTCTAACAACTTGATGAAAGTCATACAAATTGATGCAGAGAAGTGAACATCAGGTATGTCTTCCTGAAGCTCAGATTCTAACGAACTTGAACAAATGTCCCCTGATTTTTATATAAGGACAGCTCTTGAATGCAGCCACTGAGCAAATGGCCTGGCGGTTTTGACATTTTGGGTCACTGGAGACTATTCTACTCTACAGAACTATGTGTTTCCTCCGTAGGAAAAAAAAAAAAAATTAACCAGTATCCTGCCAAACCCAAACACTCTGTCTCATTCATACAGAGTCCAGAGGGAAGTTTAACCCTGTGTTCCATTACCCCCCACGACCCGCACAGATCTCAAAATCTCTCAATCAGAGAAACTAAAAGTAAACAGATAAACTCAAGGTTTCTCTTACATGGACTTAAATATATTTAAAAGCTTCACCCAAAGGAAATGTGTCTTCCCTTGCATTCCAGAACATTCTGTCAATTATTACACTGTAACTGAGCTCTAAAATTCCTCACAAGTCACATCGAGTGGGCTTGTCGGTTTTTGCTTCCTTCCTACAAGAATCCTTTCCCAGGCAGTTAACTTAGTCACAAATCCTTGTTTTAATGAAATTACTATTAAAACATATAATTTCAATCCCACTAAAAATGTAGACTTGTGTACTCAATAAAAATAACTGCTTATGAATAATTAGGGGGGATAAACCACCTACGTCCACTGATTGTCCCTTTAGTGATCTTCAAAAAGGACCTCTGTAGACCTTACTATCTAACGTGAAATCTCCTTATTTCATTGCTACCAGCCAGCTCTTTTCTACATAACACAAGAAGGTATGCTAGATGCAGTGAACGAGTGCATCACATCACGTCAGTTGTTTGCTACCATGTGGGAAAGGATAGCTTGCTCCATGTTTGATTTGACAACCAAACCTTGCGCTATCAGACAGAAAACAAATTTCCCCGGAGCAGACGGTGAGCACGGCCTTATTCTCAAGCAACGAAGGAGCAGACCAGAGAAGAACCAACAGAACCTGACGGCCACTGATCATGTACCAAAGCCAGAAATTCCACAAATGTGTCTATCCTCTCTGGTAGGCAAGCAATGCCCCTAAGTTATATAAAATATTCAAAAGCCCAAGATCATTTCTTTCCTCCAATTTTAACACACAATAGTTTTATTAATCTTGTAATTCCTATCTAGAAAATATAAGCACATCGATATTTTCTTGATGTCTCTTCACTAAAGGTATAGAAATATATGGCACAGGATAAAATAATTGGGAATAATAGAAGGTAAAAGCAAAAAGTCTACATTTCTTGGACAAAGACGTTCAAACAAGCAGATCGGGGCGACAGAACTAAGTATACGGAGAGTAACAACTGCGTGGTTTTGCTCTCATGCCCACAGCAAAAGCCCTTAGTTCCCAAGGGACTGGGGTGGGGGGAGACTGGGGTCGGAAGTCCAACCAGAGCTGGGAGAAGCAGGGTGCAGACAGGCCTGGGAATTCGTCTCTTGCTGGTCTAGCCCCAGGGCTGGAGAGAGCGCCTGGG
This sequence comes from Ailurus styani, assembly GCA_002007465.1. Classification (NCBI taxonomy): domain Eukaryota; kingdom Metazoa; phylum Chordata; class Mammalia; order Carnivora; family Ailuridae; genus Ailurus; species Ailurus styani. Next base: position 703,294 of record LNAC01000366.1, on the reverse strand, counting down.
AGTCACCACTTCACCTCCACAATCAGAGTCCTTGCAAGGGCTTCACAAATAATCTCTGAATTCCGTTTCGCTGGCCTCTTAAATGCTCTCCGCTTGACATTTCCTTCATATTCCGTGATACGGAAGAAAGGATTCAGTCTCTTTAAATTGGCTTATTAAACAGGCTCCCAACGCGACAGATCGAAAGGTAATTCTGAATTTTGGGACGCCCATTACCAGGAAAAGGGATTTCCAACTTTTATTTTCTTTTTGGGAAATGTGTTTGTTCAAATGGAATTACATAACCACCGCTAAGTGCATTGCAAAAGAAAAAAAAAAGTTCTTTTTAACATTCCTCAGCTTCAGGATTATTTGATTTGCTAACCTGGCTCACTTTTTCCTGGCATTAAAGAGAGAGGGAAAAAAAAAGGCAAGTTCAAAAACCTTAGGCAGACTTGGGCAACGCAGCGGCCTATGGGCACATGGCAGAGTGAGTCAGTGGGACGCCAGTGCAAAGAAAAGAGATTAGTTGTCCCCAAAGCTGCCTCGGTCAAGACCAGTTGCCACAGCGGAAAGTGGGCCCACTCGGTAAGCAGGTGCAGGTCCCACCCAACCCCTCATTCCATTGGCAAGACTCATGGCACAGCCGCTCCAGGCCAGGGAGCCGCTTCGCGGGTCGCGCAGGGCGCCGCCGAGTCCCTGTCGGCCGAGGCTGCGCGCGACCCCGCGGCCTGCTGGGGTCGTGCGCGCTTCCGGCTCCGGCTCCGGGTCCTGCTACGGGGCAGGACCGCTTTTCTTCCGTTGGGGAAGGTCCTCTGCGAGTGACCCCGGAACACGGCGTGTGCCCCCACACGAGGTGGGGATGGCAGCGGACACGGGCACAGGTCCGCGCTCCGGCGGAGCCCGCGGGCGGGATGCACGGCCGGAGTCCGCTGGGGAAGCTGGGGTCTCCTCCTCGGGTGGGGTCCCAGCCCGGAGCCTGCACGCCGCCCGCGGGGACCCCAGAGGAGGAAGCCGGGGAGGGCAGCCGAGGTCAGGAGAGCCC